>JAJHZJ010000703.1:0-426663 GCA_023548195.1 Bettongia penicillata ogilbyi
CTTTGGTGATATATGTCATTTCTTTGGTGGGGAATCTTGGCATGATAATGTTAATTCAATTCACTCCCAAGCTTCACACTCCCATGTACATTTTCCTTAGTTGCCTCTCATTTGTGGATGCTTGCTACTGCTCGATCTTTGAACCAAAAATGCTTGTGAATTTCTTAGAGGAGAAGGCAACTGTATCATTCACTGCTTGCATACTGCAATATTTTCTGTTTGCGATCCTTCTTACAACTGAGAGATTTTTCCTAGTGGTGATGACATATGATCGGTATGTGGTGATTGCTAATCCACCACTTTACAAGGTGGTCATGACTAAGAGATTGTGTGACATTCTTGTCATTGAGTCATGTATAGGGGGAATGATTAATTCATTGACACACACAATTGGCTTAGTCAGATTATCCTTCTGTGGGCCAAATATCATTAGCCATTTCTTCTGCGATTTGCCCCCATTACTGAAGCTCTCCTGCTCTGACACTTCCAGAAATGAACTGTTGCTCCTGATATTCACAGGAGTAATTGCCATATTAACCTTCTTCACCGTAATCATCTCTTATATCTTCATTGTTATCGCCATCCTCAGGATCCGCTCAGCAGCTGGAAGATATAAAGCCTTCTCCACCTGCGCTTCTCACCTGACAGCTGTGACTTTGTTCTATGGCTGCATAAGTTTTAGCTACATTCAATCAAGCTACCAATATTCCCTAGAACAAGAAAAAGTGGTTTCTGTGTTTTACACCATGGTAATCCCAATGCTATACCCATCGATTTATAGCCTAAGAAAAAAGAAAGTCGAGGATGGTGTAAAAAGCGCAGTACACCTGAAACTATCTTTCTGTGAATGTTATCATGGAAATGGTTTTGTATGAAAATATTGGAAGAGCCATTAGAGCTCTTCAAAACACATAATTACAAGCAATGATATTTCAGGGCTGAAAAAGACATTAGAAATTGGAATCCAGAATGTCAGACCTGATACATTGTCAGAGATAAACAAGTAGTCATGGATGTAATTTTAAAATTTCAGAACAGAAAATGGAAGCATAGGATAGAAAGTGATCCATCTAAAATCACGTAGTCATTTGTGGAGTAAATATTAGAATCCAGATATTCTCTTGCCCCATTCTATCCCATAAAACAAGGTAATCCTAGGCATTTGCAGCTTGATTTCTTTTAATTGATTTTAGACATTTTACCCCAGTATGTGAAGCAATAAAATTTCAGGTTAGGGAAATTTGTATAGGACTAATTTAGTGTTCTCCAGGAATATAATTGATTGTCTGGCCTGGGAGGACCTTTTGAACACAGAAAATACAATTTTGGTTCTTTTGTGTATCACAGGGGTAATCAATTGCAATCTTTTCATTTTGCAATTGGGTTCAATGACTTTCCCAAGTTACCACAGTTAAGGTAACAGTGATGAGAGCCTATATTTTCCAAATTTTTTTTAACATTTATTTATTTATTTAACTTTTTACATTCATTTTCACAAAATTTTGGGTTCCAAATTTTCTACCATTTTATCCCCTCCTCCCACCCCAATAATCCAGCAATCTAATTTTCCCTATCTCCAATCTGCCCTCTCTTCTGTCATCCCTCCCTTCTCTTGTCTCCATCTTCTCTTTTCTCCTGTAGGTCCAGATGACTCTCTATTCCTCATTAACTGTATGTCTTCTTTCCTAGTAGCAAAAACAATACTAAACAGTTGTTCCTAAAATTTTGAGTTCCATATTCTCCGCATCCCTCCCTCCCCACCCACTCTCTTTGGGAAGACAGGCAATTGAGTATAGGCCATATCTGTGTAGTTTTGCAAATGACTTCCCTGGTAGTCGTGTTGCGTAAGTCTAACTGAATTACCCTCCATCCTATCCTGCCCCTAATTGTTTATCTTCTGTCTTTTGATCCTGTCCCTCCCCGAGTGTTGACTTCACATTGCTCCCTCCTCCCTTTGCCCTCCCTTCCATCATCCCCCCCTTGCTTATCTCCTTCTCCCCGACTGTCCTATAATGTAAGATAGGTTTTCATACCAAAATGAGTGTGTATTTTATTCCTTCCTTTAGTCAAATGTGATAAGGGTAAGCTTCTTTTTTTTTTCTCAGCTCTTCTCTTTTTCCCTCCACTAAAAAGTCTCCTACTTGCCTCTTAAATGACATAATTTACTCCATTCCATTTAACCCTCTTACCTCCCACTACATTTCTCTCTCACCATTTACCTTAATTTCTTTTAAGATATGGTCCCATCCTATTCAATTCAATCTGTGCTCTCTGTCTCTGTATGTGTGTGCATGTGTGTATGTGTGTGTGCATGCATGCGTGTACATGTGTGTTATTGGACCCACCAATTACCCAGAAACTGAAAAGTTTTAAGAGTTACAAATATTGTCTTTCCATGAAGGAATGTAAAGAGTTCACTTCTGGTAAGTGCCTTAAGAATTCTCTTTTCTGTTTACTTTTTCATGCTTCTTCTCATTCTTCTGTTTGAAAGTCAAATTTTCTTTTCAGCTCTGGTCTTTTCATCAAGAATGATTGAAAATCCTCTGTTTCATTGAAAGACCATATTTTCCCCGGAAGTATTATACTCAATTTAGCTGGGTAGGTGATTCTTGGTGTGAGTCCTAGTTCCTTTGACTTCTGGAATATCCTATTGCATGCCCTTCGATCCCTTAATGTAGAAGCTACTAGATCTTGAGTTATCCTGATTTTATTTCCACAATACTGGAATTGTTTCTTTCTAGCTGCTTGTAAGATTTTCTCCTTGACATGGGAGTTCTGGAATTTGGCCACAATGTTCCTAGGAGTTTCTCTTTTTGGATGTCTTTCAGGTGGTGATCGATGGATTCTTTCAACACTTATTTTGCCCTCCGGTTGTAGAATGTCAGGGCAATTTTCCTCGATAATTTCATGGAAGATGATGTCTAGGCTCTTTTTTTGTTCATGACTTTCAGGTAGTCCCATAATTTTTAAATTGTCTCCCCTGGATGTATTTTCCTGGTCAGTTGTTTTTCCCATGAGATATTTCACATTCTCTTCCATTTTTTCATTCTTTTGGTTTTGTTTGGTGATTTCTTGGTTTCTTGTAAAGTCATTAGGCTCCATCTGTTCCATTCTAATTTTGAGAGAACTATTATCTTCAGTGAGCTTTTGAACCGCTTTTTTCATTTGGCTATTTCTGCTTTTGAAAGCATTCTTCTCATCATTGGCTTTTTGAGCCTCTTAGCCAATTGAGTGAGCCTATTTTTCAAGGTGTTATTTTCTTCAGCATTTTTTTTCGGTCTCCTTTACCAAGGTATTGACCCGTTTTTCATACTTTTCTTGCATCTCCCTAATTTCTCTTCCCAGTTTTTCCTCCACATATCTAACTTGCTTTTCAAAATCCTTTTTGAGCTCTTCCAAGGCCTGAGCCAACCCGACATACCCCTGGGATGTCTGGGGTAAAGAGGCCCCGCCCCCCACATCTTTCCCTGATGGCAAGAATATGTCCTTGTCGTCATCCGTTCCAAAAGTCGGGATCATTTGCATTTGTTCTAAAAACTCTCTTTAGTCTTATTTTTCTTCCCTTTTGTAGGCATTTTCCCAGCCAGTTACTTGACTTCTGAGATTCCTGTCCACTCCCGCCTTGATCCGCCCAGCTAGTGCTTGAGGTCTGAGATTCAAATGGGCTTTCCACGGCAGGTGCTGCTGCTTTTCAATGTGAGCTTTAGTTCGGGTGCTGAGGTGGGGGCAGGGCTGCCTCCTAGTCTCAGTTCCCTCAGGGGATTTATGCAGAGACCTTCAGTAATGGAGCAGGGTGGGGCAGGCCCGCCTCCCAGGCTCAGTTCCCTCAGGGGCTTTATGCAGAGACCTTCAGTAATGGAGCAGGGTGGGGCAGGGCCGTCTCCCGGCTCAGCTCCCACAGGTTGTTTATGCAGCAACTTTCAGTAATGAAGATCCTGCCTACTGCTGGGGGAGCCCCGGGCCGCCATGCCGCAGCTGCCTTCACCGCCTCTGTCTCCTCCACCGCCCCTGCCTCTGCCTCTGCCGCTGCCCCCGCCTCTGCCTCCGCCACTTCCTATCCCCACCTCTGCCACCGCCGCTTCCTCCCGAGGGGGCCCAAGTCACGGAGACACCCCACTCCCCTCTAGGCCAGCCAGCTGTGTCTCTCACTGACCTGTAGCTTCTGTGGGCGGAGGGACCTTCCTGGCCGCCCGAGGTTCTGTCCCTGAAGCCTGCTCAGATCAGCTTCTCTGGGGCCACGGCCAGGGCAGCGCTGGGGTGGGGTCCGCTTTCCGGGGCGTGACAGACCCTGGGGATGGCTCTCCAGGGCTCTCTGGAACAGAAATCTCTTCCACTCTGTTTCTGCACACCCTTCAGTGATCCAGAACTTATGGGGATCTCTTCTTACATTAAATCTATGGGCTGTGGGTTCGGAGCTCACAAACGTGCGTCTTTCTACTCAGCCATCTTGACTCCGCCCCCCTATTTTACAAATTTTTGTCCTGGGAACATTTTGTTACATTTTATACTCACCATTGGCTTATGTATTAAGATTTCTCTTTTTCTTCAAATTGTATAGAAGGAACCTACACTCTTAAGTGACATGTCTGATCTAAATTCTTGCATCAACATATATAAAATTTAACCTGTATCAATGTTGCTTTTTATAGACTAAATAAGGGAAAAAAAATTTGGATTCCATAGCAGGGCATGCCAATGATCCTGACATAAGATTATTTTTACTTTTCAAGAACATTTATAAAAAAAAGAGAGAGACTCCATCTTAAATAGGGCTTCAGAGTAAGATTAAAAGAATGAGAGATTGTAGACCTTAGAATTATGAAGGACAGTCCTTTTATTTTCCAAAAGGGGAAACCAAAACTGAGAAAGAGTTGTCAGTTAGTGTCCCTGATAATACAATCTAATTCCAGTGTTGCTGTTCATTATGCTAAGATTTCCAAAACTTTTCTGTCATGAAATCGTTTCACAATTCAGTAAAACCATTGGACAACTTGTCAGAATAATGTTTTTAAGTAAAGTGCTAAATTACAATTACAAGGTAGTAAAAACAAAGCTGTATTTTCCCTTCCATGGAGCAGATCTGTAGATGCTATGAAATCTTTCCACTGACACTATCCAGATACTATGCTGAGTAATTTTTTTTTTAAGAGAGATCATGAAAATCCTTTCAAAACTATAAAACAGAGTGCTCATTTGGTATTATCTATGTCTGTTTTCAACCTGTCCTATAATCCCCTACTTTATTCAAACCTCCTATGTGGAGCTAGACATCACAAACAACCCTCATTGCTTTCTGCCTCTACTGCTTTCTGTTACACATGTCACTATTTATTTGGAATATAATCAATACTTCTATATACTTATTTCACTACTTGATATAATTATAAAGCTTTCTACACACACTATAAGCTTCTAGAAAACAGGACTTTTCTCTTGTATTTGCTTTTATGTTATGATAATTCTTTCCCAATCTAGTTTTTTGAAGCAAAAAAAATCTTTAATAAATACTTGTTAGAATATTATAGGATCACACAATTAAAGTTGTGGGGAAGAATGAAGGTCATTCAGCACAGGGTTCTAATTTTATATAATAAAGAGAGCATGGGACAGAGAGCTCAAGTAACTCAAAGTCAAATAGAAAACAGTTATAATAGACAGGATTTAAACTCAGGTTCTATCAAGTCAATTTCCATTTTATTTTATACGTGCCACAATCTCCACGCATGTGAATGGATGCAGAAAAAATAAATAGATTGATAATGTGTATGAGTAGATGAATTGATGGAGTGCTGAACTCATAGAAATTAATGAACGAATGGATGGAGTGATTATTGTATGGTGTAGTCTTACATAACATGTAAGAAAGCTGCCTTGTACTTGCTAATAGTATGATATTGTGTAACAAAACTACCCTTACCAGACCAATGAAGGCAATAGAATCGTGCAAGGAATGTGAATTATGACATGTAAATATAATGAAGTGGATGCATTTATGATCCAATTCAATCCAATACACATTTGTTAAGTACCTACATACCTAAGCTCTGGAAATACAATTAATAAAAAGAAAGCCAGTCCCTGCCATCAAGGAATTTACAGTGTAATGGCCAACGCTAAGCTGTTCAGAAAAGAGACTAAACACTGAATAATCTCAAACTCATCTTTTATGTTATGTGTTCGATCCAACACCAGAGCTCACACCAGGGCAGTTGACAAGCTTTCAATAACCCTCAGGTGAGTCTTCTGTTTCCTTGTCTTCCATGTGAGTTACAGGAATGCACCTTGGTAATTTGGTTAAAGTAGTATATATCCAATGAAAATCTCAGTTTGATCCTGCAACCACTGGGAAGTTCTGTCTATGATCCAAAGTAAAAGATGTGGTCTACTTAATGTTGTGGAGGAGATGCACATACTCATACATGCACACACACACATTTCATAACAAAACACAGGGTCATTCATTATTAAAATAGCACAGAGTACTGAGAAAGCATCCTGGGTTAGTGGGCAAGATAAAAAAATGATAGAATCCATACCCTGAATAAGAAATAATCTATATTAATGATTTACTCAGCACCAGATACAGGCTGTGAAATTCAGGGAATCTTAGAATTTGCTTTCATAGCAGAACACCACTATCTTAAGGAAGACTTCTATGGGAATGAGAAGGTATGGCTATTAAAATCTTGAGTCACCTAGAAAAAGTCCTATAAACACTCTAGGTTTTGTTTTCTTCATCTATGAAATGAGGAAGTTTGACTTTGTTTTTATTCCAATAGTCATCTCCAGTTATAACAATCAATAATCTCTGATTTCATTTTGCTCCATACATATTTCTCCTAAGTTGTCAAGAACCTTCCAACTGTAGTTTGAGGATTTAGATACAAGTATGGGATCTTCCTCCTCTTATTTGAGTCAATTGAAAAATCACTTAATTATCTGAGTCTCATTTTGAAAATTAATAAATTGAAGGGATTGAGTTTGGTATCCCAAGGGTTCCTTCTAGACATAAACATTATGATTTCTTCAGTTCTACTAATATTTTAAGTATTTATTTCACTGTAACAATTTTTTTTTCAATTCAATGAATAGATATCTAACACCGGTAAATGAAAAATTGTGTTAAACAGTTACTTATAGGTAAATTTAATATAAGGCACAGAAACTACATTCACAAAGCTTATAGCCAATAGGAAGAAGCAAATAGATAGAAATACCTATAATATGTGATGAGTGAAAAAAAGAATTTCAAGACTGGGAAAGCTAAGGACCTAAAAATATGAAGGGAAACCAGAGATAAGTAGCATAATAGAATGGAAAGGCTTATAAATCAAAAGTCATGAGGGCAACCAAAAGTAGGCATTATTCACAAACATATAAAACAGGAAACTGATTCAAAAATGCAAAAGGGAATAAAATGAAGAAAAAGAGAACAACAAAACAAACAAAAATATGGATAATTAGTATACCATGAAGGAAAAGGGTTTGGTTTAAAAATTATGCTTCTCAGGAGAGGAGCCAAGATGGCGGAGTAGAAAGATTCACATATGAAAGCTCCGAACCCACAATGCATAAATTTCCTGTGAAAAGAACTCCGCACAAATTCTGGAGCAGTGGAAGCCACACAGCAACGCAGTGGAGGAGATTTCCACTCAAGAGAGCCCTGAAAAACTGGCACCAAAGATCCGTTGTGCACTGGACAGTGGAGCACAGCCCTGCCCTGGCCGCGCAGCACTGAGAGGAGGAGATCCCATCAGGCTTCAGGGATGGGACCTCTGGCGCCCGGGTAAGTCCCTCCAATCACAGGTGTTACAAATCAGTAAGAGAGACTTCTGGGCTGGCCGAGAGGGGAGAGGGGTATTTCCATAACTCAGGCCCCCTTGGAAGACAGCAGCAGAGGCAGCGATGGCCAGGGACTCCCAGAACAGGCAGGACCTCAGACCCATAACTGAAGGTCTCTGCATAAACCCCCTGAAGGAACTGAGTCTGGGAGGCGGCCCTGCCCCCACCTGAGAACCGTAATTTAATCTTACCCAAAATAGCAGCCCCGCCTGCCACTGAAAGCCCTGAGGCTGGAGAGAAACATTTGAATCTCAGACACCAAGCACTAGCTGGGCGGATCTAGGCGGGGGTGAAGAGGAATCTCAGAAGTCAAGTAACTGGCAGGGAAAATGCCCAGAAAAAGGAAGAAAAATAAGACCAAAGAAGGTTGCTTTCTTGGTGAACAGATGTTTCCTCCTTTCCTTTCTGATGAGGAAGACCAATGCTCACCAGCAGGGAAAGACATAGAAGTCAAGGCCTCTGTATCCAAAACATCTGAAATAGACATCCAATGGGCTCAGGCCATGGAGGAGCTCAAAAAGGATTTTGAAAATCAAGTTAGACAGGTGGAGGAAAAACTGGGAAGAGAAATGAGAGAGATGCAAGAAAATCATGAAAAACGGGTCAATACCTTGCTAAAGGAAAACATAAAAAAATGCTGAAGAAAATAATATCTTGAAAAATAAGCTAACTCAACTGGCAAAAGAGGTTCAAAAAGCCAATTAGGAGAAGAACGCTTTCAAAAGCAGAATTAGCCAAATGGAAAAAGAAGATCAAAAGCTCATTGAAGATAATAGTTCTCTCAAAATTAGAATGGAACAGGTGGAGTCTAATGACTTTCTGAGAAACCAAGAAATCAAAGAAAACCAAAAGAATGAAAAAAATGGAAGAGAATGTGAAATATCTCATTGGAAAAACAACTGACCTGGAAAACAGATCCAGGAGAGACAATTTAAAAATTATGGGACTACCTGAAAGCCATGATCACAAAAAGAGCCTAGACATCATCTTTCATGAAATTATCAAGGAAAACTTCCCTGATATTCTAGAACCAGGGGACAAAACAAGTATTGAAGGATTCAATCGATCACCGCCTGAAAGAGATCCAAAAACAGAAACTCCTAGGAACATTGTGGCCAAATTCCAGAACTGTCAGGTCAAGGAGAAAATACTGCAAGCAGATAGAAAGAAACCATTCCAGTATTGTGGAAATACAATCAGGATAACAAAAGATCTAGCAGCTTCTACATTAAGGGATCAAAGGGCGTGGAACAGGATATTCCAGACATCAAAGGAACTAGGACTCAAACCAAGAATCACCTACCCAGCAAAACTGAGTATAATACTTCAGGGAAACATATGGTCTTTCAATGAAACAGAGGACCTTCAAGCATTCTTGATGAAAATACCGGAGCTGAAAAGAAAATTTGACTTTTAAACACAAGATTAAGAAGGAGCATGAAAAAGCAAACAGCAAAGAGAAGGCATAAGGGACTTACCTCAGGTGAACTGTTTACATTCCTACATGGAAAGACAATATTTGTAACTCTTAAAACTTTTCAGTATCTGGGTATTTGGTGGGACTACACATACACATACACACACACACGCTCACACACATGTACACAAGTGGGGGCACACACGCATACACACATGCATGCACACACAGAAACAGAGAGCACAGAGTGAAATGAATTGAATGGGATTATATCATAAAAGAAATTAAGGTAAACGGTAAGAGAGAAATGTAGTGGGAGGAGAGAGGGTGAAATGGAATGAAATAAATTATCTCTCATTCAAGAGGCAAGCAGGAGACTTTTAGTAGATGAAAAAAAGGAGAGCTGAGAAAAAAAAATATGAAGTTTACCTTCATCACATTCGACTAAAGGAAGGAATAAAATGCACACTCATTTTGGTAGAAAAACCTATCTTACAATACAGGAAAGTGAGGGAGAAGGAGATAAGCAGGGTGGGGGGATGATTGAAGGGAGGGCAGTGGGAAGAGGGAGCAATATGAAGTCAACACTCGGGGAGGGACAGGACTAAAAGACACAATAGAAACAATGGGGGCAGGATAGGATGGAGGGAAATACAGTTAGTCTTACACAACACGACTACTAACGAAGTCATTTGCAAAACTACACAGATATGGTCAACTTTGAATTGCCTACCTTCCCAAAGGGAATGGGTGTGGTGGGAGGGATGGGGAGAATTTGGATCTCAAAGTTTTAGGAACAACTGTCGAATATTGTTCTTGCTACTAGGAAATAATAAACACAGTTAGTGGGGAATAGAAAGTCATCTGGACCTACAGGACAAAAGAGAAGATGGCAACAGGAGAAGGGAGGGATGATAGAAAAGAGGGCAGATAAGTGATAAGGGAAATTAGAATGCTAGGTGTATTGTTATGGGGGATAGGACAAATGGGTAGATAATTTGGAACCCAAAGGTTTGTGAAAATGAATGCAAAATGTGAAATAAATAAATTTATATTAAAAAAATATTATGCTTCACAGACCATTTTCTCTTGTGTTTTGCTTTGTTTTGGTTTTTCTCTTGGTTTCTTCTGTTTTTTTTTTTTTTTTTTAGTTCATCCATGCAATATGAGCAAGGTGAAAATGTGTTTATTGTAGATGTATGTGTAGAGCTCATATAAGATTGCATGTCATCTCTGGGAGGGAGGAGGAAGGAGAGGGAGAAAATATAAAACTTATGGAAGTGATTGTTGAAAGCTAAAAACAAAAAAAATAATTTTAAAAAGGATAAAAATGATGATGAAAAACAAATAATTTAAAATAAATATTAAATTTTGAAATAATCTAGAAAGCAGAGAAATATAAAAACGACATAAAAAAAGCAAAAGAATCCATAATAGGAGATGAAGCAGATATTGTCACCAAACAAGTAAAAATATTTTTTCACTCATCAAAACAATTTAGTACTTGTTTTAAAAAGATTTGGTAGCTTAATCAGTGGGATAATTTAAGGACATAGAATACAGAAGAAAAAGAGTAGCCTAGTATTGGACAAACTCAAAAATCTCAGATATGTATGCATTCATATATGTGCTTATATGTTTATATGTAAACATATAAACACACTTATATGCATATATTATATACACAGACGTGTATATTCAGTATACAGAAATATATTTCTATGAATTGCGTCAATCATGTATATTTGTAGAAAATACACATATATATGCATACATATATACATATATAGTTTTCACACAGCTAATGTTGGATTGTTTAATTTCTTGAACAGTAATTTTGGTTGTTTTTCGTTTTTTCAATAACGGAAGAGTTGAGAGGGATAGATTTTTGTTAATTAAAAAATAATCAAATTAAATTTAAATCAAAGAAGTACAGGTTCTGAAAGAGAAAATGACAGATTTAGAACTGAAAAATCCAGTAGATATAAAAAGAATGTAGATAACAAATTTGGAAGAAGAGAAGAAAGGTTTTTTTAAAAAAAAATATTTAAAAAAACCACATCATTTATTCTACGAAAGTCCAACAAACTAATGTTGGTAGATTAATTCACTCAAGCATAAAAAGTAATTGTTTTGACACAAGTGAAATGTTGTATTTGTTGAGCCTCAGGCATTTACTGGCTGTGTGGACATAGAAATGTCACTCAATCTCTCTAAATCTTAATTTTTTTTTAATCAGGAAATTTATAATAATTCTTGTCCAAGTGACTTCATAGGTATCTAATAAAGAAAGCATTTTTCAAAGCTTAGAGTCATTCAACAACCTGTGGTATTGTATTTTTGTGGCAGTAAGAAGCTAAAGGAAAGGTATTTATCAGTCATTTCAGTTTTGTCTGTCTGTTGGTAAGGTGGGAAGTGTGCAGGTTTTGAAGCCAGAGTTGTGCTGTTTTTCAGTTTTTTCCAACTCTCTGTTACTTCATTTGGGGTTTTCTGGCAAACATACTGGAGTAGTTTGTGATTTCCTTCTCCAGATGATTTTACAGATGAGGAAACTGAATCAAGCATGGTTAAATGACTTCTCCAGGGCACACAGTTATTAAGTGTCTGAGGTCAGAATTTTAACTCACGATGAAAAATATTCCTGAAAAAGGCGTGGAACTCTATCCACTGTGCTGCCTAACTGCCCCAGTGGAAAGGTAGGCACAGAGAGGCAGTGCCAAAATGGCAGAGTAGAAGGAGAGGCCTGCTCCAACTCTCCCTTCATAAGTCATAAAATACCTGTAGAAAATGACTCTAAAGAAACTCTAGGGTATCAGAAACCACAAAAATCACAGAGTGAAAGATTTCCAGGCCCAAACAGCCTGAAAGGTTGACAGGAAGGGCTTATTGCACGTGGCTCGACTGGAGTGCACCCCACACTATGTCATGGTACAGAATAGGACAGGAGTAAGTTTCAGGTCATGAAATACTGGGAAGCATCTGTGGTTCCCATATTTCTCAACTTATAAATGACAAAGACACATTCAAAGATCAGTAACAAAGCTCTTTCACCTTGGTGAGAGGGAGCACTGTCCAGCCCCAACCCTTGCAGCTGCCCCTGCAGCAGCATTTTCCACTTTTGGAGCTCTCCTCCTAAAGACCCTGGGAGAATGGAGCAGTTGATGTAGGTCAAAGTTCTGAGTGGTGATCCTACAGTGAGGAGGAATACTGACTTTGTGGAGCAGGTAAGGGCTGTGGAGAGAGCATCCTACTCTCAGTTCCGGGGAAGAAAAGAGTGCTTGTGATTGATCACAGACCAGGATCCAGGCCAGGAGTGGAGTTTACTTGAGTGTACCACCTTAAAGGAATTGAGAACATACAGTTCCCTGGAGGTATTTCAGAGAACAGCAGCACAAATTTCTGAAGCCTAAGGTAGTATACCCTCCACTTCACCAAGTGGTAATAGTGAAGTAACTGGCTGGGAAAATGCCCAAAATACGAGAGTGAAGACTATAAAATATTCTTGGTGAAAATGTATTTTATCCCATCCTTTCAGATGAGGAAGAGCAAAGAATGCCATCAGAGGAAAATATCAAAGTCAAGGCTTCTACATCCAAAACCTCGAAAAATGTCTCTGGCCATGGAAGAGTCCAAAAACGATTTTGAAAATCAAGTAAGAGAAGTGACATAAAAGGTGGGAAATGAGAGTGATGCAAGAAAATTATGAAAAATGCATCAACGGTTTGCCAAAGGAGACCCAAAGAAATTTGCAGAAAATAACATCTTTAACAATACACTAACCCAAATGATAAAAGTGGTCCGAAAAGTCTGTGAGGAGAGGAACGCTTTAAAAAGAAAAAAATGGCCACATTGAAAAAGAATTTCAAAAGTTCAATGAAGAAAATAGTCCTTTAAAATTTAGAATGGACGAGATAGAAGATAATGACTGTTTGAGACACCAAGAAATTATAAAACAAAAGCAAAAGAATAAAAAAAAAAAGAAGACAATGTGAAATATCCCATTGGAAAAACAACTGACCTGGAAAAGAGATCCAGGAGAGATAACTTAAAAATTACTGTTTTAATTGAAAGCTGTGATCAAAAAAGAGCCTAGATACCATCTTCCAAGGAATTATCAACGAAAACTTCCCTGATATTCAAGAAACACAGAGTGAAATAGACATGGAAAGGGTTCAGTAACCTCCTGAAAGAGATCCTTGAAGGAAAACTCCTAAGAATGTTGTAGTCAATTTTCAGTGTACCCAGGTCAAGGAGAAAATATTACAAGCAACAAGAAGGAAACAATTCAATTATTGTGGCAATACAACCAGGATAAAACAGGATTTAGAAGCTTCTACACTAAGGAATGGAAAAACTTGGAATATCACCCCCCAGAGGTCAAAGGATACAGGAATAAAACCAACAATCACCTACCCAGAAAAACTGAGTATAGTACCTCAGGTGAAAAACGGAATTTCAGTGAAATAGAAAACTTCCATCTATTCTTGCTGAAAAGACCAGAGCTGAAAAGCAAATTTGACTTTCAAATACAGGAATCAAGAAGATAAAGAAAAGGTAAACAGTAAAGAGAAGACTTAAGGTATTCATTGAAGGTGAAGTGTTTACATTCCTAACTAGAAAAATGTTATTCATAACTCATGAGAACTTTCTCAGTATTAGAGTAGTTAGAGGGAATATGTGAGTGTGTATACATATACATATATATATATATATATATATATATATTACAATACAATACAAAATCATAATATAACATATCATAACATTACATAATATTATAATACAATATATAATATAAATATATAGATATACATATACATACGTGTATGTATATATGTATGTATATATAGATGCATATATACACACACCTAGACAGAAAGCACATGATGAGATGAATATGAAGGGAAAATACTAATAAAAATCAAATTTATTGTGAAATTGAATGTACTAGTAGTAAGAGAAAGGGAGAGGTGGAATGCTACAAATTATCTGGCACAAAAGAGAAAAGAAACAGCTTCTACAATGGAGGGGAAGGATAAAAATGAAAGGGAATAATTGAGCCTTACTCTCATGAGATTTAGCTTAAGGTGGGAATAACTCACTCTCAATTAGATATGGAAATCTACTTTACCCTGAAGGAAGTCAAGGGGGAAGGGGACAGGAGAGGGTAGATAATAGAAGATGCAGCAAATTGGGGAAAAGGGTAATCAGAACCAAACACTATTGGGAGAGGACAGATCAAGGGAGGGAATGGAATAAAGGAAGGACAGGAATGGATATTGAGAAATATGGTTAGTCTTTTACAACATAAATACTATGGGAGTGCTCTGCATTGTTACACCTGTATGACCTATATTGGATTTCTTGTTTTCTCAATGAGGGTGGGTGGGGAGAGCAGGAGAGAATACCGAACTGAAAGCTTTAAGAATGAATGTAAAAAATTGTTTTAGCATGCACCTGGAAATTAAACTATATTGTCAATGGAGTATAGAAATCTATTTGCCCTACAGGAAAATAGAGGGGAAGGGAGATGGAATAAGGGTGAATAATAGAAGGGAGGACAGACTCGAGGAAGGGATGTATGGTGTGCATGCTGTCGTGGGGTGGAGGGGGTGGGTAGAGATGGGGAGAAAATTTTTAGTTCAAATTCTTGTGGAAGTCAGTGTTGAGAACTGAAAAATGAATAAATTATGTATTAAAAAAGACAGGCACTGTCAACTGGAAGATGGCTAACAAATTGTGGCATGAAATGTAATGTAATATTGTAATGCTATAGGGAAAGATCACTTACAAATAATAGAGGAGGAAGAAGACATTTTTATTAACCGAAGCAAAATTTTTAAAAACAGTCAAATTATATACATAACGACTACAACAACATACATGGAAAGAAAATGCAACTTGAATATCATGAAATTTAATCACTCAGGGTAGCCTTGAAAGAGAAAGGAGAAAGTGTGTTTCCTTCTACCATTTACCAATGTGGAAAACTATAGGACTGTAACACTGAATAATATTAGACTTCACTGATATGATGATTAGTTGTGTTGAGCTGTTTTTTTATTATTTAGTTGTTTTATTATCTATTACTTTGTTTATTGTGGTGTCTATGGGTAACTGTTGATAGTTATATTAACTCAGTTGCTATTGTTTCCAGCACTGCTTATCAACCATTGTTGGAGGAGACTCTGGTGGAGACAGAGATGCTAAGTTTGTAGCTTTCTGTCTGATCTGTTTTTATGTCACATATCATGACCTACAAGTCATTCCATTCTTGCTACCTTGGGGAGGAACTGAGATTCAGTTCTAACTCGTTTTGCTGAGGTAAACATATTTGGATTGTGTTAAAGTTACCAACCTGCTGTTGCTACCTTGAAAGTATTGCTGATCAATTCATCCTTTTATTGCTATCTTAATATACTTACAATAAATTCCTTTGAATTCTTTGAATCCTATCAGAGATTTTGCCTCCTTAATTAGGGTGAAAGCCCAAGTGAAATGGATTAAATATCGTCTTCTTCAACATGAAATAAGGAAAGTTGATTATTCAATCAAATATGGTTTCAAGGAATACACATCCACATCCACTAACAGGAGAAGCTACCACATAGTTCACTTTGTACATACACATCTATTCATATGCAAGATGTTCATAAACATTTAAAGCGTAATAGACAATAGAATATTGAAGGAAATTTAAACTACCATAGGAAAATCCCGTCTATGTACACATAATAAACTCCCTTATTTGAAGTCATTATGACACAATAATCTAACAAAAAACTTCAATATCAAACTTTGGGAATTGTTCCAAGAATTCCATGAAGACATTTTGAATGAAGATGTCAAATGATAACGAAATCTAGAGATCATCTTTTATGAAATTAACAAGCGAAAGTCTTGTTCATTAAATCTTGTATTTATAATGGTATCCTCCCCCCAAAAATGCAAAATAGCATGAGTAAAACATATTATGAATAATGTTCATTAGAATAACTGAGTTACTTTAAAGTCTCAAGAAATTGGAGGAGAGAATGGAATATTAGATTCCACATAGCAAAGAAGCCCAAGTTCCAACAAAAAATAGCATATTGGCAAAACCTCTGCCAAATCATCAACTAAAAATGATATACACTGAAGGGGAGCGATTTGAAGTATTAAAGATTAAAAAAAAGGTAAGCAGGCACTTGAACAAAAACTCAACTAAACGTAAGAAGATATAATCACAAAAGTGCTTAATAAAGAGATCAATTGTTATTTAGAATCTCACTATTGTGTTTTTTAATGCATACAAACCAAAAGAAAAACAGTAAAGAAAATAAATTCAGTAAATTCTTCCCCTATTCTTCTACTTTTAATATCCTCCTGCCACCCAACTCTCACCTGGCTCCAAGAAGGTATAGAATATTCAACAGATTTACCTTGTTAAAACAATCTTGGCAGGTAGGTTAATCCAGGTTGAGGCTACCCAACACACTTAAAACCTGTTGGTGAGTTAGGGGGATGTCTAGACAAACATTTGCGAACTTTCCAAGTCTTCGACGGAATGGGTTGATGAAAACAATTTATTCCAATGGCCATAAAGGCAACTGAAACATGCAGTGGAGTGCTTAAAGCTTGGTGAGATATCAAGGCCATTCACTCCAACCCAACCCATTTCCAATCTTTTTTGACTTTTATATTGCCACTAGACTTCCCTGACTCTGAAAGACAAATCAAGTTGGATGACATTATTCAACTCCGCCTTATACCCAATTCACACACAGGTTAAGACATCATTATACAGTGACATTCTTCATCTTCAAACAAAAGGATGAACAAAAACCTTGGTCTACCCATGAACAATTATGTTTATTTCAAATTGTTTACATGAAACATCTGTATGAAAAATATTTTGTAATTGTGTTCATATACTTCCTAGGTTTATCTTGACAGATATTTATTGTGTCCCTGTGGAGGTTGGTGTCATCATCTGTGAATAAAGAATATGTTTATTTGTACTTTGTGCCTTGAAGAGTTGTTGGGAGAAAAGGGTTTTGTAAAAGGCAATGCCCTATGGAAATATGAGTTACTCTTAAAATGCTACCAAGGAGGAAATTTAGACTTAGAGAACTGAAGTGACTAGATAATATCTTCCCCTCCTTCCACCAACCACCAGCCCTACTGAGGACCACTCACCATTCTTGTTTTTTTGAATCATTTGATGATGACTTGAGGTCCTTACTGGCTAATTAACTTTCACATACTAGCAATAAAATACGTGGATGGGTAATTCCTTAGATACAGTGCTAGATCTGGAATCAGGAATTTGTTGTTCAGTCATACTCACCTCAGTGTGATCCCATTTGAAATTTTCTTGACAAAGATACTGTAATTAATTACCATTTACATTTTCAAGTCATTTTACATGAGAGGACTGAGACAAAAACGGCTAAGTGACTGACCAAGAGTAACATAGCTAGTAAATGTCTGAGGTCTGATTTGAATCTTGGACTTCCTGACTCCAGGTCCATGACTCTATCTACTACACCGTTTAGCTGCGTAGAATCAGAACGTGTGTAATTCAAGTCTAGTCTCAGGCACATAATAGTTATGGGACCGTAGGCATTTCACTTAGCCACTTCTACCTCAGTTTTTCTCATCTGAGAAATGAGGATAATGAAAGCACCATATTCTAGCAGTATTATGAGACAGAAAAAGAAAAGAGAGCATATTTGCAAAAGCATTATACAAAACAAAGTAATATATAAATGTTTATTTTGAGGATGATGCTCCTAGAGGACGAATGGCATCAAGAGCATGATGTCTTGATTTGTGTAGAAACGGAATTTAGGTAAAGCAAAGCTGTAAAATGTCCTCAGCCTTACTTTCTCTTGCAGAATCATCAAAGACCAGTGGAAAGGCAAAAGGCAAGAAAACTGGAGATAGTCCAAGATGCAGTGGACGACCTTGGCCTTAATAAATTAATGTCTTTCCCATGTCTCTGTTTGTCTGAGGCAATTCCCATTCGATGACTAAGGGCTAAATTTGGGACAAAAATGGCATGATTTACCATCTCAAAAATTTCACTTAGAGAGAGGAAGATGTTCAAAGTTTCTGGCCAGAACAAAAATAATTGCTACTTACACTCTATGTAGGTCATTGAAACTAAACAATAAGCCCCAGAGGCTTGAACTGGGGGCTATCGCTGGCCATTCAATTAAAGTCAGAGTGATTTGAGTTTAAAGGCATAGTCAAGTGATTCCATTTGTTACACAATGAACTGGTCCAAATAATCATTGGACTCCTTTAAAACTGTTACAAAATATAAGCAACTATAAAGTATATCCTTAACACAAGAACACCAACATGCAAGGATACAGCACCCCAAGTGGACAGAAGGTGTGGTTATGGGTTGCATTTGTGTGTGGCTATGAAGGATGCAGAAGAGACATATCTAGCCTCATCTTCCCCCACTCTTCTCGAATAGGACTTTTATGTCTGCCAGATGCTTTTTTTCCACATAGTTTTGGGGTCTACAAGCACTCCGTTCTTCCAAGTTAGCATGATCCAAGGAGAGGTATAAGTCACTGTTCTCCTGGCCTATGCTTTCGTCCGTGAGTAACCTAAAGAATTCTTCTCTGTACTGGATGGGGATGAGAATGATGATGTTAATAATGATGATGTAAAAATGTTCCTAACCTTTAAATATTTATTTTTTCAAAGATTGTTACCATCCAATCATAAAAAGCAATTAAAGGCATAATTCCAAAAATCATATTATAACATCATTAATATACCTGTAAATGACAATTATTTTCCCCATATGCTTTGCCAATACAGATGGTATTCTTTTGTAATGACCGAGATCATTCCCCCTAGAATTCTCATATTTCTGAGATGAACATATATGGAACAATTTTCTATGAAACTGACAAAAGGTCAAAAGACATAAAAAAACAACAGTTTCAGTAAGAATGTTGGTAAAAGTCTATTTCCAGATCCAGGTCTGGCTCCTTGAAAGGGCAATTTAATTATCTGGTATATGCTTAAACTACCATAGACCTAGAATTAAGGGAGTCACAGGGGACTCCATCCCTAAACAGCTCTATGCCAAATATAAAATACAGTTATCACCCAAACATAAGGAGACCAGGAAAGCAGTCTCAGCAACAGGTATGTGTTCTATGTTCCAAGTTTGACTACAGTTGATATAAGTGTCTCTATTGGGTTTGATGTAAGGAACTATCAGAGATTAATCAGTCTATTCAGAAATATTTCAAGCACAAATCAAATCAATTCCACAGAGTTCCCAACAAGTTTTAGTACAATTTTAATTTCCACACTGCAATAATACTTTTGGAACATTTTGTGTTTGACTTGACAGAAATTTGGAGGGGATAGTATCTTCTCCACACTCTAGTGTGTATGTGTGTGTGGGGTACATGTTTGTTTGGATGAATGGGAACCTTATTAAATTAGATCATTCTTTAGATAAAATTTAAAAACTATACAAATGGTAAAATATAGTATCATTACTATTAATATCACTATTATATGCTATTATTACATTAAGGCATTTTAGCATGGTTTGCCACAGTAATATTTTTTTAATTTAATGAACACTTGTTATTATGATCTTTCGTAAAAGTCTTATGAGAGTGAAAATGAATGGGAAAATATTAACATTAAATATTAAAATAATAGCTATTAAATTGAAATATTTAGGGTTAGGTTGGTGTCTTTACACTCTAAAATGTTTAGAACTTATTTGTTAATATTTGTATGTAGTTTAATGTCTTTATCTTCCTTTCAAACTTACCAGAAATAAGTTTACTGATGTTTATTAAGAAAGATATTTCCCTAATAAACATGAGCCTCTAAGCTTAATTTCTTACTTAATAATTCTATGAATCGGTCACCTCAATGATCCCTCCAAAATGCAAATGACAACACATTCATACCTCTCCATTCTGTGTGACTTTCGACCTTGCCCATTTACAAATCCACACATAAAAGAGCAATTCACCCAACTACAGACACGTTTCTCTCTGCTCTTTGAAATAGCGTGACTACCCACGGAGAACCCATAAAAGGCTGTCGAACTTACAGCATGTTTCTAAGAATAAAGTCTATATTATTTGGGCTGGCTTTAACCATTTATAACCTTCTTGCCACCAGGACCTGCTTTATTGTAGTACTAGTCTAGTGTTTTTCACTGAATGTCTGAACTTTTCTTTCCTTTAGATCACGCTTTCCTCCCAGCTTATATATTTCTCTACGTGGCATTACTCTTCCTGTCATCCAAATTATGGAGCGAGTTTCAGATCTTCCCTTTTCAATCAATCAATCTAAAAACATTTATTAGAAGCGGAACAGTATGACAATCACTTCACTAAGAAAAAAGGGGAAAAAGAGAAAGAGAGAGGGATTCTCACCTCCTGCATACGTGATATAATACCCCCATATTCTCTTACATCAGTCATTCATACCCCCTGATGTGACAACCACTTGAGAGAGACAGTTGACTGAAAACTGACTGAAACTGACCTGATTTCCCTCAAGGCCAATGAAATACCTTGGGCTGAGCAGACATAATCACCCCAAAATCTATTGATTTTGTAAATCTCCCAAGCTCTCCCCTCCCTAGATTCTTTTTGGACTTTTTCTTATTATGCAAACCATTTATCTGGTGAAAGTTAGGTGAGATACCTAAACCTTTCCACCTGAAGCCTAGTCATTCTCTCTGCTTTAATACCCTAAATCAACTCTATTCCCAGCCCCTGCCATGGGTACCTCAGCTCTTGTGGTGTGACACCCCAGGCTACGACTCACTTGCCTCAATGAAATACCTCAATTTTGTTGTATTGATTGATTTCATTAAAATCTAGGATGACATACAACCTCAATTAGTCCCTACCTTTCACCTGAACTCTTAAAGCAGACTCATAATGCCCCTATGTCTTGGGTTTCCCTCCTCAATGTTCATTAATCTATTGTCCACATAACTGCCAAAGTAATCACATTACGAAACAGGTCTGAGAGGGTCACTTCTTTAACAAAGGTCTTTGTCAGCCAAATTTTCCCTCCAGGGCAAAGAAAAGTGTCTCAACTTAGCATCTCAAGTCTTTCACATGATGGATGTTTTCAAAGTTCAGCCGAGGTGTTCATTTCTCTGTAAATATCTCTCCACACTCCATTTGGCGAAGTTGAGATTCTCAAATTTTCTTATTTTTAAAATCTCACTTTTGACTCTATCAGACCCAATCTCCTAACTGAATAATTTACATCACTGTTCTTTAAGGAATAGTTCCATAAACGTGAAAGAGATGTGAAAAGGACAATATGTTACCTTGGACTACCCCTGACTGGATCAATGCTGGATGAGCCTTTATCATAAGTAAAATAAAGGCTTGAATTGTACTCTGTGAGGTCCTTTACAAGTTTATGGTGAATGATTCTATGTCATCTTGTCTTCTTCAAGATGAATATCAGTTCCTGGATGTGAAGAGTCATGAATTGTGTCGTCTTTCATATCTGCATTCTCAGTGCTAAGTAGGGATTTTTCATATAGTAGGGCCTAAATAAAGGAGTGACTAATTGCATCAAATTAGAATAAACTGAATTGAGTTTAATAAAAATATTAATTTTAGTGTTTCATTCCCGAAGATCTTTGTTTCAATGTGGAATCAAAATCACTGAACGTATGAAGCAATCCATCATAATTATTTTGCCAGGTTGATTCCATTATCATAGATATTCCTTGAGCTTGTGAAGTATTTCCTCTTTCTCTTATATCAAGCACCTACCTTTCACATAACCAGTGAATAATACATACTAGTCTAATTAAATGAACTGATGTCATTTGCTACAGCCCTCTGGCTTTTCAGGACAGGTTTGTTACCATTAAGGATTGAATTAATTCCTTTATATTCACAAGTTTTTCATTTACATTGTATTGACTTCATTAAATTCTGTTGATGGAATGGAATGATGGCTGGCCTGGGAATCAAGAGTTTCAGGATATGTTCCCAGATTTGCTAAAAAGTTTTACTTTCTGAATTTGGAGCAATTCTATATGGGAATCAGTTCACTCCTTCAAAAGCATGAGCATTGGACTACTTTTTTAAAATCTCAATTCTACCACTTTGTCATGTAGGTTAATTTGACCCTATAGTTCATAAAATAGGTATAAGGAAAATGGAAGTCCATGTTTACCTAAGATTATTCAGCAATCTGGTGGTAGGGAGATGGAGTGGTAGGATAAAGTAAGATGAAGGATGAAGTATGTTGGGAATACTGTATCAGGATACCTACGTAAATTTTTTCAGAAAAACAAGACTTGCTTGTATTTCTAGATCCTTGGGCAGGGTGAGAAGTTTCCCTCTGATACCAAAGAAGGAGCTGAAATAGAGATTATGAGAGATAGGAGAGAACGCATAGACTATTTATATGATAGCCAATATAGGCTGGGGACAATACTGAGAAGAATGAAATGACCATAGTGACTCAATAGATTTTTACAGTTAATGGGCAAAAAAACAAACAAACAAACAAAAAAAAAACCGAAATGGAACGAAAGCTGGATTTGGAGTCAGAGAATCTAAATTTAAAACTGTTCATCAGAAAACATTTATTAAGGTTTTTTTACGTGCCAAAAACTCTGCTACATAACTGACAATTTTAAGTACTATCTTTTCAATTTTGTGTAAGACACATCTATGAGCATCAGTTTCACCTTAAATACAGTGGTTTGGAATAAATTACCTTTAAAAATTGCTTCATCTAGAAAATTATTCTCATAAAATGAAGGAAAACATTTGTGCACCCACAATAAAGTTTGCAGTGTGTTGCCCATGTTTTACTATCCCCTGATCTTTTTGAAATTTCTCTGTAATACATAGAACTTGTCTAAAATTAACTTTCTAACAGTCTGCCAATTTATCATGTAGATCAATCTTAGGCTTGTGGTATACTCAATATTTATCATTTTAATGGCTGTACTAGCTGTAACATTAATTTTCGACAGTGAATGAACTGTACCTAGATGTTTTCTTTCGTTTTCCCTATCCCCCTTTCATTGGCCAGGGTCCATCAGATAGGGTTCGTTGAGAAGGCTGACCTTAACTTACTATAGATATACATGAAGTGTTGGATGAACTATGTCAGCAAAGAGTTCAAGTCGACATTTTGAGAGAAGCAAGTGAATGTTACTACAATCTCTGGAATAAGTGTAAAACATCAACTTCGTGATAGTTTAAGTGAAGCATTTAGATTTCAAAGGCTTGTCTGTCCAGTGTCTTCTTTTGGAAAGTGGATCATCCAGAATGTATTCTTTCTAGAGTCTGGAGTTCAGGATAGCTGTGGAGAAATTAGTAGTCAGAATAGGGAGAGAGAGAGAGAGAGAGAGAGAGAGAGAGAGAGAGAGAGAGAGAGAGAGAGAGACAGAGACAGAGAGACAGAGACAGAGACACCGACACACAGAGACAAAGAGAGACGGAGAGAGAGGGAGAGAAAAGGAGAGAGACAGAGAGAGACAGAGACAGAGAGAGAGACAGATTTTATAATTTCATATTACACATAGGTGGCATAGTTTGTGTTTTATATAATATAAGCTAATCTGTGTATAACTTTTTGAAACAGTAAGAAATATTTTGAAAGAGAACGTGCATATTAGTTTCATAATACCAACCTGTGAGATATACCGGAGGAAGAAGAGCACATTTTCTGGCATTGAAGAGACACGTGTTTATTGGACAAGCATTGATCAAATATGAGCTATGTACCATGAATTTCGCTTATTGCAGGGGGAGTTAAGAAAAACGAGAACCTGTGTCTTCATATAGCTATGTTCGATAGGGGTAGGAGAGAAAACATGAGCAAAGATAATATAAGTATTTATGCACGTATAAGTATAGGAAATTTGGATATATTTATAAATATAAAAATATACTTTTTTATTTTATTCTATCCTGTATAATACAATATGTTACATTACATTATGTTATAGTTTTATTGTAAGATAACATTGGTAACATATTAAGCTAAGATTATGTTATCTTACATGGCAGTGTATAATATTATAGTGTATTGCATTGCACTACATTCCATAATATATGATTTACCACATAAATACATCTGCTTATTGAACATATGCGAAATGCACTATTATATATACATATATATACACATATACATATACATATACATATATATATATATATATATATATATATATATATATATATATATATATATATAAAATACTGTGCCAAGCTCTGGTTATATAAAAATAAACATGAACCATTCTGTTTCCTGAAAAATCTGACCTCGCCTCCCATGTATATACATATACATGAAAATATATGCACATATGTGTAGGTATGAATATGGATATGAATATGTGCATATATGTCTATCTGTATGGTTATTCTTTAATAGGTGTATGTCCTCCACTAACACTGATGAGAGCAACTTCAGAGGTCATTGGGATGATAAATTTCATGCCTCCTCATTGTAAGCCTCTCTACTTATTCCATAGCAATTCTTTAACAACAGCCACGCAGTCACTGAAGTAATTCTTAAGCCTTCCTCGAGTGATAGAATCTAACAAAGCTTGCTCTCAATTGTACTGAATTTTCTTAAATCATAGAAAATCACTTAGCTCTTAAAGATTTAAAATGAACTAGGAGTTTGGGACACATGTAGTTTGGTGGGGATAAGGGGGAAAGCAAAAGATTATGAAAAAATTGTTTCTCTAATTATTTAAACCTCAGGCATCTAGGTGTCTCAAAAATAGTACACAGGACTAGAAATCTGGAAGACTCATCTTCGTGAGTTTAAATCCTACCTCAGAAACTTAATACTTGTAAGACCCTGGGTAAGTCACTTAGCCCTGTTTGCCTCAGTTCCTCATCCACAAATTGAGCTGGAGAAAGACATGATAAACAACTCCACCATCTTTGAAAAAAAAGTTACTAATGGGGTGACAAGGAGTTGGGCTTGATTGAAGAATTTAAACTTTAATAGCCTAAAATATACTAAGACTTGTGAGATCCCGTATAGTGCTTTGAAGTTTGTCATGCACTATATAGTCATCCTCATTTTTAATCCTATTTCTTCCCTTTCCTCACTACTTCCTCCTTCATTTCTTCCCCCCCCCTCTCTCTCTCTCTCTCTCTCTCCTTTCCAGGTGAAAGTCCTATGTGATGGTAATTCACCACGTAAACATTAGAAATTAAAATAGGATTGCTCAACTTTTGGTCCATTTCCGTGTAGATTCACTTTGATCTTTTTCTATTTTCTCTTGGTAGACACCTCACTCCAAAGTCACACATATGGCTGGGGGGTATGTCACCAGGATAGTGGAGTTTGTTCTCTTGGGCTTTATGGAAAGACCTCACCTCCAGCGTGCCCTCTTTGTGGTCTTCTTACTGATTTATCTGATCGCTGTGGTGGGAAATCTGTGCCTCACCCTATTAATTAGCTCCAGTTCCCAACTTCACTCCCCCAAGTATTTTTTCCTGGGGCACTCGGCTTTCTTGGATTTCTGTTATTCATCTGTCTGCATCCCTAAGTTGCTTGTGAGTCTTTTAACTGAAAGAAAAGTCACTTCCTACACCGGCTGCATCCTTCAGTTTGCCCTCTTCAGCATGTTCCTGACCACAGAATGCTTTCTTCTGGCAGCAATGGCCTATGACCGGTATATGGCCATTTGCAGACCGCTTCACTACCACGTCACCACGACGGCCAGCCTGTGCTTGCGCCTGGTAGCTGGCTCCTACGTGTTTGGCTGTGTGACCACCTTCACACATATGGGAAGCTTGCTGACCTTGTCTTTCTGTGGTCGCAATAACATTAACCATTACTTCTGTGATATCCCAGTGCTCATTCATCTGGCCTGCTCTGATGTTCAAAGGAATGAGATTTTGCTCTTGATTTTCTCTGGGGTAGCATCAGTAACCACCTTTCTGATCGTTATTAGCTCCTACGTCAGTATCTTCACCACCATTCTGAAGATACCTTGCCCTCAAGATAGGTCTAAAACCTTTTCCACGTGTGCCTCTCACCTCACAGTGGTCGCTCTACTCTATGCGACAGTGATATTTACTTATCTGTGCTCTGGCTCTCTCTATCCATCAGAATGGGCCAAAATCATGTCTGTGTTTTACACGCTCTTTCTGCCAGTTCTTAATCCCCTGATTTATAATGTATGGAACAGGGAGACGAAGGATGCCCTGAGAAAAATGGTACAGAGGAAAATTCTTGCCCAATGACTGTGATTGTGCAAGCATGTCATCATATTACTCTGCTGCTAAATAGTCTTTCAGAACTGCACATTACCTAATGAAGTCAAAACTGCTAAATCTGACATTTAAGATGCTCCACAAACTATCTACAACCTACTGTGTTACACTAAGTACCTTCACAGACCCAAAATTTTCCACCCAATTGGGCTACTTAGGATGCGTTGAATTGCTAACAAGTTTGCTCATATCCCTACCTTTGCTCCTATTGTTTTGCATTCCTCAAAAATCTTTCCATCTAGTGCAGCTGGCTGAAGTTTTTCCCATCCTTCAGGACCAATTTCAAAGATTATTTCTTCTAAGCAATTTTCCTTTTTTTCTCAACAAACAGTAATTACTTGTCCTTCATAGCAACTCATAGTACATGTTATATAATGTGTATTACATTCATGAGTAAACATTTTGTATTATCTCCCTTCCCCATCATTGATCATTTGGGGAGGAAGAAAGGAGAGAAAACAAATGTTCTTAATATTACTTTTATTTGCATTATTGATTTAAATAGGCAAAATTCACATTGTTTTAAAATTCAAAATCTACCTTCAGGAAGACCTGCATTCAAATTCAGTCATTTACTAGTGTTTTGGCAGTTAGCAAGTCGTATAACTTCTGCTTGCTTCAATTTATTCAACTATAAATTGAAGATAATAATAGCACCTACGTCACAATGTTTTTTTTGATGATTAACGGAGATAATATTTGTAAAATTTCTTAACCCAGTGCCTTGCATATAGTACACACTATATAAATGCTTAATCCCTGGCCCCTTCTATGAAAAATATAATTTTTTCTTTTTAGAGTAGACACTACCACATAATTTTTTTTCTTTTCTCCAGATGACTCACATATGGTATATAATCAATAAATACTATATGAATAATAAATGACTGTAATTGATGTTTAGATTTTTGAATTCCAGTGAATAATAATAATAATAATAATAATAATAATAATAATAATAATAATAATAAGGCAGAAAATATATGGATAGCAAAGAAGGTGATAAAGAAACTTGAGTTTATGTAATTTGAGGATTGGTTGAATAAACTGGACATATTAGTTTGGGGAAGGTAAGGCATAGGAAGAACATGACAACAGTCTTAATATTTCAAATGTTGTCACATGGTAGAGGGTCTAGAGTTGTCCTATTTTGACACAAAGTGTAGGGGAAAAAAGGGAGAATGGGATGAAATTACAAGAAAACAATGCTCAATTTCAAGGGAAAAGGAAAGGACTTCTTAACAATGACAGGTTTCCAAATATGCAATATCTTATGTAGCTAAACAGTGAGCCTCTCCTCCATGGGGATCTTTAAGCAGTGAAGGGGTAACCACTTTGGGCGTCTGTTACACTGGGCCTTCATTGTGACTATAGATTGGATAAAGTGACCACTGAGATGTCTTCCAACTCTCAAATTTTGTGATTCTATGAGCAAATTTTGCCTATTATGTTTGTTCATGGGTGTCTTTGTAATCTAACTGAAAATCTGTTTCATGTGTATAAGAAAGAAAATAAGAAATAAAACAAATAGTTATTCTTGTCAAGAATTATATTCAATTTTTTTTTGTATTTCCCTCTACAGTTATCACTGTACTAACTCACATCCTATAAATCTGAACCTGCTGAAGAAACAAGTGTAGACTCATGACTGGATCATTTTTCTCAAAATTTGACAGCTAGGTAGTATAGTGGATACCATGCTAGATTTGGATTCAGGAAAACCTGAGTGCAAATCCTGACTCATACACTGTCTAGGTGTGCAACACCAAACAAGTAATAGAATTTTTGTTAGTCTGTTTTCTCATCTGTGACATGTAGATAATAAAAAGTATACTTGATAAAGTCGCTGTATAAATCAACTGAGAATATACAGACAGAAAGATATATGATGTATGTATATTTATGTATGTATACACATATATAATTTGAGTAATATATTATGATTACATTACGAGTACTTTTAAAACTATACATAACACTAGTTATAATTCCATATAATACTATGTAAACAACATAATAAAATATAATATATGTAACTACTATGTATGTAACTATATATAATACTATGTATTATATACAATATATAACTTATATCATATATATACCACACATTCTCTACAGACAACTACATATAATATTATTATATTTTGTGTAAAGCATTTTTTATAGTTTACACAGTATTTTTATATATAGTATTTTATAAACTATATATTATAAGTTACTTTGCAAACTATATAAACGTATACATATTACATAGACAATGATTTAAGTAATATATTAAAATATGTGAAATACTTTTAAAATTGATGGTTTTAAAAGTATGTATCAATTTATAAAGTAGTATATACTTTATAAATTATATATGAAGTACTTTGTAAACACTATATGGATAGATGCATGTGAGAGAAAGAGAGAGAGAGAGAGAGAGAGAGAGAGAGAGAGAGAGAGAGAGAGAGAGAGAGAGAGAGAGAGAGAAGGAGGGAGGGATAAATAACTCAATTGACAGAGCATTGGACCTGGAATCAAGAAGACTTGAGTTCAAATGTAGACAGTCACTATTTTTATGACCCTGAGTAAGGCACCTAACCTCTATTTTTCTGAGTTTCTTCATCTGTAAATCAGGAATAATAGTACCACCTGTCTCCCAGGATTATTGTGGGCACCAAATGACATAATAACTGCCAAGTACAAACCACAATGCCTGGTATAGAGAAAACATTATGTAAATGTTATCTATAATAATAACTATCATCGTTATCATTATTATCTTAGTTCCTAATTTTCTATGACCATATTTAGAGCTAGAAGAGACTTTATCAATTATCTATTCTAAAACTCACATTTCACACATGGAGAAAGAGAGTACAAGGAGCCATCCAAGGTCATTCGTAGAGTAACTAGCCCAATGAAGATTCTGACTAAATTCAGAACTTACTGTATTAATTCCAAAAGCACCATGATAATTATACATGAAAAGTCACACATTTGCCACATTTGGCTTATAAAATACTCTAATTCTCTGAAAAACAACTCCCCCCTAATACCAGTAATAAATCTCAATGGTAAATTTGTTGATCAGTTTCCATGGGTTACCAGAAAACATGTTACAAGGATCCATTTCTAGAAATTCCTTTCTCAGCTACATCCTACAGGAAGACTAGTAATATCTGATTTAAAAATAGACATACATCAGATCAAACCTTTTCTGGTTTTATCATTGAACTCTTCTCATTTTGTTCTATTATTTACCTTTTTTGACATCACAAAAAAAAACACTTTAAAACAACTCCCAATATAATAATGTACTGAGTGTAGAATGCTGTGGTTTTCTGTATCAGAGATCTGCATACTAGGAGTTGTGTGATCACTCCTGCAACTCACAGCATGAAGCACCAAAAAGGCAATTCCCACAAAGTTGCAGTATGATAGAATTTAGAGAAATAAAAGACATTAAATGCCTCTTTTCCAAGGTCACATAGATAGCAAAAGGCAGTTTAATTTTAATCTTTCTAATTCTAAATTCACGGGCACCTAGGTGGCACAACAAATAGCATGCAGGGTCTAGAATCAGAAAGACCCCTCTTCCTGAGTTCAAGTCCAGTCTCACTACTGACTAACAGTGCGACCCTGGGCAAGTCACTTAACCCTGTTTGCCTTAGTTTTTCATCCGTAAAATGAGCTGGAGAAGGATAAAGCAACCACCTTCTATATCTTGGCGAAGAAAATCCCAAAAGCGGTCACAAAGAGTCGGACATGATTGAAGAACAGCGAAATTCTAAGTTTAATTTAATGGTAACCGTTTTTAGTCTAGCATCAAATTTATGGAGGTATATATCATTCTGCCATCGTTTTTTTTTTCATTTTTCAAGTTTCATAATTCCTAATCTAGCCCTTGTCTTTCCCATTCCAAAGGAGACATGTATTTAAGAAAGACTAAAACTTTCTCATCATTGCATACTATGACCTAGTAAATTAGGGGGGCGAAACCTTGACTCGGTGGTATATGGAGATCAGTTGATGATGTTTCTAACTTGAGTTTCCCCAAAGTGGAAGGGGCTGACTCAAAATGTGATGGATCACCTCTCATAAGAAGTATTTATGGCATTGAATGGTCTTTTGTTAGGGATCTTATAGTAAAGGTTCCTTTAAAACTTTATTGAACTATATTACTACTGAGCCTCTTCATAACACTATAATTTCATAATTCTGTGCTGCTATGATACACTTCTGAAATTCTTCCCTACTGGGTATGTATGTGTATATTAGGCAGCTAGCTGGTGCAGCGGATAGAGATACAGGCAAAAATCCAGGAAGATCTGAGTTAAAATCCAACTTAAGATACCGTCTGCATTACCCTGTGTAATTTCCTTAACTTCCGATTGACTCAATTTCCTCATCTGTAAAATGGGAAAAAAGAACACTCACGTTGTTGTGAGGATCAAACTAGATGACAGTTGTAAAGTCCTCAACAGAGTGCTTGCCACATAATAAGTGCTAAAAAAATATTATTTATTACCACGTATGGGACACTATCAGTTAGCAAAGTTCACGTCGACCTATTTATGGAGCTTAGTTCCTTCCAGTGAATGCCAAAGAGAATGCATACCAGAAGTTTGAGTGCCGTAGGGATTATCAATTTCACATTGTCATGGCCACTTCTCTTTCTTCACACTAAAGAAGACCATATCATATCATATCGGGCCTAGATGACTTCACAGAACTTACAATCTCTCAAATGGAAAGGACTTCAGATACCAAGCTATTCCGAAACTGGAGTTTGTTCTCCAACATCTGCAGCCAGTGATGTCCAGACTTTTCTTGAAGGCCTCTTTGAAGTGCAGGTGAAGTCATTCTTGACAAAAACATCAGATTTGATCTGTGGATAGATCTTTTTCCCCCTAATTCCTTACATCTAACTTCAATGTGTCTCTGGGACTTTTTGGCAGGTGAAAGACGAAAGAACTGAGGAAACAAAGAATCTATCTCCCAAACAAATAGATTTGTTAGGTAATTAATATTATTGCCCGACATACTAAAACCAAACTCCTTCCTCAGCCTGCACGCTGAAGAAAGGGGAGACAGAATTGTATATATTAAAAATAATTAGGCAAGGAAGGCTAATAAATAATAAAAAGGAAACAATACAACGTTAGGTAAACAGATTTCTACTTGAAGGAAAGACCAGGGACTTTCCAAATTGGGATAAGGGAAGCGAAACAGGTGCAATTCCTTGAATTCATTAAAAGAGTCTATAAACAAGTGTCTGTAAACAATCAAAGGACTATGGAAACTATAACTGACTGTTCAGTATAGGGCAAGTTTTCAGATACTATATAGGAGTTGCTGGAGGTGGAAAACGGTGAGAAAACTCCTTGCATCAGTCTTTGGATGTGACTGACTTTTTGACTAAAATGGCTTAAGTCTTTGGTGAAGGATGGGGAAATATGTTCCAGGTTTCCAGCCACACAGTGTTACATTCAAACAATATAATAAGGTTTTTCTCTCAATTCCGACAAGTGTAAGAAGTTTTTTCACAAGAAAGAAATTGGATAAGACCCGCAATGGGACAGACATTAAAATAGCTCCAGAACTGAGTCACAAGATGGAGTCATTATGGTTTTATCAGTTCCCACAAATAACCACTTGTCTTAATGCGTTCAATTTCCTCAATTCCTTTTTTTTTTTTTTTTTTTTTTGGTAAGGAAGTGGGAAGCCCACTTCCTATCCCCACCACACACTGCGGATCACTTATCTGTGAATTAAATTATTTGTTAGATTGCAGTTAATTGTTTCTACAGGTGTTATAAGAATGTTGCTGAGGAGCCAAGATGCCGGAGTAGAAAGACTCACGTATGCTAGCTCCAAAAGCCACAGCCCATAAATTTCCTCTAAAAAGAATGCTCCAAAAATTCTGGAGCAGTGCAAGCGACGCAGCAACGCAGTGGAGGGGATTTTCGGTCCAGAGGGCCCTGAAAAACCAACCCCAAAAGTCCGTCACGCACCAGCCAGTGGAGCCCGGCCCCGGAAGCCTGACCTCGAGAGGAGCAGAACCGAGCAGGCTTCAGGGACAGAACCTTCGGCGGGCGCGAAGGTCCCTCCTCCTACATGCGCTACAGGTCAGTGAGAGAGACTTCTGGGCTGGCCGAGAGGGGAGCGAGGTGTCTCCATAACTCAGGCACCCTCAGAAGACAGTGGCAGAGGCAGTGCAGGCCTAGGACTCCCAGAGCAGACAGGACCTCAGATTCATTACTGAAGGTCTATGCATAAACCCCCTGAGGGAAATGTGCCTGAGAGGCGGCCCTGCCCCTACCTGAGCACCAGAACTTAAGCTCACATTGAATAGCAGTCCCATCCGCCCCTGAGAGCCCTGAGGCTGGGGAGCAGCCTTTGAATCTCCGACCCAAAGCACTAGCTGGGCAGATCTAGGTGGGGGTTGAGAGGAATCTCAGAAGTCAAGTAACTGGCTGGGAAAATGCCCAGAAAAGGGAAGAAAATAAGACCATAGAAAGGTACTTTCTTGGGGAACAGATGTTCCCGCCATTCATTTCTGATGACGAGGAACAATGCTTACCGTCAGGGAAAGACATAGAAGCCAAGGCCTTTGTATTCCAAATATCTGAAACAGATATCCAATGAGCTCAGGCCATGGAAGAGCTCAAAAAGGATTTTGAAAATTAAGCTATACAGGTGGAGGGAAAACTGGGAAGGGGAACGAGAGAGATGCAAGAAAAGCATGAAAAACGGGTGAAGACCTTACAAAAAGAGACTCAAAAATATGCTGAATAAAATATCACCTTGAAAAATAGGCTCACTCAATTCACAAAAGAGGTTCAAAAAGCCAATGAGGAGAAGAATGCTTTCAAAAGTAGAATTAGACAAATGGAAAAAGTGGTTCAAAACTGCACCAAAGAAAATAGTTCTCTGAAAATTAGAATGGAACAAATTGAGGCTAATGACTTTATGAGAAACCAAGAAATAACAAATCAAAAGCAAAAGAATGAAAGAATGGAAGATAATGTGAAATATCTCATTGGAAAAAGAACTGACCTGGAAAATAGATCCAAGAGAGATAATTTAAAAATTTTGGGAATACCTGAAAGCCATAATCAAAAAAAAAAGAGCCTAGACACCATCATTCATGGAATTATCAAGGAAAACTGCCCTGATATTCTAGAACCAGAGGGCAAAATAAGTATTCAAGGAATTCATCGAACACCGCCTGAAAGAGATCCAAAAAGAGAAACTCCTAGGAACATTGTGGTCAAATTCCAGAGTTCCCAGGACAAGGAGAAAATGCTTTAAGCAGCTAGAAAGAAACAATTCCAGCATTGTGGAAATAAAATCAGGATAACACAGGATCTAGCAACTTCTACATGAAGGGATCAAAGGGCATGCAATAGGATATTCCAGAAGTCAAAGTAACTAGGATTAAAAGCAAGAATCACCTACCCACCAAAACTGAGTATAATACTTCAGGGGAAAATATGGAATTTCAATGAAATAGAAGACTTTCAAGCATTCTTGATGAAAACATCAGAGGCGAATAAAAAAATTTGGCCTTCAAACACAAGAATGAGAAGAAGCATGAAAAAATAAACAGCAATGAAAAGTCTTAAGGGACTTACCAAAGGTTACCTGTTTACATTCCTACATGGAAAGACAATATTTGTAACTCTTAAAACTTTTCAGTATCTGGGTAGTTGGTGAGATTACACACACACACACACACACACACACTCACACACACACATACACACACGCACACACACATAGAGACAGAGAGCACAGAGTGAATTGAATAGAATATGATCATATCTTAAAAGAAATTAAGATAAATGGTGACAGAGAAATGTAGTGGGAGGAGAGAGGGTGAAATGGAATGGGGTAAATTATCTCTCATTCAAGAGGCAAGAAGGAGACTTTTTGGTGGAGGGAAAAAGAGGAGAGTTGAGAAAAAACATGCCGTTTACTCTCATCACATTTAAATAAAGGAAGGAATAAAATGCACACTCATTTTGGTATGAAAAACTATCCTTCAGTACAGGAAATTGCGGGCCAAGGAGATAAGCAGGGTGGGGGGGATGATGGAAGGGAGGGCAGTGGGAGGAGGTAGGAATTTGAAGTCAACACTCGGGGAGGGACGCTATCAAAAGACAAAATAGAAACAATGGGCGGCAGGATAGGATGGAGGGAAATATATTTAGTCTTACACAATACGATTATTGCCGAAGTCATTTGCAAAACTTTACATATATGACCTATATTAAATTTCCTGCCTTCCCAAAGGGAATGGGTGGGGAGGGAGGGATGGGGAGAATTTGTAGGAACAACTGTCGAGTATTGTTGTTACTACTAGGAAATAAGAAATACAGTTAATGGGGAATAGAAATTGATCTGGTCCTACAGGACAAAAGAGAAGATGGGGACAAGAGAAGGGAGGGAGGATAGAAGAGAGGGCAGATGGGTGATAGGTGCAATTAGAAAGCCCGGTGTTTTGGGGTGGGGGGAGGTGACAAATGGGGAGAAAATTTCCACCCCAAAATTTTGTGGAAATGAATATAAAAAGTTAAATAAATAAATTTATATTAAAAAAACAAAACAAAAAAATTAAAAAAAAATTCTCACCTTAAATAAAAAGCAAGACCTGTTGTGAAATCAGGAAAGCTTTTATTAGTCTTCACGGCTATTCCCCCTGCATGGACGGGCAGCCTCCAGAGTAAGGTTACAGGAAGACTACAACATGTCCAGAAAGATGAGATTTCTTATGTATTTTTCCTAACTTTGGATCTCCCCTGATACTGTCCTCTAGTCATGTGACTCCATGTTCTCCTCTCTGATAAGTCTTCCTCACACAGTTCCTTGGGCCTGTGCCTTAGTTTCTGACTCTAACCTGTCCATTCTAGATCACAACCCTTATCACCTAGGAATGTGGAAAACAGAACTTTCTTGTCTCCCACCAAATACCCCTTTTTATTTAATAAAATTTCTGTTTCTAAGCTTAAATTCAACTAATACCTCCTCACTTTCTTTCCCCTATGAATTTTTCCCTTCATCAATCTCTACTTTATGTGAATATGGTAAGGGAGCAAAGTTGACCAACCCATTGACAAATTATAAGGGGGTGTTCCCTTTTCATAAATATAAACACAGAGATTCAAAATCCTAAAAAAGATAAACGAATTGTCCATTCAGAATTTTCATCTCATACAGCAGTCTGGGGAGGAATATCATCTGATGCAGTTTTCTGATCTAGATGCTCCTTCAAGCAGTCTTCAGCATAGCATCCCAGTGTCTTCTTCCCTGTAATTTCTTGTAGAAATTCAGATGTCCTGTCTCCTAAAAAACTTACCCTATTACGGTTTTAGATGAACATTTCTGAACTTTGTACACTTATCATCATTACAAAATCAAAATTGGAATTTTGGCCAATTGTCATGTGAAGAAATTCACATTAGAATTAGAATTAATTCACTATTCATTTCCCCATCAGGAAGACGAGATTTCGCTAGGGAGTCAATAATAGACTCCAGTACTTACATAGATATAATAAATAATCATTTTAACACAGTACATATCATATCATAACACATCTATTAATGTGATGCTTCTTTAATTTTATTTTTTAATATAAATTCATTTATTTAACTTTTTACATTATTTTCACAAAATTTTGGGTTCCAAATTTTCTCCCCATTATCCCCTCCCCCACCCCAATACACCGAGCATTCTAATTTCCCCTATCACCAATCTGCCCTCTCTTCAATCCTCCCTCCCTTCTCTTGTCCCCATCTTCTCTTTTGTCCTGCAGGGTCAGATGACATTCTATTCCCCCTAAACTATATTTCTTATTTCCTAGTAACAAAAACAATACTCAACAGTTGTTCCTCAGACTTTAAGTTCAAATTCTCCTCATCCCTCCATCCTCACCCATTCCCTTTGGGAAGGCAGGCAATTCAATATAGGCCATATCTGTGTAGTTTTGCAAATGACTTCCATAGTAGTTGTGTTGTGTAAGACTAACTATATTTCCCTCCATCCTATCCTGCTCCCCATTGTTTCTATTCTCTCTTTTGATCCTATCCCTCCCCGAGTGTTGAATTCAAATTGCTCCCTCCTCCCATTACCCTCCTTGCCGTCATCCCCCCACCCTGCTTATTTCCTTCTCCCCCACTTTCCAGTATTGTAAGATAGCTTTTCATACCAAAATAAGTGAACATTTTATTCCTTCTTTTAGGCTAATGGGATGAGAGTAAACTTCATGTTTTTTCTCAGCTCTCCTCTTTTTCCCTCCACTAAAATGTTTCCTACGTGCCTCTTGAATGAGAGATAATTTACCCCATTCCATTTCACCCTCTCTCCTCCCACTACATTTCTCTCTCACCATTTACCTTAATTTCTTTTAAGATATGACCCCATCCTATTCAATTCACTCTGTGTTCTCTGTCTCTGTGTGTGTGTGTGCATGTCGGTATGTGTGTGTGCTCATGCATGCAAGTACATGTGTGTGTATGCATGTGTGTGTAGTCCCACCAACTGCCCGGATACTGAAAAGTTTTAAGAGTTACAAATATTGTATTTCCATGTAGGAATGTAAACAGTTAACCTTTGCTAAGTCCCTTATGACTTCTCTTTGTTGTTTACTTTTTCATGCTTCTTCTCATTCTTGTGTTTCAATGTCAAATTTTCTTTTCAGTTCTGGTCTTTTCTTCAAGAATGCTTGAAAATCCTCTATTTGGTTGAAAAAACATATTTTCCCCTAAAGTATTATAGGTGGGTAGGTGATTATTGGTTTGAGTCCTATTTCCTTTGACTTCTGGAATATTCTGTTCCACGCCCTTCAATCCTTTAATGTAGAAGCTGCTAGATATTGTGTTATCCTGATTGTATTTCCACAATAGTGGAATTGTTTCTTTCTAGCTGCTTTCAAGATTTTCTCCTTGACCTGGGAACTCTGAAATTTGGCCACAATGTTCCTAGGAGTTTCCCTTTTTGGATATCTTTCAAGCAGTGGTCAATGAATTCCTTGAATATTTATTTTGCCCTCTGGTTCTAGAATATCAGGGCAGTTGTCCTTGATAAATTCATGAAAGATGATGTCTAGGATCTTTTTTGATCATGGCTTTCAGGTAGCCCCATAATTTTTAAATTGTCTCTCCTGGATCTATTTTCCAGGTCAGTTGTTTTTCCCATGAGATATTTCACATTCTCTTCAATTTTTTTCATTCTTTTGATTTTGTTTGGTTATTTCTTGGTTTCTCAGAAAGTCATTAGCCTCCATCAATTCCATGCTAATTTTAAGAGATCTATTTTCTTCAGTTAGCTTTTGAAGCTCTTTTTCCATTTGTCTAATTCTACTTTTGAAAGCATTCTTCTCTTCATTGGCTTTTTGAACCTCTTTTGCCAATTGAGTGAGCCTATTTTTCCAGGTGTTATTTTCTTCAGCATTTTTTTGGATTTCCTTTGGCAAGGTATTGACCCGTTTTTCATGCTTTTCTTGCATCTCTCTCATTTCTCTTCCCAGTTTTTCCTCCACCTGTCTAACTTTATTTTCAAAACCTTTTTGAGGTCTTCCATGGCCTAAGCCCACCGGACATCCACCTCAGATGTCTGGGATACGGAGGCCCCGACATCCACGTCTTTCCTTGATGGCAAGCATTGTACTTCCTCATCAGAAATGAAAGGATGAAGAAACATCTGTTCCCCAAGAAAGTAGCTTTCTATGATCTTATTTTTCTTCCCTTTCCTGGGCATTTTCTCAGCCAGTTTCTTGACTTCTGAGATTCCTCTGCACCCCCGCCTAGATCCACCCAGCTAGTGCTTGTGGTCTGAGATTCAAATGCTGCCCCACAGCCTCAGGCCTTTCAGGGATGGGCGTGGCTCCTATTCAATGTGAGCTTAAGTTCTGGTGCTCAGGTGGGGGCAGGGCTGCCTCCCAGGCTCGGTTCCATCAGGAGGGTTATGCAGAGACCTTCAAAAATGGAGCTCCTGCCTGCTTGGGGAGGCCCAGGCCGCTGCTGCTTCTGCCACTGCCTCTGCGGCTGCCTCCCCATGGGGCCTGAGTCACGGAGACACCCCGCTCCCCTCTCTGCCAGCCCAAAAGTTTCTCTCACTGAACTGTAGCCCCTGTGGATGGAGAAACCTTCGCGGCCGCCAGGACTTCCGTCCCTGAAGCCTGCTCATATCTCCTCCTCTGGGGTCGGCGGCCAGGGCAGCGCAGGGCTGGGCTCCATGTCTGGTGAGCTACGGACTTTTGGGATCGGTTTTTCAAGGCTCTCTGGAACGGAAATCTCCTGTGCCCCATTGCTGCATTGCTTGTAATGCTTCAGAATTTGTGGGGAGTTCTTTTTACACGAAATTTATGGGCTGTGGGTTTGGAGCTAGCATACGTTAGTCTTTCAACTCCGCCATCTTGACTCCTCCCCCATGTGATGCTTCTTTTAAAGCATTTACAATATAGGCGGCAAACCATTTTTTTCTTTTTACATTAACCAACTGAAACAAAATTAATAATAACTAGTTATGGAAATCTCATATGTCCTTAACCTAAATGTTCCCCTGCTATCACTAGGAATGAAAGAACTCTATCTTGTTGTTGGTCTAAATTCCAAGCCCAAGTTTAACTTAAACCCAGATGTTCCCCTAAGAAAAATCTATTATTTAGTAGTTCTGGTATTAAGCTTACAAAGCTTTGGATTGTAGGAAATTGTCACTAAGAGTGGGGACATTGCAGGGAAATATCTCCCTAACTTCAGGTCAGTTCCAACCAGGAGTACATTGTGAACTGGCATCCAGCCAGCCTTAAAGTCTGCCAGGTATAAGTGGGGAAATTGAGTCAAGAGAATCCTACCTCAGCCCAGGTTGATTAGCTGCTCTCCTAACCTTCCCATGAGATCACCCTTTTGCAGTTCATATTAACATCTCCCAGACTTACTGGAATCATGGATCAGTGGCTCAGACCACTTTTCTGACTATCCATACCTGAAGTTAGTCCCAGAAGCACAGTTAGTCAATAGTCCATAAAATCTTAAAATAGCAAGCTCCAACAATCAGTTTTAGATATGACTATAATTTAACATTAGCTAGGGAACATCTTTTGAAGCAAGTCTTAAGCGTCTTACATATCTTTCTGTACCTGTTCTACTTCTTGATTAAATAACAATCATAAAATCACATTTACCATTATAAACATAAGTTGTTGCTCTAGTAGATTTACATTTATTTTTCAAACTCCCCTCCCCTTTTCCAACCTTGCTCAACCTAAAAGAATCAGCTACATGTATGAAAAGTCCAAATACAAACTTCAACTTATGTTCATGAAAGGAATTCAAATCAACAGAAACATTTAACTTTTCCATCATTGCCAAATATTATCAGAGGTTACCTACCTCTAGGAAATTTAGACTGGAATTATTTTTCCCAAACTAAAAATATCTCTGGTTCAGTCTCAGTATTCTCAATTGTATTTACCCAATTGCTTTTACATCATTTTGTAACAAGTAAGTGATTTAGTCTAAGTTGGGACCTCTGTGCATTACCCCAAAAGTATTTTAGTTCCGTTTGTCTAAAAGGGTCCTGGAAGGAGAACATTGTGCACAGCAACGACCACAGTGTGCCAGAGCTTTTTCTGGTAGACTTGGAACTTCGTATCAATGCAAGGACTTAAAAAAAAAATTTTCCAATGGTGTTCCATGGCAAAATACCTTCCAAATCCAGAGAAAGATCTATGGAATTCAAACACACTATGTAGCAGACCTTTTATGTGTGTGTGTATTGTGTTTTGGTTTGTTAGATGATTTCTCCCTTTCATTTAATTCTTCTACACAGCATGACTATAGTGAAAGTATATTTAATAGGAATGTATGTGTAGAACCTAAATACGATTGTAGGCTGTCTTGGGGAGGGAGTGAGGAGGTGGGGGGAGAGAAGGGAAGAAAACAATGTCAGCTGTGTGGTAGTGATTATGGGACACTGAAAATAAATAAAATTAGTTTAAAAATAGAAAAAAAAGAGTTAAGGTGCTAAGTTGGAATGGAGAAAAACGATGTAATGAAAATTGTAGAATTCTGATTAATAAAACTAACGATTTAATACAGTTATACAGACAAACTGGCATGTAATTTTCAAAAGGTAGCATTGCTGTAGGTGATATCCCAGAGAGATCTCTCCACCTTAGACTGTAAAATAGTTTTCCAAACAGGTGATATTGTGCAGGCAGTTTCTAGATGCTTCTTCTTATATAATGCTTGGAGTTGCTTTTCAAATAAATTCTTATTCGTAAAGAGCAAAGAACATCTCTGAGCATGTGGGAGACAGTAACAATGGAGAATTATTTGAATGTTCATTGGAATGAAGATTAATGACAAGAGCCATGCAGTTTCAAACACATCAAGTCCAAAGAAAAGATTGAACAGAGAATTGATGGGAGTTACACAAGTATAAATAACACAATTTTCCACAGATAACACTAGAAATAAAGACTATGTTTAAAAATACAAAAATAAAAAATAAAAGGGCCCTGGAAAACCTCACCTTACCCACGTGAACTGGCTATCTAGAATCCCATAAGCTTTTCCTTATCACTAAGTTCTATCAATCCAATTCTCCAAGTTACTGACCATTCCCATCATGACCATGCCTGGAACCTCCAGACCACCAGCGCTCACTCTTCCTCAGTATAGGGACTCCTTACTCAATACCTCTGGGGATAAACTACACGTTATTTTAGCATTAGCATTACAAATGTTCAGATTCCCTAAAAGTCCACCCAAAATTGAGAAACCTCTACAAATTTTGACCCTTTGGTTGAAAGAAGACTTGGCATGAATTCATTTGAGTAATAGACAGCAAAGTGCTGTCTTTGGGTCCTTAACAATTCTACACCACTACAGTTAACCTTAAATCCCAATCTTATTCCATTTTTTATTTTTTTTTCTTTCTCTCTTTTATGTTTTTTAACATAAATTTATTTATTTAACTTTTTACATTCATTTTCACAAAATTTTTGGGTCCAAATTTTCTCCCCATTTGTCCCCTCCCCCAACCCCAATACACCAAGTATTCTACTTTGCCCTATCACTGATCTGCCCTCTCTTCTATCCTCCCTCCTTTCTCTTGTCCCCATCTTCTCTTTTGTCCTGTGGGGCCAGATGACATTCTATTCCCCCTTAACTGTATTTCTTATTTCCTAGTAGCAACAACAATACTCGACAGTTGTTCCTAAAACGTTGAGGTACAAATTCTCCCCATCCCTCCCTCCCCACCCATTCCCTTTGAGAAGGCAGGCAATTCAATGTAGGCCATATCTGTGTAGTTTTGCAAATGACTTCCATAATAGTCGTGTTGTGTAAGACTAACTATATTTCCCTCCATACTATCCTGCTCCCCATTGTTTCTATTCTGTCTTTTGATCCTGTCCCTCCCCGAGTGTTGAATTCAAATTGCTCCCTCCTCCCATTGCCCTCCCTTCCATTGTCCCCACCACCCTCCTTATCTCCTTCTCCCCAAATTTCCTCTATTGTAAGATAGGGTTTCATAGCAAAATATGTGTGCATTTTATTGCTTCCTTTAGTAGAATGTGATGAGAGTAAACTCCATGTTTTTTTTCCAAACTCTCCTCTTTTTCCCTCCACTAAAAAGTCTCCGGCTTGCCTCTTGAATGAGATATAATTTACCCCATTCCATTTCACCCTTTCTCCTCCCACTACATTTCTCTCTTACCATTTACCTTAATTTCTTTTAAGATATGATCCCATTCTATTCAATTCACTCTGTGCTCTCTGTCTCTATGTGTGCATGCGTGTACTGTCTGTGTGTGTGAGTGTGTCTGTGTGTCTAATCCCACCAACTAACCAGACACTGAAATGTTTTAGGAGTTACTAATATTGTCTTTCCATGTAGGAATGTAAGCAGTTAACCTTTGGTAAGTCCCTTATGACTTCTCATTGGTGTTTACTTTTTCATGCTTCTCTCATTCTTGTGATTGAAGGTCAAATTTTCTTTCATCGCTGGTCTTTTCATCAAGAATGATTGAAAGTTTTCAATTTCATTGAAAGACCATATTTTTCCCCTGAAATATTATTCTCAGTTTTGCTGGGTAGGTGATTCTTGGTTTTAGTCTTAGTTCCTTTGACTTCTCTAATATTCTATTCAATGCCCTTTGATCCCTTAATGTAGAAGCTGCTAGATCTTGTGTTATCCTGATTGTATTTCCACAGTACTGGAATTGTTTCTTTCTAGCTGCTTGCAATATATTCTCCTTCACCTGGGGACTCTGGAATTTGGCCACAATGTTCCTACGAGTTTCTCTTTTTGGATGTCTTTCAAGAGTGATCGATGGATTCCTTCAATACTTATTTTGCCCTTTGGTTCTAGAATATCAGGGCAGTTTTCCTTGATAATTTCTTGAAAGATGATGTCTAGGCTCTTTTTTAATCATGGATTTCAAGTAGTCCCAAAATTTTTAAATTGTCTCTCCTGAATCTATTTTCCAGGTCAGTTGTTTTTCCAATGAGATATTTCACATTCTCTTCCATTCTTTTATTCTTTTGGTTTTGTTTTGTGATTTCTCAGTTTCTCAGACAGTCATTAGCCTCCATCTCTTCCATTCTAATTTTGAGAGAACTATTTTCTTCAGTGAGCTTTTGAACCTCTTTTTCCATTTGACTAGTTCTTCTTTTGAAAGCATTCTTCTCCTCATTGCCTTTTTAAACCTCTTTTGCGAATTGAGTGAGCCTATTTTTCAAGGTGTTATTTTCTTCAGCATATTTTTTGGGTCTCCTTTAGCAAGGTATTGACCCATTTTTCATGCTTTTCTTGCATCTCTCTCATTTCCGTTCCCAGTTTTTCCTCCCACCTGTCTAACTTGATTTTCAAAATCATTTTTGTGCTCTTCCATGGCCTGAGCCCATTGGATATCTATTTCGGATGTTTGGGATACAGAGGCCTTGGCTTCTATGTCTTTCCCTGATGGTAAGCATTGTGCTTCGTCATCAGAAATGAAATGTGTAAACATCTGTTCCCCAAGAATGTAACCTTCTATTGTCTTGTTTTTTTTTTTTCTTTTGTGGGCATTTTCCCAGCCAGTTACTTAACTTCTGAGATTCCTCTCCACCCCTGTCTAGATCTGCCCAGCTAGTGCTTGGGGTCTGACTTTCAAATACTGCTCCCCAGCCTTAGGGCTTTCAGTGGCAGGCGCAGCAGCTGTTTAATGTGAGTTTAAGTTCTGGTGCTCAGGAGCAGGGGCGTGGCAGGGCCCCCTCCCAGGCTCAGTTCCCTCAAGGTGTTTATGTGGATACCTTCAGTACTGGATCTGTGGTCCTGCCTGCTCTGGGAATCCCGGGCTACCACTGCCTCTGCCACTGCTTTCCGAGGGTGCCTGAGTTATGCAGACACCCCGCTCCCCTCTCCTCCAGCCCAGAAGTCTCTCTGACTGACGTGTAGCGCCTGTGGGTGGACGGAACTTCGTGGCCACTGGAGGTTGCATCCCTGGAGCCTGCTCGTATCTGCTCCTCTCGGAGCCACGAAGCCCAGGCAGGGCAGTTCTGGGCTCCACTTTCCATTGTGTGACGGACCTTTGGGGTTGGTTTTTCAGGGCTCTCTGGAACAGAAATCTCCTCCACTCTGTTGCTGCAAGGCTTGCACTCCTCCATAATTTGTGAGGAGTTCTATTTACAGGAATTTTATGGGCTGTGCGTTTGGAGCTAGCATGTATGAGTCTTTCTATTCTGCCATCTTGGCTCCTTCCCCCCGCCCCCCAATCCTATTCTATATAACAATGATACAGTATCCTATTTATTCTTTGGTTTCCTTTCATTTATCAAATTATTCCCATAAAAATTAAAAGGAATGTTCTCAGGGATTTTATCTTTCATACCAGAGCACCCATTAACTCAATTATTTGGAAACAGCAAGATTCCTCTACTTGCACTGTGCTCACATTTTAAATTAGCTGCTTTGATTACAGAAACATGTCTTGAAGACGAAAAGTGGACATAAGTACATATCACCTCTACTTTATAGGCAGACTCAGGAATAGTCAATTGAGAAAACATTCCTTTTCAGAGGACGACAATGGGGAAACTGAGCCAGAAGGGTTTTATCCCAGGCTAAGGACAGGATTATATCCTGAAGCGAACTTCTCCCTGTCACATCCCTCTCTGACTAATGGAACACAACAAGTATTCATCGCAGAGGCTTTTACCAAATGGCAAGTTTCACTAATCAAAAATTTTACCAGGACTTACATGTTAAATCTTAAATTTGTCCTAAAAATCAATCACTAGAGATTATTTATAACTAACTCGAATTCCTTGTTTAGGAATCCCATACACAAATAGTTTACACTTTACGTAGAGATAACAACTTAATAAAGTGAGGGACCGCAGGACTTGTGTGATCATTTTAGGCTCTTCAATCACTGGGTGTCACTGGCACCACTCCTCCCCTTCAACAATACAAATGGTTAACATATCTTCTTTCAGCATCTCCAGTTCAGATTAGATCTTAAGAAGTCTTTCTGTAATGACTGGACTCCAAATGGAAAGGAGGATGGGGCCATGAGGCTTTTTTTCTTAAAATTATCTCAGAGACTCCTGGAGCCCTAAAATTCCTGGTTTCACTTATCTTGTTCCTTATCTTCCAACTTCCCAAAACCCTAACTTTTTATACCAATTTAACTTACAAATTTAAGTGCGGTATGTAGGTCTTTGAAAAATTGTACAGAAAATTTTACAAAACATTTCTTCATACAACAATTATCTTCCTCTTTTAAAAACAGTTTACAGTTTATCCCAAAGCCTTCTTGAACCAAATTGGCAAAAATTACAAGGACCTAAAACCAGGGCCTTTCATATTTGTTCATAAGCTTCCTTTTACAAATATAATTTTGTAAATGCCTGATTCATAGCAAAAACAATTTTAGTCAAAACTTCCTTCTTAACAGCAGAAATAAAGTTTTTAAGGTACTTAATACACACTTAGATGGAGCAAAGCTGAAAATCACACCCATGTATAAAAAATGTATGTGTACTTTTTTTTAAGGAGTCTCTTTTTCTCATTAGGAATTCTACAAAAAAAAAAAAAAACTCTTACACAGAATTCATAACAGCTTCTTTAACCAATTCATCGTTAATGTAACGATGCAATTCCTAATATAACAACATATAGATGGATTACCTAAAAATTTAAACGTATTTAAGTTTACTTAAAATTTAAAATAAGCCATTAACTCATTCCGCTGAATGCATTTCCACATCACCTTTCACAGTAATTCACCTTGTTACCACTATGTGCACACACTGGATATCCTTTCAGATAGAATCATCTCAAATATAATTGAGCTATTAACTATCAAATCAAGTTGCATGACTTTTTCTGTTGTCTTAAAATACTTCCTCACACCCTCACCACTTACTGAAACCATCTGAAGCTGACCCATCCAGAACTATTCAAGCCTTATTCATCTTTCCAAATCTCCCAAACCCATTACTCAGAATATCCAGTTTCTCCACATCTGAACTATAACTCTCTGCACTGGATTATCATTCTATTTTAAACAAAGCAAAAAAGTTAACTCTGTCATTATATAGCAAAATCCGCATTTTGACAGTTTACTTATAACCAAACATAAGTCTCAAATTATAAGATTTCTATCACATCCTTTTAAAACCTCAGTCTATAATAACAAACTAAAAATGTACAGAAATTTGCTCATTCTCATCCTTGTGTTAATCACCTTCCAATCAAAATGCTGTAATATCTTTTTCTAGGTAATTCTGATAGGAAGAGCATTCTCAGATGCTCCTGGTTATTCCTTCAAGACAGATTTTGACTTGAACCATATCAAACTTGCATTAATAATTACGAATGATAAACATTTTAGCCTTCTTTTTTTCCCCAAATACCCTTGATACTTAAAAGAAAGCTTTATTTATAACTTCCCATAGTCTACTTTTATTCTACTTCCTTACAGAGCTGAAATGCCCTTATCTAGCTCCCCTCCCCCGTAAGGTTCATCAGATTAATGTAATGGTCCAATATGATCCCAATTACGCAGACTGGGAGGGGGTAACCTTCCCTGAGCAAATGGTGTAGACACATGGATACTGCAGTGACATCTATATCCTTCTGCTTTGGGAATTTCAGGCTCTAGAAAGAGTTGAAATCCCACTTGTGCTCTTTAGGTTAGCACAAAATCCAGGCATATTACCAAAGAACTCCAACATTAACCCTCGTTGTCTTCATCCTTCAGAATCTGGAGAGAGTAAATGCCTCCAAAAAATCACGGAAATTCCTAAGTGAACTTGCAATTTTGAACACACTGTGTGATATCAGATATCACTGACCCAATTCAGACCTAAAGTAGAGATTGTAGCTTTGATACCTCATCAAAACAAAACTCATCATTTCCCTGCAGCCTGCCTGAAGTTCATTTTCTCTTATCTTTCTTTTCACATTCAAAAACGTGACCAGGGTCAAAGAATGCAGAAAGAAAGAATTTTTTAAACAACTTTCAGAAAGGCTTCAAACTGTCTGTTAACACTATTCATGCAACAGATCAAGCCAAATGGTAAAACATCTCTTCCTATCTTTCTCTCTGTCTCTGTCTCTTTCTGTCTCTCTGTCTCTCTCTCTCATCCATTCACTCATCTGAAACTGATCTAATCAGTGAGAGAAGGAGAAGGGGAAGTTTAAGTGATAGCAGCATTCTAAGGGAAAGTCCAGCTACAGCCATAACTACTCTGGTGGGCTGCATGGTTGCAATTACGATTTACCAAAATACTTAACAAACACACAAACACAGAACACACAGAGCAATATAGAGCCTTTATTTTTAGAAAATCAACTAATTTTAGATTAGAGCAGTCAAAATTCAACTATTCATCTCAATTTTCTCTGATTGTTTCTAGGTCAATTTCAGAAGGCTTCTTCCCAGAATCTAGATTCTCCTTCCTCCCTCTTTCTCTCTGCGCTCTCTCCAGAGCAGACAGGGGATGGAACATAACCACAATTCCTTCAAACTGGTTTCTGAAGGAATATCCAGAGGATTATTCATGCCCTCTCTGTTGCCATTATCTTAAGAGAACTCACTTGGTATCTTAGGACTTATGCGCTGAAGGTCCCTGAAGGACTGATCATACTTAAGATTCTGTCAGACAAGGCAGTGCTTAGCCGCTGCTTTTCTTGCCCTTGCTTAAGTCACTGACTTACGCTGCCTCCAGCCTTTTTTAAATTGTATTTATTTTTACATTTAGACATTCATTTCCACAAAATTTTGATTTCGAATTTTTCTCCCCATCTCTCCCCTCTCCTCACTCCATAATTCTTTGCATTCTGATTACCCCGTCTGTCAATGTACCCTCTCTTCCATCACACCCCACCCTTCCCTTATCCTCATCTTCTCTTTTTTCTTGCAGGGCAAGATCAATTTCTGTGCCTCATTACCTGTGTTTCTTATTTCCCAGTTATATGCAATAATAATTCTCAACGTAAGTTTCTAATGCTTTGAATTCCATCTTCTCTCCCTCCCTCCCTCCTCATACCCACTGAGAAGGCAAGCAATTCAACACAAGCCATATATAAGTCGTTTTGTAAAAGTCTTCCATTATAATCATGTTGTGTAATACTAACTGTATTTTCCTGTATTTTAACCTGTCCCCCCTTTTGTGTTATGTCCATTGACCTTGTCCCTTCCAAAAATTTACTTCTACTTACTCCCTTCTCCAATTTGCCTTCCCTTCTATCATCTCCCTCACCCCACTTGTCTCCTTATCCCCTACTTTCCTGTAGAATAAGATAGATTTTCTTACCAAATTTAACCTATTCCATGCCCTTTGATCCTTTCATGTAGAAGCTGACAGATGCTGTGGTATTCTGATTGTATTTCCACAATACTTGAATTGTTTCTGGCTGCTTGCAGTATTTTCTCCTTGTCCTTGGAACACTGAAATTTGGCCATAGTGTTCCTAAGAGCTTCTCTTCTCTAGTCTCTTTCACGAAGTGTTTGGTGGATTCTTTCAATACTTATTTTGACCTCTGGTTCTAGAATATCAGGGCAGTTTTCCTTGATAATTTCATGCAAGAGAATGTGTAAGCTCTTTTTTTGATCATGGTTTTCAGGCATTCCCATAATTTTTAAATTGTCTCTCCTGGATCTATTTTCCAGGTCAGTTGTTTTTCCTATGAGATGTTTCATATTATCTTCTATTTTTTCAAACTTTGGGTTTTTGTTTTTAAAAATGTTGTTTTTTCTCATAGTCATTAGCTTTTCTGAATTAGATTCTCTCTTTTAAAGAACTATTTACTTCAGTGAGCTTTTGAACCTTGTTCTCCATTTGGCTATTTATGCTTTGTAAAGTCTCCTTCTCTTCGTTGACTTTTTGGATGTCTTTTTCCAATTGAGTTAGCCTCTTTTTAAAGGTATTATTTTCCTCAGCGCTTTTGGATCTCCTCCAGCAGGCTGCTGACATGATTTTCAAGCTCTTCTATGGCCTGAGTCTATTTCATATTCACCTTGGAGGTACTGGAACCAGAGATTTTTGGCTTCTCTGACAGTATGCTTGTTCTTCCTCATCTGAAAAGATGGAAGGAGACATCTGTTGACCAAGAAAGTAACCTTTTATGGTCTTATTTTTTAGTCTTGTTTTGGGCATTTTTCCAGCCAGTTACTTGACTTCTGAGTCTTTTGTCAAGAGTAGGGTCATATTGCTCCTTCTCTCTCCAGTACCACGTTCAAGGATGAGATTCATATCAGCTACTCAACTCCTCCAAGGGTTTTGGGTGGGGGTGAGGCCACTACTGAGGGCTGAGTTTCATATGAACTGCTCCGTTCCACCAGAGACTTTAAGCTGAGCTGCCGGGACAATGGACCCAGGTTGCTTCCTCTGTAGCTACCCGTTTCCTGCTGCTGCTACTGCTGTCACCTTGGGCCAGTGCTTGGGTAACCTCGTTCTCCTCTCTCCCACCTTGGAAAGCCCTCACATACTATCCTTTGGAGCTTGCTTTGTCCCTTGTGCGTTGAGGACTCTGGGACTCTCCCTGCTGAGAATTCTGCCCCGGAGGTCTGTTTAGGTCCTGTTCTTCCCAGTGCTGCATGGCCAGGGCTGGGCTCCACTCTGCTCAGCATACTGTGAGATAGACCTTTCCTGTTACCCTACCACGTTACCATTGCCTGGAAACTTCTTTCACTCTGTTGTTCTGTGGTTTCCCCTACTCTATAATTCCTTGACAGTCATTTTTTTCCAGGTATTTTCTGGGCTGTGTGGGAAGAGCTAGAGTATATACATCTTTCTGCTCCACTGTCTTGGCTCCGCCCCCACCTCCAGGCTTTCAATCCGTTGTTTAACCTGCGTTCTTGAGCTAACAATAATTCCAAACAGTCCCAGAGAAGTTACCAGTCAGAAGAGAGGAAACTTGCCTGTGGGTGTTTGGGTCACTGAAAAAAATCACTGGGTATGCTCCCATCTCCCACAAGCAAAATTCCATCCTAAACTTTCTGATGCTAATGATCTCGTGATGAGCCTCCAAGAACTGCTACAAGTTAGCCCATCTAACAAGCCCCCAAGAGTGAGAATCATGCTCACCTTAGATAAAGACCAATACCTGTTGTGAAATCAGAAAAGCTATTATTAATCTTCACATCCATTCCCCCTGAATGGATGGGTAACTTTCTCAGTAAGGTTACAGAAACATTACAACATTTGCAGAAAGATGAGGCTTCTTATGCTGTTTTCCTAGCTTTGTATCTTCTCCTATACTGTCCCCTGGTAGTGTGACTCCATGTTCTCCTCTCTGATAAGCCCTTCCTCACACAGTTCCTAGAGCCTATGCATTAGTTTCCGACCTCTAACCTGTCTATGCTAAGTCACAACCCTTATCGCCTGGGAATGTGGAAAACGGAATTTTCTTGCATCTCACACAAGCCCATCTCATCCTCACATCAAGGATATAATTACAGCAGGTTTCACAACTTATAGAATATAAACATTACATCTGAAAAATACTTGCCTTCAACTAAACACATAGGGATTAATTTCTTTATTTCTTCTCTCTCCTTAAACCTTTAATCTCTCTGTCCTGACTGAATGATATTCTCATCTTCCCTAAATATGTAATTCAGAGGAATCTGACAATTTATGGATCTGTCTCTGAATTCTCCAAGTAAAATTCCTCCAAGACGTTCTCTCAATTTGCCAAATGGTAGGAATAGTTATTACGACTATAGTAAAGTGAAAGAAATGGTAATTATGTTAATAATTGTACCTTAGAATCCCCACATTAACAATTTAAGAGCTATGTATTTTTCAGTACAGCAATAAGAATGAGGAGTGTTTATGTAATGCTTAAACTTGTGCAAAATATTCTTTATATGTTCTCTCATCCAATCCTCACAGCAAAAGTGTGAGTTAGGTGAGACTGTTATCCTAATTTCACAGATGAAAATGATGAGGCATAGAGAATTTAAATAATTTGTCCAGGACCATCTATAATAGGTAGTAAGTGGTTGTCTGAGGCAGGATTCAAATTCAAGTCTCTGTTTCCTCATCCACTATTAGAGGCAGCAAGGGAGCACAGTGGAGAGAGTTTCAGTCAGTAAGACTTCTATGAAAATCAGGTTCCGAAATTCAGTGGCTATATGACCCTGGGCAAATCATTAACCACTATTTGCCTCAGTCTCCTTAACTATAAAATGAGAGAAAAAAATATTACCTACTTCCCAGGCTAGTTGTGAGAATCAAATCAAAAATTTGAAACACTTAGCATGGTTCCTGAAGCATACTAAGTATAATAGAAATGCTCTAAAAGCTATCATCTTTATCTGCAACATCAATCAATCAATCATCATCATCATGATCTTCCTCATTCACTCATTTTTGGATAAGAATTCAGCGTATTGAGCACAGTGCCTACCATACAGTAGGAGCTTAATAAATGCTTATTCCCCTTCCCCTCTCCCTTTATTCAATGTGTCAATTAGCTGTCTATTTCACATAATCTTTCCATGCATCAGTTTACCCAGTAGAAACAAAGGGCTATAACAATAATTGCGCTCTCCCTATATTGTAAGGTTTTTGTAAGAATATAGGTGTATGCAAACTCATGAGCCATATAATATATGTCCTGATTCTAATTATTCCATTGTTATGAAGAATAAGAAAAATACTTGACTCTGGGCCAGTTCATTCCCTCTCCTTACAAGAGAAGCATCACACTATAGTAAATGGCACAATTGACTGGCCATTGGTATGACCTGGGTTCAAATCCAGACGGAGATACTTAAAATCACTGAGGGAGGATGAGGAAGGTAACTTGTGAATAAAAGGCATTTAATAAGTGTATGTTGATTCATATTATAAAAAGGAGAAATGGTACCTATAGTCTGGAACACAGAGGATTTTTCTGAGGCTCACAGGACATAATGGATTTTGAAAACTTGTATCAATATCAGGTGGTAACAGATAAAAATCATTTCATTGAATGAATTACTAAAAATAAAACTATCCACCAAGCGTCAGACTTTCATTCAATTTTCAGAATTTTTTACCTTGCCTGTGGACTAGAGAACCGGAGAGCAAATGTTAAGCAGATGTCATCTGATTCAGTTCACTTATATCTGTTTTTCTGTTTTCTGAGAATTCCTCCTGAGAATGATCTCAGAAGATGCAGCCCAATTATCCTCGAGGGCAATGAAGCTGAGGTAGAATTCACATAGGGAAAACAGTTAAAAAGAAAATGGTTCTCTCATGATAGATTATATCGACATAGGGTCTATTTTTCCTAATAAGACTCCTTTCCTGGAGCCTGATTTAGTAAAACGATCTTTTAGGGAACATTTCTAAATAGATGGTGAGATCATATATATATATACACATATATACATACATACATACATATATATTTTCATGTTGTAATTTTCATCGTATATATTTGTACATATACATGATACAGAGACAAATAAGTACATGTAAGAGGTGTACTGAATGTATGCACAATGTACATGCAGGTATGTGTATATACATATACATAATATACATACACACACATACATGTGTGTGTGTGTATCCCTTCTACATTAGGGGGAGAGTTAGGGGCGTGGGGACCCTAAAATCTCAAAATTCCACCATCAGTATCATTATTAAGCTGCCGCCAATCTGTCATCCATATACTGCCATTTAGTGCAGTTTAAGTACTCTCAGGAACCTGGAAGAAAGAACATTTTTCCTCTTAAAAAGGCCTGCGTTTAAAGTTTTGTGTCGTGAGGAGACGGAGAAGGGGACGGAGAAGTAATAGGAAGGGTTGAAGAGGCTTGCCGGAGCAGGAGTCCGTTTCTTTGCCGCTGTCGGACCGGGGAGGCGGAGATTCAGAATCCACCTTTTCTCCCTCTCTCCACCGGTGAGATTTTTTTGATCTTCAGCTACACTTGTGGCTGTTTGACCCTTGCCATCAAACATCATGGTCAGCAATGTCACCAACAAGACTGACCCCAGATCCACGAACTCTCGAGTCTTCATTGGGAATCTCAACACTCTGATTGTTAAGAAGACTGATGTTGAGGCCATCTTCTCCAAGTATGGCAAGGTCGTGGGCTGCTCGGTTCGTAAGGGCTTTGCCTTTGTTCAGTATGTTAATGAGCGAAATGCCCGTGCTGCTGTGGCAGGAGAGGATGGCAGAATGATTGCTGGCCAGGTACTAGATATTAATCTGACTGCTGAGCCAAAAGTGAACCAAGGAAAAGCAGGTGTGAAGTGTTCTGCAGCGGAGATGTACGGGTCAGTACCAGAACACCCTTCTCCGTCCCCTCTACTCAGCTCTTCTTTTGACTTGGATTATGATTTTCAACGAGATTATTATGACAGGATGTACAGTTATCCAGCACGTGTACCACCTCCTCCTCCCATTGCTCGTGCAGTGGTGCCCTCCAAACGCCAGCGTGTATCAGGAAACACTTCCCGCAGAGGCAAAAGGGGCTTTAATTCCAAGAGTGGGCAGCGGGGCTCTTCATCCAAATCTGGCAAATTGAAAGGTGATGATCTTCAGACAATTAAGAAGGAGTTGACCCAGATAAAACGGAAAGTGGATTCTTTATTGAAGAGCCTGGAAAAAATTGAGAAAGAGCAAAGCAAACAAACAGTAGAGATGAAGAATGATAAGTCAGAAGAGGAGCAGAGCAGCAGCTCCCTGAAGAAAGATGAGACTAATATGAAGATGGAGGGGGGTGCAGATGACTCTGCTGAGGAGGGAGACATACTGGATGATGATGATAATGAAGATCGGGGGGATGACCAGCTGGAGTTGATCAAGGATGATGAAAAGGAACCTGAAGAAGGAGAGGATGACAGAGACAGCGCCAATGGCGAGGACGACTCTTAAGCACACGTTGCGGTTTTAGAACTCCTGTCCATTATTTCTTTACCTAGGCGCTTGTCTTTGATCAAACTTTTCACCAGATCCTCTCCCTTAGTATCTTCCAGCACATGTTCATTGTTGTACCCAACTTTGTCCTTCCCATGTTCGTTAATTCTGCCCTGCGCCTAGTCCATTTCCTTCAATTCTCCTAGTAGTTACATTAAAACTTCTGTAATTTTTCTCTTTTAATTTTGATACCTCTTTATGACTTAACAATTAAAAGGATGTATGGTTTTTATCAGCTGTCTGCAAAGGAATCTCTTGTTATGCAGGGAGTAAACACAGTTCTCCATTCATTTCAAACATAAGACTGGTAGCTACTTCCAGAAGTGCAAAGGCAATCTCATTTAATTCAGTTCCCTGTACCTGAGAACTTTGAGTTTCTTTTCCTTTGCCTAGGATTACAGTGTGAGGCTACAAAAATACAACTGACTTTTTTTTGTGAATGACAGTTGTCAGTAGAAATGCATAAAGAGGTACATTCAGAAGAGGAATTGGTGTGTGCTTATATATATTTTTTAAACAGACTTTGTTTTTCTAAAGTTGATATTGTGGGTTATTCATGTGAAACAGCCTGATGTTTGGAAATTTTTTCTCAAAGTAAAAAAAAATCTATCAAACCAGGAATTTGAAGAGGAAAAATATGATCCCAACCCCTGGTTTTTCTCTTTTACAAAAAGTTTTTCCCTGTTTTCTAATTGTTGAACTTTATTGAACTTCCATGAACTTGCCGTGAATTTAGCCGGTTTAATTAAGATTTAAGGGATTTAGCAACTTTAGGTCAGACTGTCCCATTAATACACACTTCAGTTTTTCCTTGCTTAAATGTTGTTTCAAAAGGCTGCATTTGGCTAGTTGGGGATTCTATATGGAGTGAATTTTAGGGGTTGATATACCACCTCATTGGAATTTTTTTGAGTTCTGTGGATCCCTTTTCAGATGGTGTGTGTTGTTACTCAGTTATATATTGGGAGTTCGTTTTGAGTGAAAATAAATTTCATGCCAGTCAGTAAATAACCAAAAGATACAGAGTTGAGCCAGGGCAGTGGAATTTGAATAAGATTATTTTCACATCATTAAGAATTATGAGTATCTCCTTAATAATTTTCTTTAGTAATGCCTTCCCAGAACGAAGGATTTGAAACTATAATTGTTAGATGATTTAAGTAATTAAAAAGAGCAAGAAGTGAAGTTAAGAGGAAGGAGAAAATGGGAAATTACATCACAAGAAGAAGTACAAAATCATAGTAGAGGGAAAGAGGGGAGGGAGATGAGCATTGTGTGAGAGGTACTCTCATCGGATTTGTTTAAAGGACGGAACAATAAACTTAAGTAGAAAATCCTAACTATCTCTATAAGCAGTGGGAGAGGAAGCGGAAAGAAAGGGGAGGGAGGCTAAAAGGGAGGGAAGAAGCCATAAGAGTAAAGGGGAGTTAAAGGGAGGGGGGCTAAAAGAAGGAGGGGAAGGCGACAAGAGGAGGTGCTGAAAAGTGAATACTAGTGAGGAGGGGAAGGGAGACAGCAGAGCTAAAAGCACAAATGGTGGGAAAGAAGATGGAGGGAAATACACAGATTGTAATCATAATCGTGAATGTGAATGGAATGAATTCTCCCATAAAACGGAGACGGATAGCAGAATGGATTAAAAGCCATAATCCAACAATATGCTGCTTACAAGAAACACATTTGAAATGGGGGGATACACATAGGATAAAGATAAAAGGATGGATCAGAATATATTGTGCTTCAGCTGATGTAAGATAGGCAGGAGTAGCAATCCTAATCTCAGACAAAGCAAAAGCAGAAATAGATCTAATCAAAAGGGATAAGACCAATTTATCTAATGAATATAGATGAAAAAATTTTCAACAAGATTTTAGCAAAACGAATACAGCATCTTATCAAGAGAATAATACACTATGATCAGGTAGGTTTCATACCAGGAATGCAGGGCTGGTTCAATATTAGGAAAACTATTACCATTATTGATCATATCAACAACAAAACTAACAAAAAACACATGATTATCTCAATAGATGCAGAAAAAGCTTTCGACAAAATACAACACCCATTCCTATTAAAAACACTGGAGAACATAGGAATAAAGGGAACGTTCCATAAAATAATAAGCAATATCTACCTAAAACCTTCAGTAAGCATTATATGCAATGGGGATAAGCCAGATGCATTTCCAATAAGGTCAGGGGTGAAACAAGGATGCCCATTATCACCACTATTATTCAATATGATACAAGAAATGTTAGCAGTAGCAATTAGACAAGATAAAGAAATTGAAGGAATAAAAATAGCCAAAGAAGAAACTAAGTTATCACTCTTTGCAGATGATATGATGATATACTTAGAGAATCCCAGAGATTCAAGTAAAAAACTACTTGAAATAATAAGCAACTTTGGCAAATTTGCAGGTTACAAAATAAACCCAGACAAATCTTCTTCATTCCTATATATTAGCAACAAAGTCCAACAGCAAGAGATAGAAAGAGAAATCCCATTTAAAGCTAGGGGAGACCCTATAAAATGCTTAGGAGTTTACTTGCCAAAAGAAACCCAGGAATTATATGAACACAATTACAAGACACTTTTTGCACAAATAAAATCAGATTTAAGTAAGTGGAAAAACATCAGTTGTTCATGGGTAGGCCAAGCTAATGTAATAAAAATGACAATTCTACCTGAATTAATCTACTTATTTTGTGCCATACCAATTAAACTATCAGATAATTATTTTCTAGGGCTGGATAAAATAATATCAAAATTCATTTGGAAAAACAAAAGGTCCAGAATATCAAAGGTACTAATGAAAAGAAATACTTGGGAAGGTGGCCTAGCGCTACCAGACCTCAAATTGTATTATAAAGCAGCAATTATCAAAACCACTCGGTATTGGCTAAGAAACAGAGGGGTAGACAAATGGAATAGACTTGGTACTCAAGACACAGTAGGCAAGGAATATAGCAACCTCCTGTTTGATAAACCCAAAGATCCCAGCTTCTGGGATAAGAACTCACTGTTGGACAAAAATTGCTGGGAAAACTGGTTAACTGTGTGGCAGAAACTAGGCATAGACCCATGCCTGACACCGTACACAAGAATAAAGTCCAACTGGGTACATGATTTAGGTATAAAGATTGATACCATGAATAAACTGGAGAAGCAAGCAACAGTGTATTTATCAGATTTATGGAGAGGGGAAGAATTTTTTTCGAAAGAAACGATAGAAAGCATTATGAAATGCAAGATGGATAATTTTGATTACTTTAAACTGAAAAGTTTTTCCACAACCAAACCCAATGCAACCAAAATTCGGAGGGATGTAGTAAATTGGGAAAAAAAAAAAAAAAAAAAAAAACTACGGCTAAGCTCGGGGATAAAGGCCTCATTTCTAGAATATATAGAGAACTGACTCAAATATAAAACCATGCAAGTCATTCCCCAATTGATAAATCGTCAAAGAATATGAACAAGCACTTTTCAGGGGAAGAAATCAAAGATATCTGTAATCATATGAAAAAGTGCTCTAAATCACTACTGATTAGAGAGATGCAAATCAAAACAACTCTGAGGTACCACATCACACCTGTAAGATTGGCAAACATGACAGAACAAGAAAATGATAAATGCTGGAGAGGATGTGGGAGAGTTGCAACACTAATTCATTGTTGGTGGAGCTGTGAGATCATCCAACCCGTCTGGAGAACGGTTTGGAACTATGTCCAAAGGGCTACACAAATGTGCATACCCTTTGACCCAGAAATATCGCTACTAGGACTGTATCCCCAAGAGGTTATAAAAAAGGGAAAGGGTCCCACGTGTACAAAAATATTTACAGCAGCACTTTTTGTGGTAGCCAAATACTGAAAGTCAAGGGGATGCCCATCAATTGGGGAATGGCTGAATAAGTTATGGTATATGAATGTAATGGAGTACTATTGTGCCATAAGAAATGATGAACAAGAAGCCTTCAGGGAGGCCTGGAAGGACTTATATGATCTGATACTGAGCGAAAGGAGCAGAACCAGGATAATTTTGTGCACAGCAAAGACCACAGTGTGGGAGAGTTTTTTCTGGTAGACTTGGAACTTTGTAATAACACAAGAACTTACTGAGAAAAAAAAATCCTAGTGTCGGTCTTATAAGGTAAAATGCCTTCCACACTCAGAGAAAGAAATATGGAAATCATTCGCAGAATGTAGCATATCATGTTTGCGTGTGGGTGGGTTTCAGTGTATTATGTTTTGATTTGTTTTATGATTTCTTCCATTTATTTTAGTTCGGCTACATAGCATGACTATAGTGAAAATGTGCTCAATAGGAAAGTATATGTAAAACCTATACAAAATTGTATGCTGTCACGGGGAGGGATGGGGGTTGTGGGGGAACGATGGGGGGGGATAAAATCTTAACTTTAAGGAAATGATTGTAAAACATTAAAAAAAGTTAAAATTTAAAAAAAAGAAGAAAAATAAATTTTTGTGTCCACGGTACTGATTGTTTTGACTAAGTAACATGGAAGAAGGGAGAAGCGTCAGGAATTATAATAGTAATCTATATGAGAATTAATTGAAACATGGATTAAAGCAGTCTTGACAGAAATTGAATGGAAGGAAGGAAATGTAAAGGAATTTCAGTACAATAATTTACACAACTTGGTCTGGAAAGAAATACAGCTTCCAGACCACTCAAGAGGAAGTAGTTTAGGTGAGGTAACATTAGATTAAAGATATTGGAGCAGCTAAGTGGTACAGTGGATAGCGTACCAGACGTAGAGTCAGGTACCAGTTTAAATTTGATCTCAAGTCCTTAATAGCTGTGGAACTCTGGGTAAGTCATTTAACCTCTGTTTGCCTCAGTATTCTCAACTACAATGTGGGGTAATAACATCACCTACTTCCTAAGAGTAAGTGATACATTCTTTGTCAGGTACTTAATACACTGTGTATCAGATAGTAGGCACTACGTAAATGTTAGCTATTGTTTGAAGCATCTTCATTTCCTCACTACTTCTTGCGACCTATATCCAATTGCTGAGGCTTATCATTTTCAACTTTTCACCCTCTCTAACACTTTCCCTTGTCTCCACTGACACTGTCATCATTCTAATTCAGACCCTTCCCCCCGGTGGCTGGATCATTGCATTCTGATGAGTCTACATGCTTCAGATTTCCCCTGCTCCAGTGTATCCTCCATTCAGCATTAAAGTGATTTTCCTTAAGTGCAGGTTCAAATACTCAGTTGCTCAATAAACTCCAGTGTCTTTCTATGCCCTCCAGGAGCAAATGCAAAATCCCTTCTGTGATGTTTAATACTATTCATAACTTCCCTACCTTTCCATTCTTTTTATATCTTTGTTCCTACTGCATTTTTTTTTTTATTCAGTGAAACTGGCCTTCCTTCTGTTCAACAAACAAGACACTGCCTCTCTCCCCTACAGGCATTTCTGACTTGTCCTTCATGCCTGGAATGATTTACCTCTTCAGCTACACCCACTTTCTGTGCTCGCTTCCTTTAAGGCTTTACTAAAATCCTATCGTTTACAGCAAGCCATAACCAACCCCTTTTATTCCTATAGCCTTCCCTCAGTTCACCATTTCCTAATTATCCTAGTTATACCTCATTTGTATATATTTATTTGTTTTCCCCTATTAGATTGTGAATTCCTTGAGGATACAGGCTCTCCTTCATAGCTTCAGTAATTAGGATTGTTTTTTCTCACATGGGAGCTTTCAAATGCATACTTAATGTTTGATTGATTGATCTCAAATTCCTGGTATTAGGTTACAGTAGACATATTATAACACAACACAAGTTTTCTTAGGTTTTCTTTTCTTTTCTTAGTCGTTTAGTCATTTTCACTTGTGTCTGAGTCTTCATGATCCTATTTGGTATTTTCTTGGCAAAGATACAGGAATGATTCGCCATTTCCTTCTATGACTCATTTTACAGATAAGGAAACTGAGGTAAGGAAGATTAAGTGAAATATCCAGGGTATAACAGCTGGTAAGTGTCTGAAGCCATATTTGAACTAAGGGAGAGGGGTCTTCCTGACCCCAGGCCATCAATGTATCCACTGTACCAATAATGATTTGAGTTAAGTGACTCATATATTCAGATTAGCCACAATCTCTATATTATTTTTTTACAATTTCTATTGAAATCCCACTGGTCAGTTGCGTTCTAAAGGCGAGGTCAGAAGTTTTGTTGAATTTGATAAATAACTCACTGCACGTCATATTAAAAAAGATTCAAAAGTTCTAAGTTCATGACCAAACTAAATGACGTTTTCTAGACGGATCAGAAATGTTTTGTTTGGACCCTATGAAGTTTTCTAAAATTGAGCTGTCCAAAAGCATAATGTGATGTCTTTGTACACAGTAGGTTCCTCTTCATTGGAAATTGGTCCACATTTCTTTGGGTTATTGCAGCAACGGATGTGCAAGTGTAGTTTGTAATAGATGTCTCTGCGGTTTCTTCCATTTCTACGATTCAATTAATCTTCTCTGCTTCTTCTATGACTTTCAGAAAGGACTTTATGCAAGACACTCTAGGTACTATCTTTGGGATTAAACTCAACAGCACCGTGTGTGTGTGTGTGTGTGTGTGTGTGTGTGTGGAATTCCACAAGACTTTGAATCATCAGCCCCCTACTGGGTGTTAGACCTTAAGGAAGTCTGATCCTCAGCTTCGATATCTACAATATCAAGGATAGTAGATGACTTCTTTCAAGAACTACTTCATGTGAGGCCATTCAAAAGGACAAGGACAATAGAGGTGCAAAACATTGACAATTTATTTTTGGGAATGTGATTGGCAAACAAATTGGGATTAAAGTGAAATTTGACAAATTAAGGGACATTTGAAAATAGGAAAAACTTTTCTCAATCGTGGAAATTCACAGGTTTTCCAGGTCTGTTATAGGTGGATGTTAAGGAAAAAATGGGGAGAAAGCTTTTTTGTTTGTTATGGAGAATGAGAAGGTTGATTAATAGGAGTAGCAGTTCTCTCCACTTTCTCTCTCTAGCTCTGCTTCCTTTGAAAACCAGATAAGCTGATCCCTTGAATTTTCCACATTTAACTTATCCTTAAATGCTTTACAATTCCCAACTCCCTCAATCTCCTCTTGATTCTGATTGGCAGGTTAGAAGGTAGAACACTTAACTCCTCTCCAAAATGTCTTTAGTTATGGCAGGATATGGACTTTCCTGCTCACTTTACACTTTTTTTTCATCTTAGGCTCTGCTTGGTTTGAACTGATGTCTCTCCCACAAGTACATTTTCTAGTTTGAGTCATAACCTTATAATGTCACGATTCCAGGTCAATGACATGATTGATGGGTAGAGATTCAGAATCAGTTGAAAACAGCTAGATCCAAGGCCTTCCCCTGCCATGTTGTATCTTTATGATCCTTCACAAGTCATGACATCCTTAACTCTTGATTTCTCATCTGTAGTGTTGATATTGCATAAATTGTTCAGGTCCTTCTCATTCAATTCTTCTTCAACTAATAAAAGTTCTCAAGATTATTCATTTCTATGATAGTGATGAAATTGTTCATCTGGTTCTACTTCACTATGCATCATTTCATGAGTCTTTTACTTGTAAGAGCTGTGAACAATATAAAGACCATTCACGATTTCAGAAGACAAACAGTTGAATCATGTTGTTCATTATGGAGAAGTGATGAATTAAGACACCTAAGAAGAAATGGTATTTGTGTGTGTATGTGTGTGTACACCACAAATGATAGAATTTGGCTGGAAAAATGCATGTATTTTACTCCCCCACAAAAGTATTTTTCATTCTTTTTCCTCCTAAGAAGATGGGAGTAGAATAGAGGGAATATGGAATTCACTTCATTGGGAAAAAATAGGGGTGCAGTGATACTACAATTATGGGATATTACGTTCAAATTGCTCTGATTTTATTGTTTTGTTATCTTTATTTAATTTTTTTTACTTTGTTATGAGACCTCTGATGAAAAAAGAGTAGTGTGTAAATGTACATAATATGAAAAAAATTGCATCAACAATACTTAAAAATTGAAAAGTAGGTAAAAATACGTGAATAAGGCTCAACCATTTCTTGGGGCCTCTAAATATGTTATCCATAACTCCATACTTAACACCCTCTGTGCCCTAGGTAACATTCTAAAATTACATATTTCTGAAATGATGTTAACTCACTTTTTTCAGCCTCCATAAATCCTTATATCACTAATATCACAGATCCAGTTTACTGGTATATACAAAGATATACGTATGTATGTATGTATATGTACATACATACATACATACATACAAGTGGGTGTCTGTCTGTCACCACCTTTGGCGTGCACACTATTAAGAAATGTCACAGGCTAGATTTCACATTCAGAGATCTCATTTTAGCTCAAAGATTTAATTTACTTCTACTTTATATACCAACTTTCTCCAGAAAAGAACTAAAGGTCTACTTGACCTTGTTCTTTTACCCGAACTTGATCTATTGTTACTCAGACAGAATTATCATAACACGCTTTAGTTTTATTAATTTAGGTCATTTTCCCAAATTATGCATCCATGGTGCTTTGAAAGAAGAGATATTTATTGTATCACTGTTGCCATCATACTGTATTGAGTAAACTAGAATCTTATTAGATGTTGATCTAATTGAAATAATCTGAACTGGATCGGATTAAATTGAATTCAGATGAAACATTAAGAGAAAAGTATATATTAAACTAAAACATGGTTTCTTAATTTGGAATCCCAAGTGATCCATGAGCTTAAATGAGAAAAGTGCATCTTTATATTCACTAACTTTTGGTTCCTTTGTAATACCATACATTTTATTTTACTATTTTTTTCCTTGTGAAAAGCTCCAAGGGATTTAGCAGATTGAAAAATGGAGTCATGAATAGAAGATTAAGAATCTCTGAGATATATCGAGGTACTAACTTGTTTAAATTCTTCCCTATAAGAAATATCTTCGTCGTTAATATTGATATGAGAAGTTTCAACAGCTTACAAAAATGCATTAAAATTTTGGAACATATTAGATTATTTATATTCCAAGATTTTGAGGCAGTTAGGTGACGCACTGGTCCTGGAATCAAGAGAATATGAGCTCTAATTCAGCCTTAGATATTTACTACTTGTGTTACCCTGTGTAAGTCACTTAACCCTATTTACCTCAGTTTCCTCATCTACAAGATGAGCTGGAGAAGGAAATAGCAAACTTCTCCAATACCTTTGCCAATAAAATCTCAAATCGTTCATGGAAAATTGAGCACAACTGAAATGACTCAGCAACAACAATACAAATTCCAGGTTTAGACTTTTGAACTTTATAGTTCAAGTACCTGCCTGCTATCTATTATCAATATTTCTATATAGTAAGAATTTTAGACATCTGTGAACTGTAGCTGCAAGCAAAGTAAGATGTTTTGGATTAATGAATAGAAAATGCAAAGGAGTGTGTTGGAGTCAGGAGCCATTGACCTGTGAACCTTCACAATTAAATTTTTTATGTGAGCATTTGCACATCATCGAAAATAAATCACGTCAACCTTAATTCAGGAGAAAACAGCCACTATAACAAAATTTAGGTCTTTAATTGAGGCAAGTGAGATGCACCTTAGGGTGCCACATAGCAAGTGCAGAGGTATCTAAAGACGCAGCTGGGAACAGGGCTTACGTAGGGTACTAAGACAGAGTCATTGGCCAAGCTACAGGTGGGAGGAGATTGGAAATTTCTGTGGTTTCAAAAGGTAAATTGGTTTGCAAAACTAATGAAATTTCCTGGAGAAAGTTTGGGAATCTGGTAGGAGAGGATTTAGAAGGTTTACAAAATACTCCAAATCTGGCTGTGATAATGCCAGCTTTATGACTTTGGACAAGTCGCGTATTAGATTTCATTTTTCTCGTGCGTAAAATGAGTAGGTTGAAATACACTTTTATCCCTTTCCATACTAGCGAGTTATTGTTTACATACTATTTTAAGTTTCAAAACGTGATCTCTTTTACAAACATGCTTGACACTAAAAGGTATCAAGGAAAATGTATCAGGGCAGAGTTCAGAGGAATTGAACACCATTGACAAAAGTGGTTTCCAACTCTCTTCAGGAGCGGGGAATGCTGGATACAGAAGCAAGGGCATTCTTATAATATTAGTTCAGGACATTCTCCCATCAGAGGATGGATTAGTCTGTTGTCCGTTGGGTCACAAACTCTTTGACACTCCCATTACACACCGCTTCTTTGTGTCCTCTCTCGATACAAACATGTTTCAACATAGGACATGATCAGAAAATGGAGGGAAAATTTTATGTGGAATGTGTCCACTTATATGCATGAGGTTCATTAAGCAAGTGTAGTCGAAATTTTAGGTGTCCCTGTCATTGTCCCCAGTTGGTTTGAACTGGACCAATCCTTATCTTTTTCTTCGGTTTTTCTGAAAGCAGTAAGTATTTTCTGATTGGTCACGGCCACGAGGGTTTCCGATCTTTCTTATCCTGCTTATTTAGCAACCTTAGAGGCTAACACTCTTTGTAGACACTTAACTCCTTGCTATCTTTTATAAGTTTCTGACCTTTTTTTTCCTGATCATGCTAGATCACAACTCAGATGAACTGTCACCACTCAAACCTGCAAGTTTTGACCCTGTGAAAACAGAACTCTTTCCTTTATTTCCCACAATCTCATTTTCTCTTCATACCAACCCTGGGAGATCGGTGCTATTATTATCTACATTTTGCAGATAAGGAAATTGAGGTATATGCACCTTAAATGACTTGCCCAAAGTCACACAGCTATCAAATGTCAGAGGTTGAATTTAAACTGAGAATTTCCTTACTCCGTGGCCAGGGCTGTCTCCACTGACATGATCATATCAAAACTTTGGAGCTAAAAAGGACCTTAACGTCATGAAATATGTCTCCCTCATGTTGCAAAGAAGGAGAATGACTTCAAGATGACTTAAGTGATTATACCAGCAAGAAGTTTCATAGCTGGGATTGGAATCATAGTGCTCCTACATCAAACTCAGTAACAGTTCTAGAGCAAGGCTGGTGTAAGAAAGGAGCATTCTGATCCAGTTTTAATGTTAATATTGTAAGAAATGAACCGAACATCTGCTTCCACAAGAAAATATGTAATACACTAGAAGTCGTGTATTTGCTGGGAAAGTTGGTGAACAAATGACTTAGATGTTAGAAATCCACAAGGATGTGGGTGCCCGCTTATTAACATGTCTTGGGGCCAAGAACTCATTAGATAAAATCCACAAATTCAAAGGCTAGAAAAGAATTTCATTACACTTCTTATGTAAATGGTGAAACAGTTTAAAACTTCCTGGGTTTGGCCTGTTTATGAACTAAGGGAATTCCTTTAAAAGAATTCATAACATATCATTCTGTAAAGAAAATGAGAAGTGTGGTCCATATGAGTGGTAGAACCCTGAAATGCACAGCCCATGGGAGGCATGAGGGAAAGTAGAATTGAAAGCAAGGCATATAAACCTTGCATTTGTCTGAAGGAAGTGTATCAGTCAGTTAGCAACTACCATTCATTCAGGAAGGACTGGACATAAAAATTAATAAAAGCTTTCCTGATTTCACAAGTATTGTCCTTTGTTTAGAGTGAGTATGTTTCTAATGATATGAAAATTACATTATACTGTCAATGTTCATTGTTAATATCTAGAGAGAAGTCTAAAAGGTTGATTTATAGAATAATATAGCTAGAGGGATCCATGGAAACTAAGTGATCCACCCCCTCTTATTTTTATAGATAGGGAAAGTGAGGACAGCGAGGTGGAGACTTGCCCAAGTTCACCTAGGTGCAGATTACAGGGCCAGGATATAGAACACTCCCCTCCAAATCCAGTGATCTTTCTAATGTGCCATTCAGCATCTACAAGACCACTTTATGCTCTAAGTTTTCTAACATTCTGCTTACCTGAACATGAGTCATAGCCACTAAAAATGGTAATTCAAGTTTAGCAATGTTAATTGGCAAGGAGTAGAAAAGACTGGATGTTTTGCCAATGTGAGAAACAAAAGAAACAACTCTGTTTCCACAGGTTCAGGAACTTCTCGCAACTTTGCAGGAGCTATAACAGGATGTGAGTCAGGGGTGACTGGTTCTAATTGGAGCTATAACGTAACAGATCCAGGTTTCTGATTAAGTGAAAGGTCAGAAGCTTGTACACATGCATAAGGAGTTGTTTGATATTATACAACATACCTCTAGGACTTAGAAAGATAGTTTAAATGCACATACAATACATGATGAGGAAGAGGGAACATATAAAGGAAGAGAACATGAAGTGCATGGGTCAGGAGCTTTCATCTAGCCAATGTAGAGTGGGGGGGGGGAGTGAATCAGAAAGAAGAAATAAATAGCCTTGCATTTGTCCGAGCAAATGTATTCCTTTAGGGAGTTACCAATTCACAAAGAATGTAAAATAAAATAAACTTTCCTGGCTTCACAATGAGTATTGTTCTTTGTAGAGCAATCACACTTCTCACACCAAGATAAGGCTTCATTTAAATTGCATGTAATATATGTAAGAGATCAACTGAACTACTTTTTCTACGAGAAAATATGTAATACACCAGAAGTCTTGAATTTGCTAGGGAAGGGAGGAAAACAGATTAAAAACTGAGTATTAGGAATGTTGATTACACTTCACTTACCCAACAAGGATATAGGTGCCTGCTTATCAACATATCTAAAGGCAAGCAGCTCTTTCCTTCTACTTGAGATACAATCCACAACTTCAAAGACCAGAGGAGAATTTCATTACTGGTCCCGTGTTAATGCTGAAGGGAACTTAAAACACGCTGGGTTTGACCACTTATCAATTAAGGGGGATTCCTTTAAAAAAAATTATGAGTTCCTGTTCTTTTACTAAGTGAAGTATAAAGAGAATAAGAAATATAAGCAAGAAGATAGACCCACGTGGGGGTGGGATTTAAGTATCTTTAAGATAGGCTATAGGAAGGAAATTTGAATTGGAAACAGGACATAAAAAGACTCGCATTCTTCTGACCAAATGAAATCCATTAGGAACTACCTATTCATTCAGGAGAATGAATGTAAAAATGAATAAAACCTGTTCAAGTTTCACAGTAAGTGTTGTCTTTTTTAGAATGAACATGTTTCTCACATACAAATACACTATGAATGTATATTCATTTTCCTTAACCTTTGGGTCTAGCTGAGTTATGAAGATCAAAGATATATGCATGCATGTTTGTACATTATATTTATAGGTCACGTACACATTTATAAGACATATACAATACACATCTATATAAGATATTCTAAAATAAAAATATATACATCCTGTTGACTATTACTGAGTTCATTCTAAGAAAGACAAAACAGAATTAGGCTCCATGTGCATGTTTATTTCTCCTAAAGCTGACAGAATATCCATATAAAGATAAACATGGGATGTCATTGTGAAAAAAAAAATAAGCCCAAGGACATATAGACAAAGAGGACCTTTGCCTCTCACCCCTCCCTCCCTTACTCAGGATGTCTGTGTCCACCAAAATTATAGTCTCCATTTGTGTTATCCGTAATATGAAAAAGGAATTTTTAATTATATAGATTACAAATGTGATAGGATAAGAGAGTGCTAAGGAGTCAATTGAAATTATAGATCCAGGATGCGTGTATTTCTTTTATTATTTCAATGAATATCTGCCTGTCTTTCTGTGTGTGTGTGTGTGTGTGTGTGTGTGTGTGTGTATCGCTATAACTATCTGTCTATCCGGTTACTTGATGGCTAGCTAACTGGATTGATAGAAAGAGAGAGAGAGAGAGAGAGAGAGAGAGAGAGAGAGAGAGAGAGAGAGAGAGAGAGAGAGAGAGAGAGAGAGAGAGGTAATAACATGCATCCAAAAGATATTAACATAAGAAAAGTCTCATTGTTAAAAGCAGTGTCCAGTTTTAAGCATCCTGCCCTGGATATTCATAAACAGAAAATGATCCTGATTAGCTTCGTCTGGCCTTGTAGTTGCTGACACAGGAAAGTACATTTTGTGGTACATTCTGTGTTCACTCAGAGAGCAAAGCTAAAGCCTGTCTCTTTCACCTGAGCATACAAAGCATTATGGTACCTTAAGCTCAGAGTGGGACATGTCTTTCTGCTGATTGGCCAATCACTCACAGAAGCACACCTGAGGACTGCTGCTGTGAATGGTTTTAGGGGTCTAGTTGCATAGTATAATAAAATATTTATTCAGCAATAAACTAAATATTGTTTAATAAAGTAAAGCACAACATGCATAGCAACATCCTTAAGCAAAGCATGTCATCTAACAAATATATGTGTTTCGTTACACTCAGGATGTCACATGTCTCATAGCATATTCCATTTCATCCCCAGAAGTTCCCTTGCAAGGGTCTTCCTTAGCACGATGAAACCTTAAGGTGTAGCAGAAAATGCCACATCATCCACCCTTAGATCATTGTAAGCATAATCTCCTTAATCAAAACACAGTGTCCAAATAAAATCCTCTCTCTTCTTGACTCGAGGTTGATTTCCAAATCCTACAGCGCCTCTTCCATGGGCTGACCATTCCTGTGCTTCTGCTCCTTGTCTGTGTTCACAGGGACTCTTCCTCTCCAAGTTCTTCCTGCTTCCATCTGACAGCAGACTCCAAGGGCACTTGCCTGCAGCTTCTGTTTCCAGGAAAACAAAGTTTAACAGGGCTATAGCCATATTTATGCACATTACCAGCACTATCATCTCAATTCACTCATAAAGATCGACAGGGTTTCTCTCTGAGAAATCAACAGAGACCAACGGACAGGGCTCTGTAATGGTAATTTAAATGGGGAGATCTTTCATATTCATTAATAGACCCATGTGCATGCCTGGACGAAATCGAGCCTATGATGGTAGTAGTTTGCTGAATGGGTACAACAGGAAGGGGTAGAACAGAAAGAGTCAGCTCTAGAGCAGAGCTGAGAGGTAATTAGTGAAAGATCAGTCAGAGCGAGGAAGGATGCAGGATTCTGATTAGTGTGAGTGAAAGAGCTTGTTTGTGATTTTGTTAAATGGAGCCGGTTGTGGGAATTCTAGAAGGGAGAAGGTTTGGGGCTAGTGTTGTTCTCCGCATTGTTATTGTGTATATATTTTTGTTACTATGATGGATTTGGCTTTCTGGTGTCTGAATAAATGTTTTCGGTCTGTCTTCCTTGTGGAAAGCTACAGGAAGTCAAGAAAGATTAACAGACAGGGCTTATATCTGAGGAATTAGCACAGATCCGCAGAGTGCTGACATCACAAATATTCTTTCTGTTAGGCCTCCCCACATGCAAGTTCCCCTAGCCCACTCACTTTCTCTTCTCTCTCTTTGCTTTCAACTCTATTTCTGACTGCTTTCTTCTATCTCTAAGGAATACAATATACATACGCAAATATACATACATGTATATATGCACACATATGTATAAAAGTACACACACAATATATACATATATGTATACATATGCATATATACATGTATACATATACTGTTTCCAATCAAACATTCTTGATTGATTCAAAGGGAAGATTCAATCAAAGGCACTTAATTGGTTAAAACTCAATCTAAAAGAGTAACAAAAACTTCTACTTTGCTTTCTGTCATACTAATCCAGGTTTTATGCCTTTCTCACCTGAGTGTGAGGATCAAAATGGTTTACAAATCTTATAAACAGACATGTTTATATAATATACCATAGTGTGTATTTTCCTTTTGTTATGAACTTTACAACAACTCAAATCATAACTTTTATAATGTAGAAAGTACACGCGAAGGAGATTTTGTGTAAGACTGTGAACTTTAATTATATACATTTTGTTTTTAAAAATTTTCCATTTGGACAATTTCAATTCCCTTGTGCCCAAGTCTTGAAAATTCTTCATTTGTTCTCACTTTTGTTACCACTTTTTCTTCTTTCCTAGAACGCTTCCCATTCCTCATTGTCACTTTCATATCTGCCATCATTTATTCATTTTTTGAGAATTGTATTTACTTATTTTATTTTCAGTTTTCAGCATTCACTTCTACAAGATTGTGAATTTCAAATTTTCTCCCCATCTCCTCTTCGCTCCCCTCACCCCAGGACAGCATGCACCCACATCACTTCTTTCCCAAATCTTAGCTCCCACCTATCAGCCCCGCCCTTCTCCCATCACCTTCTCCTCTATTTGCCTGTAGGACAAGATAGGTTTCTATACTACATTGCCTGTACAATTTATTCCCCAGTTGTGTGCAAAAATAATGTTAACATTCATTTTTAAAGCTTCGAGTTCAGCATTCTTTCCACTCATTCTTCCCACCTGCCATCATTGAGAAAGCAAGAAAATCGATACAGGTCATACATGTAGACATGCAAACCAATTTCATAACAGTCAGATTGTAAAAGACTTACCCGTTTCCCTCTAGCTTTCCCTGCTCTCCATTTATTCCATTCTATCCCCTGATATTTGCTCCCAGAATAGTGTTTGATTCTGATTGCCTTTCCCCAATCTGCCATCCCTTCTATGATCCTCCCTCTCCTATCATCCCTTCCTCTCTGCCTTCCTGTAGGGTAAGATAGATTTCCATACCAAACTGAATGTGTGTTATTCCCTCCTTAAGCCAAGTACAATGAGAGTAAGGTTCACTTACTCCATCTCACCTCTCCTCTTCCCCTCCAATTTAAAAGCTTTTTCATGTCTTTATTCTGTGAGATGATTTACTAAATTTTACATCTCCCATATTTTTACACTTAGTACATTCAAATTAATAGTAAATTTTATTTTTTAGGTATTCCCTCTTCAAATTCAGATCACCCTGTGCCCTCTGTCTCCATCCACCACCCCACACACATATACACACAAGTATACATATACACACATATGTGTGTCTCTCTCTATATATATATATGTGTGTGTGTGCGTATAAATATATATGTGTATATATGCATAAATATATGCATATATGTTTGTGTGTAAACATATATTTATGTACATATAGATACACATATACACACATATACATTTGCCTACACATATATAATATGCACATACATACACATACACAAATACAAGCATACATATATCCCTCTAACTAACTTACTACTGAGAAAGGTCTGTTGAGTTGCAAATACCATCTTTCCACATAGTAATATAAACAATTCAACATTAATGGTTCCCTTATGGCTTCTCTTTCCTGTTTACTTTTTCATGTTTCTCTTGATTCTTGTATTTGAAAGTTCTATTCAGTTCTGGTCTTTTCAACAACAATGCTTAAGAGCTCTCTATTTCATTGAAATTCTATATTCCCCAGAAGTATTATACCCAGTTTTGTTGCGTTGGTGATTCTTGGTTTTAATCCTAGCTCCTTTGACCTGTGGAGTATCATATTCCAAGTCCTTCCATCCTTTATTGTTGAAGCTGCTAAATACTGTGTTATCCTGATTATGTTTCCACAATTATTTCTGGCTGCTTGTAATATTTTCTCCTTGACCTGTGAACTCTGGAATTTGACTGCAGTATACCTTGGAGTTTTCCTTTTGGGATGTCTTTCAGCAGGTGATTGGTGAATTCTCTCCGTTTCTATTTTACCTTTCGGTTCTAGAATATCAGGACAGGTTTTCTTGATAATTTCTCGAAAGATGATATCTAGGCTCTTTTTAAATCATGGTTTTCAGGTAGACAAATAAGTTTTAAATTATCTCACCTGGATCTATTTTCTAGGGCATTTTTTTACCAATGATATATTTCACACTGTCTTCTATTTTTTATTCCTTTGCTTTCATTTTACAATTTCATTTCTCGTAAGTCATTGGTTTCAGTTTGCTCCATTCTAATTTTGAAGGAATTATTTTATTCAGTGAGTTTTTGGACCTTTTATTCCATTGATCAATTTTGCTATCAGTGGTATTCTTCTCGTTGTTTTTACACCTATTTTTCCATTTGGGTTACTCTATTTTTAAAGGTGTTACTTTTTTCACTATTATGGGAGGTCTCCTTCAGCAAACTATTCATTTTTCATGATTTTCTTACATCGCTCCCCTTTCTCTTCCCAATTTTTCCTCACTTCTCTTACTTTATTTTTAAAATCCTTTTTGAGTTCTTCCTTGGCCTCAGCCCATTTCATGTTTTTCTTGGAGACTTTGGATGTGGGAGGATTGTCCTTGCTGTCTTCCTCCAGTTGTTTGCTTTGATCTACCTCATCATAAGAAAATATCTTTTCTCCATGAAAGTAACTTTCCATAGTCTTATTTTCCCCTTTTTGTCATTTTTCCAGGCAATTACTTGACTTTTGAACTCCTTGATAAGGGGAGGGTGCATTACCCCAAGTTTTAGGGACTTTGTGCAGCTGCTTTCAGAGGTATTGCCAGGGACCTGCAAATTTCGTGTTCCTCTAAAGTGTTATGGTCAGATGAGAGATGTTTACTCCTCTTTGGGCCTGCACTCCCTCCTGTGAGCTGTGAACAGGATTCCCTTTCCCCAAACCCACCAGCTCCATCAAACCAGTTCTCCTCTTTGTCCCAGGACTGCCACTCAGATCTGAGACCCAACTTAGTCTCTTGATACCCCCAAGGTTTATAGGCACAGAGTTCCAGAAGTAGATGACAACTGCAGCATTAGGTGCCACAACCCTGTGGCTGGTGCTAGAGTGGGACCAACTTCCTCTCTCATTTAAGTGAGAGAGCTTTCCCACCAACCTTTTAATCTATCTTTGCCATTTGTGAGTTGAGGAGTCTGGAAACCCTTGTACAGTGATTCAGTGGCCTAAGTGAGGCCTGCTCTTTGCCATCGCTGTGCACACTGGGCTGTGCGCTCCACTCCGAGCCTGTTACAATAGACACCCTTCTGTTAGCCTTTTCAATTGTCTTGGGATGAAAATCTGTTTTACTTTGTCATTTTGTCGCTTCTGCTACTCTAAAATTTGTTTAGTGTTATTTTTTACAGGAATTTTGAGGATTTTGGGTGGAGAGCTGAGACAGGTCATGGCTTCTACTCTGCCATCTTTATTCTGTTTCCTCTGAGTTATTTAACCTGACAAGATATTAACAAAGTCAAGTTTACTGTTTTCTCTTTGAAACACTTTTTCATTTTTATTATTATTTATTTTTAACACAGTTTATAACAAATACAGCAATTCAGACTTTTAGTCAGGCAATACTTCTTTTTAAAGCATTTACAATATGGACCACAAAAGAATTTTTTTTTAAACATTAACCAACTGAGACACAAATAATATTTATGTTGCTACCTTCACAAGCTCTTGACCTAATTGTCTCCTCAGTATTACAAGGATTAAAGGACCCTAACTTATTGTTGTTGGTCCAAAGTCCTGTGCCTAATATCTTAATTTTAGACAACCTCGGATGTTCCCCTACCCATAATCTATAATTGAATAGATCTGGCATTAAGCTTACAAACCTTTTGACTATAGGAAATTGCCACCAATAGTAAGGACTTTGCAAGGGTACAATATCTCCCCAACTTCGTGTCAGTTCTACACAGGATTAGATTATCTACTTGCATTCAGTCAGGCTTAATGTCTACCAGGTGTCAGTGAGGAAACTGAGTCAGGAAAATCCGACCTCAGCCCAAGCCGAACAGCCAATATCCCTCTCTTCCCTTAACATCACCTATGCAGTTCATATCAGCATCTCATCAGTGTACTGGCATCATAGATTGGAGGCTCACATCACCTTTCTTGCTACCCATACCTGAAGTTAGAGTCAGAAGAACAGTCACTTAATAATCCCATAGCATCTAAAAATGGCAAGTTCCAACAACCAGGTTTCAAATTTGATTATAGTTTCACTTTGGCTAAGGAACATCTTTTGAGGTACGTCTTAAGTGGCTTACATGCCTTCCTATACATGTTCTAGTTTATGATAAAACATTTTTTTAAATAAAGAAGTGTAGTAGTGAGAAGTTAATTTTAGACTCTTTCTACCTTCCTTCTTGTCTGCCCATTCCCTAAATAGAAACACTTCTTACATCAACAATATATCAACATGAATGTCAAAGATTCTTGTTGTTGTTAGATCATTTTAGTAATGTCCAATTCTTCATAATTACAGTTGGGGTTTTCTTGGCAAAGATGCTGAATTGATTTGCCATTTCCTTCTCCAAAAGCAAACGCTATATTTTCATGAATTGTAGCTTAACAAAGGTATTGAGAGAAAATGCCCAGAGAGATGTTACTGATTGAGACAAAAGAGAACTACTTGTTCAATTGAGCTGGAAGAAGAATCATAGATCTGAACAGTAGCTCTTTCCACCTTTTCTAATTTCCCTTAAATTCAAGGCTTTCACTATTCTGATATTTACTCATTTGTCTTGTATATACCTTGTTGTTGGCAACTGACACAAGTTATACCATTTGAGTCATGTGACCATGAAAAATGAGACATACCCTAGAGGGTAGGTAAACATTTCGAGGATTCTAAATTCACAAATATTAATTTATTAAATGATGGCAAAGTTCAAAGACAGAAATGGTATGGGACAATTGAGGAAGGAAAGGGTAGTGAGAGAAGTATTGGGAATACATAAGAAATATTTAGGATGAGACCAGTTAGAGTAGGGTTTAGGAAAGCTAACAGTGACCTATTGGGTCAGATATTTTCCTATGTGTTAAAAATCAAGCTTGATAATATTCCATCAGAAAAAAATGTGCAAATAGTAACTGTCATTCCCAAACTCTTTTCATATATTTACTTAGGCAGCAGGATGATATGTAAAGAGGCCTCAGTAATGAGTTCCTAGTATTCCTTTGCTCCCTTGAGGAAAGTTGGTTATATTGGAGATTTTTTTCTCAACTATATGAGGCTTACAACATGTAATTTATTACAAATCAGAGGGCTTCAGATGTTTCAGGAACAATCCAAAACCCTAACAAATTTCATGAAGGTAGGTCATGCATACTCAGTGTACAATTTTTATCCTCAACAGGTAGGTTGTATTACTCCATTGCTATTGTTTCTGACATTGTTTTTAACCAGAAAAAAACATTTTGATCAAAATCAAAGTAACAATTAATATGCTAATCAATGTAGCATTACGTTGCATAGACATTCATCACTCAGGGGGTTGAGATACTATGCCTGTCTCCATGTTGCCTGGATGAGCCAAAGGATGGAAGACCATTCAAATTCCTTTTCCAGAATACAAGTTATGAGCTTAAGATAGGAAAAAAAATATAGCTGTTGAACTTTTATTACTTTCATCTTGAACTTCTTTTTTCAACTCTGTACAGATTTCCTTCAATACATCTACAATATTTGTTCAAACTCTTAGAAATCTATCTCAGATATTGAGAGAGTAGCCAACTCCAGATGGATTACACAGCCAACCAGAGGAGGAAAAGAGGGATTAGAAGTGAATTCTGAGATCTGTCCTAGCTTGATAACCAGTCATAGCAGGACGTCCTGACACTGAATCCATTTCTATCATTGTGTTTTTCAAATGACATCAGAAGGGAGGGAAAGAAGGAATTAGGAATTCTTGACTACCTGCACTAATGGTTACTTGATGACACAATGGATATAGTGCCCAACCAGAAGTCAGGAAGATTCATCTCCCTGAGTTCAAATTTGCCCTAATACTTATTTTCTGTGTCACCCTGAACAAGACACTTAACCCTGTTTGCCTCAGTTTCCTTATCTGCAAAATGAACTTGAGAAGGAAATGGCAAATCACTCCAGTATCTTTGCCAGGTAAAGCCCAAATGGGGTCACCAAGAATCTGATCCAACTAAAAATTGACCAAACGAAAACTTTTGTAGCCTAGGGAATATAATGAGTTGCACTGGGTTAAAGAAAGATATATTTTATAGTGAAGGGGAATAATTTTGACTCTCAATTACATTTTGCCTTTAAGTTGACACAATGGTATCGTATTCTTTGAGTACTACTAATGTGATACGTGTTCAGGCAGTCTTGAGTAGGGGAGGCAGGTAAAACCTGATCTGAATGAGACAGAATTACATTCTTAAAATTTAATCAAGAAAATGAAAGTTGAATATAGACAGAATTTCACAACTCGGAAGGTTATTGGGGTGAGGCTTGGAAATATTGCGAAGTGATTGTACCCTACTTTATCATAAGAAAGGAGGAATTAGAGAGAAATTCTTAGCCTTGTTCTGTTTTGACAAGGGACTGTTGTTTCCGTCTGAATATCTTATTGAGTATCTGTTGCTAAGATACCCACAGATGAACATTTTATATGTAGTTGGGAAGTTTTACTGAGAGGTCAAGTTGAAAGCAAAGTAGATGGAGATGTATATGAATAAATTCCATAAAATTTGGATGAAGCCAAAACATGAGACTGCGAAATACAATCTTGGATATATCCAAACAAGACCTGGGTGTGGGGAACTAAAATGGCAATATTTTGAGTAGATCCAGGATCTGGGGGACCTCAATTTTCGTGCAGGCATCACCAGCATTTCTAAAGAGTTTCTGGAGTCAACTAACCTTCTGCGTGAAAAATGCATAAGGTTCGATTTAAACATTGCAATAATTAAGTTTCCCAAACAACATGATAAAGTATTTTCCTCACAAAGTTAACTTCATGTCATACTCTACCACACTTTTCATTGCTCTTGTGATCTGAGTTATATTGTTGGGCATCTTGAGTCAATAGATTCTGGAATTTATTGTCTTAAACCTATGTTACAATTTTGACTCATTGAATACATTTCTTAGCAACTGACTAAAATGGTGGATTTAGTCACTATTTTAAATGAATCTGGGTTTTGGTTTGGTTTAGGTTTGGTTTGTTTTGCCTAAGAGGAGAAAGATATTAATCACCAGGTAAGAGATGCTCCTAAGAATAAAGATTACAAAATAAGGAGTGAAATTATCAAACTCCCAAGGAACACTTTGTTATAGCTAGTGCTTCACTTTATACATTGCATGGAGTTAGAATCAATAGTGTCCAAGAAAATGTTTCATGAGTGACTTTCAAAAATGTGTACAATAAAATGTAAAACTTAATCTGTATTATTAATATTTTCTCCATCACTTTCATAAGTCTAGATGAAATCAACAAAATGACAAATAAATCTCTTATATTTGCTAGTTTCCAAACTCTAAATTCTCACATTGAATATTTAACAGTTTGATAGACCACCTGGAGTTTGCTTCAGCAGATCCCTGGATGAAATCTACGTCTTTGTGCTCTCAGTCTTTGATCAGAGTTGAACTCATTGGATCTAGGCAGAATCAATACCTCAACAAAAGATTCTGGTGGGACTTGAGCCTAGGATCTTAGACCTTTTTTGTAGTTTTTGCTATAAGTATATTGTACCCCAGAGGAACTTGTAAAACCGAAGTTTTCCAAATATCTTTTGAATATCAGCATCTTTGTATTTATCAATGAAAGATGGAAACCTTAAAGAAATCCTCAAATTATGCCTAGTTTTATTACATTCACGAATCACTTCAGCTTAAATACTGCCTAAAAATTCTGAGCAAAATTTACGTCACGATCAAGTCTTTACAACATCTTCTCCAAACTGGCTTTTAACTACAGACTCAATATATTGTACTACGCCACAACACACACTGAGATATTTTATTTTATTATCTGTCAGGCATTTATTTACATAAGCTCAGAATGTATCTCTCCCTCACAATCAGTTGTGTGGATTCTTAATTTTAAATGTATCTCACCGAAACCCTGAACTTGAAGAAGACAGTTATGACAAACTCTCAGCGTCCACAAATGGGTCGTTTCAGCTTAGAAAAATTTAATTTTTGGCATAATTTTACTTTAATTTAACAAAAATTTGCTTTTTTCTACCACTTCTATGTATTCTTCTTATTCCTACTTTGATAAGACAAGCAGAATCAGAAAAAATCTTCCTTTTTAGACAGTTCTTCTAATTTTGGAAGACAAATGATTTATTTCAACTTCTTTTATCTAGGTTAATAATTTCCAATTCCTTTGCCTCATAGTTGTTGAGGGCCAAGGTGGAGTGCAGGTAATGTCCAGGCTGGAGTTTCTCTGAAGCCTGTTCTACAATCTGTGCCCATAAACATCTGTTACAGTTCTCCACGACCTTCTTGCTTTGTTGTTTCAGAAGTCTGCTTTAAACCACATGCATATTGTGTTTTTTTTTTATTTTTTTGATTGATCTAATGATTCTGAATTTTCATTTAAACCTGTTGGTATAACCTGAAATTTAAATGTCATTTTACCATACTTACTTAGTCTATAAGATTTATCAAGTACTTACTATGTGCTAGACACTGAGCTAAAATTTCAGGATTAAAAGAGAATCAAAAGACAGTCACTGGTATCGGTAATCTCACAATCTAATGCGGAAAGTAACTTGCAAACAACAAGGTCCAAACATAATATATGAACTGGAGAAGGAAATGACAAACTACTCCAACGCAATAATAAAAAAGAAAATCCCAAATGACTCATGAAATGTTGAATAAACTGAAATGACTCAATAACAAGAACATACCAACAAAATTCTAAATTTGTAATAAAATGTTGAATAAACTGAAATGACTCAATAACAAGAACATACCAACAAATTCTAAATTTGTAATAAAACCTTAAGAGCGAGTACCCTCCCACTATCTTTTATCAGGTTTTCAATACATCAAGAAGAATTTTAGAAATCTGTGAACCTAAAGGATTAATGAATGGGAAACGCAAAGGGGTGTGTTAGAGTCAGGACTCACAGGTGTATCACCATTCATAATTAAATTTTCTATGTGAAAATTTAGCCATTATCATGTTATTTGATATAAATATCATATTTATCAATCAATCATGTTAAACTGAATCCAAGAAGAAATAGCCAATACAGCAAAAATTAGGTCTTTCTTTGAGACAAGTGAGCTACACTTTGGGGTGTCACAATGAGAGTGCTGGGGTACCTGAGGAGGCAGCTGGGAACAGGGAAGAAGGAATGACTAAGCTGCAGGTGGGAGAGGTCAGAAAAAGGGAATGTCCTGACTGCATGTGAGAGTGGCAAGGTAGAGGGGATGACCAGGCTGCTGGTGGGAGTTGATATTAATATTCTGTGTTTCACAAGATAAGTTGTTTTGCATAAGTACTGAAAGTCCTTAGAGAAAGCTTGAGAATCTTGGAGTGGAGGGTTTAGAATATTTGCAAAATAGTCTGAGACTAAGAGTGATAATGCAGGGCCAGCCTCAGGCAATTCATGGGTCTTGGAATTGGAGATAATGTCTGACTCAGTTAACTGATTTTGACAATCATACTACAAGTTTTGAATTGTTGTTCATATTTCGTGTTACTAATGCAAATCACATTCAAAACTTAGTATGTACTTTTTTATTTGTCTGCAAAAATGGATTAAAATTTTTGAGCACACATTTGAAAAACTGCAAAGTAGATAGAAATATAGCTAAACCCTAAGAGATAGGTGTGTTGGGTGCTATTCAGAAACCATATTCAAAACCTCCTTTAAAAATGTTATACTAGAAGAAAAAGAGAAAAAAATGGGGGAAAAAGCTTTTCTTTGAGGGAAAGTCTTCCATGGTAATTTGTTTTGTTTTGAAACAAATTCTGGAGTAGTTTTGTAATTCTTGTTGTAGCTCCTGCCAGAATTGATGTGGCTATTGTTTTTCTTTTCTTTATTTTTTAAATTGCTAATCTTTGTGGGTAGTAAAAATTATCACTGTATAGAAAATCAATTCAGATGGCTGAGGGAACTTCTCAAAAGGATTAGTTGCATGAGAGAAAAAAGGTGCAATTAATGGGGTACAGACTCTGAGAAGTCTTCTTGAATCTTTCCACTTAATCTGGTTTTTCATTCCAAATCTAGTAGCTAAACCTAGCCTAACCTTCCATTTACTGTTACCTCCAGATTCCCTCTGGCTGCTTCCCCTCCTTTATTTCATAACGTACCCTTAACGTAGCCTATCCTTCCATCATCTCTTACCTCAGGATATCCCCAAGGATTTCCTACCCTTGATCCCATCAAAATCCAACTCTCTGTGTTCTGATCTCTAGTCACCCCAGTCCCATCAAGATCCGCCTTAGACTCTTCCTTAAACCCCTCCTCCCAAGCAACTAGACCACTGCTACATACCTCCCACAATTTTTCTGTATATCAGATCCTTCTTCTCTCCATGAGGGCACTCAGATTCAGCGTAGCTCTGATTCTATCCGACCCACTTGTCAATAGAAGCATCAGAAATGGTGAGGCTTCGTAAGAGTCAACATAATATGACAGATGTTATTTTTTTTTCCTTTGGCTGAAAAAAGACTTGAGTCAAATTCATTCAGGCATAACATAAGGTGTTTGGGGTTCCATGCACCCCAGAACGTGACAGAATTATGTTCTGAGATCAGGTAACCAAGATTGTTGGAAACAGATTTTGTGGAGGAAAGAATACCTAGTTTGAAATTCCATGATGAGAGTCTTCATCTTGGATTTGTTACTTCTTTTCTTTATGACCTTGGTTAAATCACTTAACCCCACAAAGAGCCACACCTGGAGAATCAAGACACATAGCAGTTTGTGGGTCTTTTCATCCTCCTCAAGTGTAAAATGAGTAGTGTAAGAAACAAAGGAAGAGTTTTCTTTCCACAGGATTAACACTACACTTCCAGCTTTGCAGGAAAGATAACAGGATATAAATTAGGTGTAACTGGTTCCAGGCAGAGTTGTGATGTGGAAGAACCAGGCTTCTGATCAAATAAAAGGTCAGAAGCTTGTACACATTCTTAACAAGCTGGTTGATATTATCCTTCACATCTTCAGGGTGGAGCCAGCTAATTTAAAAGCACATATGATGCATGACAAGAGAGGAGGGAAATATCTAGAAGAACCTGGAACAGGCAGTTCAGAATGTTGCGTCGAACCAATGAGGAACAAGAGGGGAAATTTGAGTTGGGAACAGGAAATGAATAGCCTTATATTAGCCTTAATAATCATGCTCCTTTAGGGAGCTACACAGTCACAAGAATGTAAAATAAAGTAAGAGCTTTCCTGCCTTCAACAACGAATGTTGTTCTTTCTAAATTTATTGTGCTTCATTCAGTAGGTTGCAACCTTTTCTGCTCTATACTAGTTATATAGTACTTTAAGGTTTACAAAGTACTTTATAAATATAATCTCAGTTTATCTTCACACTAACCCTGGGAGACAGGTGCTATTAGGTCTACATTTTACAGATAATGAAACTGAGTCATACCCACCTTAAATGACTTGCCCAAAGTCATACAGCTAGTCAGTGTCTGAGTTTGCATTTGGACTTAGATTTTCCTTACTCTTTGGCTAGGGTTCCATTCACTGGCATGATCATGTCATAAATTTAGAGTTGAAAGGTCATGCAATATATCTCCCTCATAGTGTAAAGAAGCAGAGTGACTTCTAGATGTCTACAATTACTTAAAAGAAGTTATACTGATGGAGTATGGAATCTGCACCTTGGACATTCCAATGAATTTCTGGAATGCAGCCACTGAACTCAGATCCCTGGTATTCAAGTGAGGCATGGGGTCATCTCAGCATAATCATTTCGACTGTCCTTTCATTGTGGCCCCCAACTCAGCTCAATCCTTCATTCTCTCTTATATACAGTTCAGTACCTTAATTTTCCCATACATTTCAGTCACAGGTGCCCCTGTCCAAAGCACCTAGACTACCACAAACCACTTTGATTACTTAATTAACTTACTTGACACTGCTTAATCCCATCCAAACCCCCTTTCTCTGTTACCTCCAAACCACTCTAGGTTATTCATCATTATTTAATCTCATCCAAATACTACCACAATATTTTTCCCTATAAAAATATCAGTCATCCCTATTAAATGTGTATACTCACTAGGAATCTTGCCCACACCAACCAGTGTTCTAACAAATTCACTTCTTGGACTGAAAGAAGGTTTTTGTGCTTCAGTTATTTCAAAACAGAATTGTGCCTTTTACCCTTGCATTTCGGTATGTTCAAGACTTCTGAACCAAAACATTTGCTTTCCTCATTGGAAAACTGCATAATCTGAAGCTCTCCTCTGGACAAGACCTGAAGATATATAAACCACCTTTATCATTCTTTATCCCCTTTTGCTCTGCAGTTGAGGTCATTCTCCAAGTATAGAGGAACGCTTGGAGGTGCTTTTTGCACCTGAGTTCTCAGGTTCTATTCAGTTCTGACAATTACTAGGCTGATTCAGACCCAGGAACACCCTCTAAGGTATAGGGGATAACCTGTCTGGAAATGTGTGTCCAATTCTCTTAATTCTCTGGAACCTTAGAGAACTGAAAAAACTGGGATATCTTTTTGTTTGACTGGATGCTCTTTTATGGAGGGACTCCCAGCTGTTATGACAATGATGGGTTACTCCTTTTCAACTGCAAAAAATTAATCCTTGGGTTGTCTTTTAAGAAATTGGAAAAAATTCAATTTCTCTAAGGAACTTAAGAAATGGCCTGTTTTCTTTCGCAACACAGTTTGACCTCAGTATTCCTGGAGAATCAAGACACATGACCATTTGTGGATCTTTGCAATACATTACTCTCTTAGAGCTCAATTTATACTCTTGCTGAGAAGGGAAATAGATGGAAATAACCTACATAATGGACTTCGTCTAACTCTTTTGGGATCCCATTCTCAGAAAAGATTGGAAGATGCTTGTAGCTAGAGGAACTACACAAAAGGGGAACGAGAACCAACTTGATATTTAAAATAGTCCCGTTCTTTTAGTCCCGAAAACTCCAGGCTTGCCTTCTTCTCTGCCTCTGTTTCCACGCTTTCCCCTGCTTCTTTTCCTACCCCTCTCACAGTTTCCTCTCCCCCACCTACACTGGCTGTTTCCACTTCTTTTCTGCCCCTTCGTTCTTCCCCCAAGCCTTCCCCTGCTTCCCACTCCTCAAACCCCCAACCTTGGACACTCCTTTTCCCCCATTCTCCTTCCTTCCTCCTCTGGTCCCCACTTTCTCGTTTCTGTCTCCTACATACTATTTCTTCTTCTGAACCCTCTCCCTCCTAAGGTGCAGCAGATCTTTAGCCTTGCTTTATATTCCATTTCATTTAGGCCTTCACTCTGTATCCCTTACTTCACAAGAAGTGGGACTTCCTATCTCCCGTCCTTGAAAGCTGAATTCTCTTTTGTTAATTTTATTTTTATTTTTTTTAATGTTTTACAATCATTTCCTTAAAGCTAAGATTTTATCCCCCCCCTTCCCCCAATAGCCCTTTCCCTCCCCGTGACAGCATGCAATTCTGTTTAGGTTCTACATATACTTTCCTATTGAGCACATTTTCACTATAGTCATGCTATGTAGCCGAAATAAAATAAATGGAAGAAATCATATAACAAATCAAAACATAATACACTGAAACCCACCCACACGCAAATATGATTGGCTACATTCTGCGAATGACTTCCATATTTCTTTCTCTGAGTGTGGAAGGCATTTTGCCTTAGAAGACCGACATTAGGATTTTTTTTCTCAGCAAGTTCTTGTGTTATTACAAAGTTCCAAGTCTACCAGAAAAAAACTCTCACACACTGTGGTCGTTGCTGTGCACATTAGATCATATAAGTCCTTCCAGGCCTCCCTGAAGTCTTCTTGTTCATCATTTCTTATGGCACAATAGTACTCCATTACATTCATATACCATAACTTATTCAGCCATTCCCCAATTGATGGGCATCCCCTTGACTTTCAGTATTTGGCTACCACAAAAAGTGCTGCTGTAAATATTTTTGTACACTTGGGACCCTTTCCCTTTTTTATAATCTCTTGGGGATACAGTCCTAGTAGCGATATTTTTGGGTCAAAGGGTATGCACATTTTTGTAGCCCTTTGGACATAGTTACAAACCGTTCTCCAGACGGGTTGGATGATCTCACAGCTCCACCAACAATGAATTAGTGTTCCAACTCTCCTACATCCTCTCCAGCATTTATCATTTTCTTGTTCTGTCATGATTGCCAATCTTACAGGTGTGATGTGGTACCTCAGAGTTGTTTTGATTTGCATCTCTCTAATCAGTAGTGATTTAGAGCACTTTTTCATATGATTACAGATATCTTTGATTTCTTCCCCTGAAAAGTGCTTGTTCATATTCTTTGACGATTTATCAATTGGGGAATGACTTGCATGGTTTTATATTTGAGTCAGTTCTCTATATATTCTAGAAATGAGGCCTTTATCCCCGAGCTTAGCCGTAGTTTTTTTCTTTTTTTTTTTTTTTTTCCCAATTTACTACATCCCTCCGAATTTTGGTTGCATTGGGTTTGGTTGTGGAAAAACTTTTCAGTTTAAAGTAATCAAAATTATCCATCTTGCATTTCATAATGCTTTCTATCGTTTCTTTCGAAAAAAATTCTTCCCCTCTCCATAAATCTGATAAATACACTGTTGCTTGCTTCTCCAGTTTATTCATGGTATCAATCTTTATACCTAAATCATGTACCCAGTTGGACTTTATTCTTGTGTACGGTGTCAGGAATGGGTCTATGCCTAGTTTCTGCCACACAGTTAACCAGTTTTCCCAGCAATTTTTGTCCAACAGTGAGTTCTTATCCCAGAAGCTGGGATCTTTGGGTTTATCAAACAGGAGGTTACTATATTCCTTGCCTAGTGTGTCTTGAGTACCAAGTCTATTCCATTTGTCTACCCCTCTGTTTCTTAGCCAATACCGAGTGGTTTTGATAATTGCTGCTTTATAATACAATTTGAGGTCTGGTAGCGCTAGGCCACCTTCCCAAGTATTTTTTTTCATTAGTACTTTTGATATTCTGGACCTTTTGTTTTTCCAAATGAATTTTGATATTATTTTATCCAGCCCTAGAATATAATTATCTGATAGTTTAATTGGTATGGCACTAAATAAGTAGATCAATTCAGGTAGAATTGTCATTTTTATTACATTAGCTTGGCCTACCCATGAACAACTGATGTTTTTCCACTTACTTAAATCTGACTTTATTTGTGCAAAAAGTGTCTTGTAATTGTGTCCATATAATCCCTGAGTTTGTTTTGGCAGGTAAACTCCTAAGTATTTTATGGTGTCTACTCTAGTTTTAAATGGGATTTCTCTTTCTATCTCTTGGAGTTGGACTTTGTTGCTAATATATAGGAATGCAGAAGATTTGTCTGGGTTTATTTTGTAACCTGCAACATTGACAAAGCTGTTTATTATTTTACGTAGTTTTTTACTTGAATCTCTGGGATTCTCTAAGTATATCATCATATCATCTGCAAAGAGTGATAACTTAGTTCCTTCTTTGACTACTTTTATTCCTTCAATTTCTTTATCTTGTCTAATTGCTAACATTTCTTGTATCACATTGAATAATAGTGGTGATAATGGGCATCCTTGTTTCACCCCTGACCTTATTGGAAATACCTCTAGCTTATCTCCATTGCATATAATGCTTGATGAAGGTGTTAGGTAGATACTGCTTATTATTTTATGGAAATTTCCCTTTATTCCAATGTTCTCCAGTGTTTTTAATAGGAATGGGTGTTGTGTTTTGTCAAAAGCTTTTTCTGCATCTATTGAGATAATCATGTGTTTTTTGTTGGTTTTGTTGTTGACATGATTAATAATGCTAATAGTTTTCCTAATATTGAACAAGCCCTGCATTCCTGGTATGAAACCTACCTGATCATAATGTATTATTCTCTTGATACGATGCTGTATTCGTTTTGCTAAAATCTTGTTGAAAATTTTGGCACCTATATTCATTAGAGAAATTGGTCTACAATTTTCTTTTTCTGTTTTGTCTCTTCCTGGTTTGGGTATCAAAACCATATTTGTATCATAGAAAGAATTTGGGAGTACTCCTTCTTCCCCAATTTTCCAAAATAGTCTATATAGCATTGGAATTAACTGTTCTTTAAAGGTTTGATAGAATTCACTTGTGAATCCATCTGGTCCTGGAGATTTTTTCCTAGGACGTTCATTGATGGCTTGTTCAATTTTTTTTTTTTCTGAGATGGGGTTGTTTAAGTATTCAATTTCCTCTTCTGTTAATCTGGGCAATTTGTATTTTCTTTAAAATATTCATCCACCTCATTTTGATTACCAAATTTGTGGGCATAAAGTTGGCAAAATAATTTCTAATTATTGTTTTAATTTCCTCCTCATTGGAGGTGAGTTTACACCTTTCATTTTTAATATTAGTAATATGATTTTCTTCTTTCTTTTTTTAATCAAATTGACCAGAGGTTTATCAATTTTATTAGTTTTTTCATAAAACCAACTATTGGTTTTATTTATTAATTCAATAATTTTCTTAATTTCACTTTTATTAATCTCTCCTTTGGTTTTCAGTATTTCTAATTTGGTATTTTCTTGGGGATTTTCAATTTGTTCTTTTTCTAGCTTTTTCAGCTGCATACCCAAATCATTGATCTCCTCTTTCTCTATTTTATTTATGTAGGCATTCAAAGATATAAAACTTCCCCTAAGAACTGCTTTTGCAGTATCCCATAAGATTTGGTAGGTTGTCCCATTATTGTCATTCTCTTGAATGAAGTTGTTGATTGTTTCTATGATTTCTTCTTTAACCCATTACTTCTTTAGGATTAAATTATTTAGTTTCCACTGGATTTTTACTTTATCTTTCCATGGCCTTTTATTACATATTTTTTATTGCATTATGATCTGAGAAGGATGCACTGATTATCTCTGCCTTTCTGCACTGGATTTTGAGATTTTTATGTCCTGGTACAAGGTCAATTTTTGTAAATGTTACATGTACTGCTGAGAAAAAGATATATTCCTTTCTATTCCCATTCAATTTTCTCCAAAGATCTATCATATCTACCTTATCTAGGGTTTTATTTACCTCCTTAACCTCTTTCTTGTTTATTTTGAGGTTAGATTTATCAAGTTCAGAAAGAGGGAGGTTGAGGTCCCCCACTAGTATAGTTTTGCTGTCAATTTCTTCCTTAAACTCCATCAACCTCTCCTCTAAGAATCTGGATGCTATACCACTTGGAGCATACATATTTAGTAATGATATTACTTCAATGTCTATGGTGCCTTTTAGCAGGATATAGTTTCCATCCTTATCCCTTTTGATTAGATCTATTTCTGCTTTTGCTTTGTCTGAGATTATGATTGCTACTCCTGCCTATCTTACATCAGCTGAAGCACAATATATTCTGATCCATCCTTTGTCCTTTACCCTATGTGTATCCCCCCATTTCAGATGTCTTTCTTGTAAGCAGCATATTGTTGGATTATGGCTTTTAATCCAATCTGCTATCCGTCTCCGTTTTATGGGAGAATTCATTCCATTCACATTCACAGTTATGATTACAATCTGTGTATTTCCCTCCATCTTCTTTCCCACCATTTGTGCTTTTAGCTCTGCTGTCTCCCTTCCCCTCCTCACTAGTATTCACTTTTCACCACCTCCTCTTGCCGCCTTCCCCTCTTTCTTTTAGTGCCCCTCCCTTTAACTTCCCTTTACTCTTATGGCTTCTTCCCTCCATTTTGCCTCCCTCCCCTTTCTTCCTCCTTCCTCTCCCACTGCTTATAGAGCTAGTTAGGATTTTCTACTTAAGTTTATTGTTCCGTCCTTTAAACAAATCCGATGAGAGTACCTCTCACACAATGCTCATCTCCCTCCTCTCTTTCCCTCTGCTATGATTTTGTACTTCTTCTTGTGATGTAATTTCCCATTTTCTGCTTACTCTTTTTCACACCTCCTATTACACTCCCTTCTCATACTTAAATCATAGTTTTGTCATGATATCATTTACTTTATACCCGTTCCCCCTATGCTTATCCCTTTTATGTTTCTTAATAGATGCACAGTTCTCAAGATAAACAGATATCATCTTCCCTTACATAGAGGTAAACAATTTGCCCTAATTGAGTAGCAAGTTGTTCCCCGCCCCACTGTTTACCTTTTTATGATTCTCTTGAGACCTGCATTTGAAGATCGAATTGTCTATTAAGTTCTGGCGTTTTGGTCAGGAAACTCTGGAAATCCCTTACTTCGTTGAATGACTTTCTCCTTGCCTGAAATGTTATGCTGAACTTTGCTGGGTAGTTGATCCTTGGTTGTAGTCCCAACTCCTTTGCCTTATGGAATACTGGGTTCCAATTCTTTCGATTTTTAATGTAGAAGCTGCAAGGTCCTGTGTAATCCTGATTGTGTCTCCTTGATATTTAAATTGTTTCTTTCTGGCTGCTTGTAATATTTTCTCCTTCACTTGATAGCTCTGGAATTTGGCAACTTTGTTTCTTGGGGTTTTGAGCTTGGGATCCCTTTCAGGAGGGGAACGGTGGATTCTTTCGATGACTATTTTGCCCTCTGAATCTAGTACTTCTGGGCAGTTTTCCTTGATGATTTCCTGGAAGATATTGTCCAGGCTCTTTTCTCCATCCTGGGTTTCTGGCAGGCCAATAATTCTTAAGTTTTCTCTTCTGAATCTATTTTCCATGTCAGTTGTTTTTCCAGTTAGATATTTTACATTTTCTTCTATCTTTTCATTCTTTAGATTTTGTTTGACTGATTCTTGCTGTCTCATTGAGTCGTTAGTTTCTACTTGCCCAATTCTAGTCTTCATCAAATTGTTTTCTTCCGTAAACTTTTGTATCTCCTTTTCCATCTGCCCAATTTCTCCTTTTAAGAAGCTATTTTTTTCCAGTTAATTTTTGTACTTTCTTTTCCATTTGCCCTTTTAGGAAGTTATTTTCTCTAGTTAATTTTTGTACTTCCTTTTACATTTGGCCTTTCAGCAATTTGTTTTCTCCAGTTAATTTTTGAACTTCTTTTTCCATTTGTTCAATTTTCCTTTTCAAGGAGATGTTCTCATCAGTGAATTCTTTCTTAATAATTTTAAAATCATTGGCCAGTTTGTCTTCTATTTCCTTCTTCAGCTGTTCCAGGAGAGCTGTTTGTACTTGCGAGTAGTTCATAGTCCCTTCTGAAGTTTCAGATGGAACTACAGTCTCAGCTGTGACCTCTTTGGGGTTTTTGTTTTGGTCCTTATCCCCATAGTAAGATTCTATGGTTCTTTCGGCCCTCTGCTATTTCCTGTTCATGATTTTGGTTGAGTGTTGTGGCTTCTGGTTCTTTCAGTCAGAAGCTAGAGAACTTTTTGCTGAGCTGATGTGTGAAAAAGCTAAAAGCAGGTTTTTGTTTGGTGTTTCCCTGATCAGCCCTGGGTTTAACTTTTTAAGTTTGGGGGAGGTGTGGTATGGTCACAGGAGATCTCCTCAGCTGGACAAAGGCAAGCTCAGGGGTTGGTAATCCCAACTGCCCTATTGTCTTTCTGATTCCCCTGGACATCTGAGGCATGCCTAGATGCTAATGCGTGTTCCCACCCCTCCTTGGGCTCCTCTCCTGGCGCTGAGGCTTTCCTGGGTCCTAGTGCGAGTTTTCTCTGCCCTGAGTCCTCTGTCCTTCCGGTTTGCCTCTGCCACTGTAGGAGGAATCCCCCTTAGCTATTTTCCTCGTCTCAGGTGTTATGAGACTATTGGTCTCCTTCTATTTCTACTGATCTGGGCTTTTTCTGGGGAAATATTTTATGGTTCTTTCACGGTCATCAAGTGGGGAGGAGAGAGCATTTACTGATCATTCCGCCATCCTGACTCCAGGAAGTTCATGTAGGTGACTTACCGAAGATTGATCTTCAGGCTGAAGGTCTCAGCAGCTGCTGCGCTGATATCTGGCCCTCCGCTGCTCTCACTTACTTGGTTTGGCTTGTCTCCCGCCCTGGGTGCCACTCCTCTGGTTCTGCCCACCACTCAGGTTTCTCGGGTCTCTTCTGCTCCGCTGCGCTGGCCGTGCTGTGCTGGCCGTGCTGTGCTGTGTGCTGTGGGCTCACCCCCGCAGAACAGATCCTTCCCGTGGACCTTCCAGTCCCACCTGAGCTCCGAATCCGTCACCATCTGTCTCCCACTCGATTCTGCACCTCCAAAATTTGGTCAGATTCTCTTTTCAGAGGTACCCGGAGGAGTTTTTCCAAGAGCTTAAGTGAGTTGCTGCTCTCACTCATCCATCTTGGCTCCGCCCCCCCCCCAAAAGCTTAATTCTCTTTTGCTTTCATGGCTTTGTCCTAGAAGGGAAGTAGCTGCCTTGCACTCTGGGATGAGAGTGTAGTTCCCTTTGTTCATTTCAGACCTCACTCAGGTTAAAGAGAAACTATTTTGATACTCTGATGGTCCCACCAAGTTTACTGTGGGCTATAGGTATATATTTCTTCAAATCAAACTTTCTTGGGGAGACTTGCATATCTTCTAGACCTGTCGTACCATTGACTATAAGAGGAGAATCTGGGAACAGGTCCAGAAATTTAGAAACCATTTGACTAGTTTTGACTCCATGAAATATCCCCTGGGAAAGGATGCTGTACCCATTGGCGACCCAGGATGGAATGGTAGCGATATGCTCATTTTTGGAATCTCTATGCCTTCCCACTAATATACCCATACCTAGATATATACATTTTCTGCATTAACAGTACATCAACATAGAGATGAAAGCAAAGATTATTAGTGTTCAGGAATTTTAGTCATGCCTGACCCTTTATGATACTAATTGGGGATTTCTTGGCAAATATGTTGGAGGGGTTTGGCATTTCCCTCTACAAAGATAAAGATTATATTTTCTGAAATGTAGCTCAGCAGAGGTGCTGACAGAAAATGCACAGAGTGATGGCACTGATTGGGACAGGTAGAAACAGTGTTCTTCCCCAGGGAAGAAGAATCATTAATTTGGACTGTAGTTGTTCCTACCTTGTCTAATTTCTCTTTAATTCTAGTGCCTTCTCATCTATTCTGTATGTTCTTTGTTGTTGAATATTGACTGATACATAAGTTATACTACTTGAGTCATGTGAACAATAACAATGAAACATCCTTGAAATTAGAAAAAATATCAAATATATTCTTAATTCAAAAATATGAATTTAATAAACGATGGTAAAATTCAAGGAAAGAAATGGGAGGGGATAATCCAAGAAGTGATGGAAAGTGAGAGCAGCAATGGGGATAAATGTAAAATACTGAGGATGATACTAGCTAGAAGAAGTTCCAGGAAAGCTAACACTGCACCATTGGGACAAAATTTTTCTATATGTTAAAAATAATTCCTGGCAATGTTCCACCAGAAAAAAAATATTTGTACAAGTAATAATTATAATTCTCAAATTATTTTAATTTACTCACTTGGAGAGCAGAATGATTGAAAGTGACCTTCATAATGAGTATATAGTATTCCGTACTCCCCTGGGGAAGGCTCTATGTATTTGGAGGATTTTTTAGTGAATTTTATGAGGCTGGAGCCATGTACTTTATTACTATTCAGAATGTTCCAGATGCTTCAGGAACAAGTAAAAACCTTAGCAAAATTCACTGGGCTGGTCCACATGAGCTCACAGCACAGTTTTCCACTTCAACAAGCAGGTTGCAGTATACCAAAATTCGTGTTTCTGATTTATTTATTTATTTTGCCAGAGGAGAACAATGTGCTCAAAATCAAAGTAGCCTTCTGTGTGCTAATCAAGCTAGCATTCTGTTGCATAGACAGTCATTAATCTAAGATCTGGAGTGTCTTATATTTTCTGTCTCCATGGTGCTTGGATGAGTGCAAATCTATTCAAATCTCCTGCCGAGAAAATAAGTTTCAATATTAAAATTGAAAAGAAAACTTCGAATTTTTATTATTTTTATCTTGAGTTTTTCTTTTCAACTCTGTACAGATTTCCTTCAATACATTTGTAACTCTTGGAGAACTGTCTGGAATACTGAGAATTTAACCAACTCAAGACAGATCACACAGTTAATCAGAAGCAAAAAAAGAGGGTGAAATTTTAACTTTGTTCAAGCTTGATTAACAGTCACAGTAGGAATTCCTGACTGAATCCATTTCCATCATTGTTTCTGTCAAATGACATCAGAAAGAAGAGAAATAAAGAATTAGGGATTCTTGACTACCTGGGCCAATGGTAGCATACTGTCCCTTAAGGGCAGCTTGATGGCACAGTGAATAAAGGGCCCAACTAGGAGTCAGGAAGAAACATCTCCCTTAATTCAAATATGCTCTCATACTTACTCTGTGAACCTGAGGAAGCCACTTAACCTTGTTTGACTGAGTTGTCTCATGTGCATAATGACCTAGAGAAGGAAATGACAAATCACTTTGGTATCTTTTCTAGGTAAACCCCAAATGGAGTCACCAAGAGACAGACACAACTGAAAACTGACCAAATAACAACTACTGTACTCTGGGAAATCTAACAATTTGCATTGGATTAAAGAAAGCTATATTTGATAGTTAAGAAGAAGAATTTTGATTCTTAATTACGTTTTGCCTGGAAATTTGACACAATGCATTTTTTTAAATACAACTAGTGTGATACATGTTCAGGCAATCCTGAGAAGGCAGACAGGTAAAATATGATCTGAGTGGGACAGAATTACATATTAATCAGGAAAATGAAAAATGAATATAATTAAATACAACACACTTTATCCTAGAGGGTTGAGTATGTATTTGGAAAAAAAAATGAAGAATCCAGACAAAGCATTGAACTCTTCATAGGCGAAAACAATAATAATGTGTTGTGCAAAGTGGTTGCAACAAATTACCTATGTTGGAAGAATAGTTGAACGTAAGGTGCCTTAGAGGTTAAACATCCCTCCAGGAGTAAATATTACTATAAGCATGTTTTTTTTTGTAGATTTTTAGATTTTAGATTTTAGAGATTTTTAAAAGTCGAATCCTAAAAGTCTGTTTCGAATGTTCTGATGGCAACAGGTTTGAATTTTCTGGCATGCTTGGCTTGGAATGCCAATGTTCCACAGATGATGATATATAATAGTTTAAGTAAATTTGTGGTAATTGTTCTCCCGTTCTCTACCTAATCCCTGTTTGGTACAGAGAAAACGTTCTAGAACATGATTACACTTATCTCAGACTAGGTCAAGGTGATCTGCTAAAAGAATAAAAAGACAATGTAAAAAGGACGAGAAAAATGATAACTGTTGCTTCTGCTTAGAGATTTGCGTTCCAGAGGGAGCATGACCATTTCCATTCTTCCAAGAATGAAGAAGAATGATAATGAGATAAGAGGACTAGTCTCCATGAGACAGAATTTCACTACTAAGAAAGCAATTCGAATGAGTCTGAGGAATGATGCTAGAAGTATTGAGAAATGATGGTACACTGCTGTATCATAGGAAAGGAGATCATAGGAATTTTTAGCTTTATTATGACTTGATGAAAATATGTTTCTTGGATCTCAAATATCTTCCTGATATGTCAATGTCATATCCTGCTGCTTCTATAAGATGCCCATCACAATATCAAGAATAAATTTACTGAAATTCCCACATATTTGTACCGCATGCCAATTCTTGTTTTAACAAATAGCAAGATTAGAGCTTAAAATTATGATTCGTTTCCTCAGAAGGGAGAGCATTTTCAGTCAATCGGTTTATATAGTGGTTGAGAGCCAGTTATTAGTCAAGATTTTTGCTAATTTCTGAATACAGATAGATAAGTAGGTAGATGGATAGATAAATAGAAAGACACACATGTATACGTACATTCATTTAAGATTTTTGGTATACATATATGTATCTATCCATTTGTTTCTCTATCTGTATATTTATCCATCTACCTTTCTATACTGAACTGATTGCCAACACTGGTCAGTTGTTCTGCGTAATTTCTATGCATGAGTGCACCAGTGACAGAAGATAAAAGGATTTATCAGTATATTAGTTTCTTACAAAAATGAGTTTATATATGAATATCATTAAAAAAGGAAGTAACATATGTAATTGAACTTCAAACATTTATCATTTAATATATCACTTATCAAAAACTAATAGAAAAGTAAATATTTTTTTCTAATATACCTATCTATTCACTTTTCTCTCTTGCATCAGTGGCGAAAAATAAAAGAACGATTTCTTTCTTTCTTTCCAGCAGAGGGTATACAAAATGCTCCTACAACTTTTTACCATGTATTTGAGTAAGCAAACATTGTCATTTGTCTTCATTTCAATAGAAAAGAGAAATAAATTTGATCCGGATTAAATAGTATTTCTCTTCTATTCAGACAAATTTTCCCAAATAAAAAGTCCCAATATTAACATTACATTTCTATATGTTCATTATGTTATGTTGACGTCCTACAAGTGGTAGTTTAAGTCACTCAATATTATTTACATTCAACAAAATTCATAAATATAATGCCTTATAGATCAAAGTAAAAATTTGAAATATTGCTAGATTACTTTTAATTCTCATAGAATGTGCCACAAAACATTGATAAACTTTTTGTAATTGGAGTTCATACTTTTACATAGTTTTTGACACTATGGGAGAATACAATATTATATTTTAATCATAATTTTGAACTTTTGGAAGCAAACTTTAAAATTAAGGTTATTATTACAATTACAATGCCCTTTTGATATTATTGTTCAACTATATTCGTGTTTAGTACCATTTTCATTTATCAGAGAAAATGGGAAATATTGCTATAACAGATAGTGCAACCAAAGATCATCCAGTTATTTGACATACATGGCATGACATTTCCCGTCTCTATGCCTTTGCAATGTCTATAACCCATAGATTGGTTGTACTTTTTCCTCATCTCTGAACATCAAATTTTTTATGTCCTTGAGGAAATAGTTCAAAGTAAACCTTCCACCTAACCTTTTACTGATACCGTCAGTTGTCAGTGGCTTCCCTAACAGAACTTCATTGCATTTCTTATACATTTAAGTTGTGTATTCTTTTATATATCAATCTTCTCCATCTGTGGATTATCTCCAATTGATCTTGCATGCATCCGGTTAGCACAGAAATGCTTATATGACGTCTCCCTTATTAGATTCTGCTCTTTGAGTACAGGAAATCTGCCTTTGACCTTTTTTTGTCTTTCTTGTGCTTTGTAAAGTGATTGTACATCACTTACTGACTAATGGGCATATACTGTCCATGATAAAAGAATTTAAATTTCAAGTCAGAGTCGATTTTCTTTTTCTCTTTGGGTTCAAAATAAGGGAGTACTTGACATACAGGAGATGTTTAATAATTACTTATGGATAGACTGATCATTGATATTCTTCCTAGATCTAATATTTCATTGCTATAGAAATCTCTAGATGGGCAACCTCCCTGCCAGTGCTGGGTAAGAAATACAAATAGTATAGCAGTTTCTCTCTCTCTCTCTCTCTCTCTCTCTCTCTCTCTCTCTCTCTCTCTCTCTCTCTCTCTCTGTATGTGTGTGTGTGTGGCTGTGGGTGTGTGTAATCCCACCAATTACCCAGATACTGAAGAGTTTCAAGAGTTACAAATATTGCCTTTCCATGTAGGAATGTAAACAGTTCACCTCTGGTAAGTCCCTTATGATTTCTCTTTGCTATTTACTTTTTCGTGCTCCTTCTTATTCTTGTGTTTGAAAGTCAAATGTTCTTTTCAGCTTTGGTCTTTTCATCAAGAATGCTTCAAAGTACTCTATTTCATTGAAAGACCATTTTTTTCACCTGAAGTATTATACTCAGGTTTGCTGGGTGGGTGATTCTTGGTTTCAGTCCTAGTTCCTTTGACTTCTGGAATATCCTATTTAACGTCCTTCAATCCCTTAACGTAGAAGCTGCTAGATCTGGTGTTATCCTGATTGTATTTCCACAATACTGGAATTGTTTCTTTCTAGCTGTTTGCAATATTTTCTCCTTGACTGGGGAATTCTGGAATTTGGCCACAATGTTCCTAGGACTTTCTCTTTTTGGATCTCTTTCAGGCGGTGATTGGTGGATTTCTTCAATACTTATTTTGCCCTCTGGTTCTGGATATCAGGGCAGTTTTCCTTGATAATTTAATAAAAGATGATGTCTAGGCTCTTTTTTTGATCATGACTTTCAGGTAGTCCCATAATTTTTAAATTGTCTCTCCTGGATCTATTTTCCAGTTCAGTAGTTTTTCCAATGAGATATTTCACATTATCTTCCATTTTTTTCATTCTTTTGGTTTTGCTTGGTGATTTCTTGGTTTCTCATAAAGTCATTAGCCTCCACCTGTTCCATTCTAATTTTGAGACAACTATTTTCTTCAGTGAGCTTTTGAACCTCTTTTTGCTTTTAGCTAATTCTGCTTTTGAAAGCATTCTTCTCATTGGCTTTTTGAACCCCTTTTGCCAATTGAGTTAGCCTATTTTTCAAGGTGTTATTTTCTTCAGCATTTTTTTTTTGGGTCTCCTTTAGCAAGATATTGACCCATTTTTCATGCTTTTCTTGCATCTTTCTCATTTCTCTTCCCAGTTTTTCCTCCACGTGTATAATTTGATTTTCAAAATCCTTTTTTAGCTCTTCCATGACCTGAGCCCATGGATATCTATTTCAGATGTTTGGGATACAGAGGCCTTCACTGCTGCGTCTTTCCCTGATGGTAAGCATTGTTCTTCCTCTTCAGAAAGGAAAGGAAGAAATATCTGTTCACCAAGAAAGTAACCTTCTATGTTCTTATATATTTTCCTTTTTCTGAGCATTTTTCCAGCCAGTTACTTGACTTCTGTGATTCCTCTGCACCCCCGCCTCAGTAGTGCTTGGGGTCTGAGATTCAAATGCTGCTTCGCAGCCTCAGGGCTTTGAGCTGGGGCCATGGCTGTTATTCAGAGTGAGAGATTGAGGTCTGGTGCTCAGGTGGGGGCAGGGCCACCTCCCAGGCTCAGTTCCCTCAGGGGGGTTTATGCAGAGACCTTCAACAATGGAGCTTCTGCCTGCTCCAGGAGACCCTGGAAGCTGCTTCCCCCGCTGCTTCCTCCTGAGGGGGCCCGAGTTATGGAAACACCCTGCTCCCCTCTTGGCCAGCCCAGAAATCTCTCTCACTGAGCTGTAGCACCTGTGGGTGAAGGGACCTTCTCGGCCACCACAATTCTGTGCTTGCAGCCTGCTCGGATCCGCTCCTCTCAGGGCCGCACGTCCAAGGCAGGGCTGGGCTCTGCTCTGCGTCCAGTGTGCGATAGACCTTTGGTGACGGTTTTTCAGGTCTCTCTGGAGCAGAAATCTCCTCCACTCCATTGCTGCATGACTTCCACTGCTCTAGAACATGTTGGCAGTTCTTTTTATAGGTAATTTATGGGCTGTGGATTCTGAGCTAGCATATGTGTATCTTTCTACTCCGCCATCTTGGCTCCTCCTAGCACAGCAGTTTCTGAAACAACATTAATGTTCCTACTGGAAGACTTTAACACTCTTCTCTTGCTGTTAATGAATGGTACTTTTTTTGGAAGTTGTGTGGTAAAATCTCCATAAAGAAAATTCAATAATACAGTATGACCCTCATGATCTTGAGGATACAAGTGATATCCTTCTTTTGTCAGTCTTACCTTCAACCTTCATGTCCATCTTCTGAGTAATCTAATGAACAAATCACTGAACCAGTTAGTTTCACCAGATTGTCACTGAAATGTATAGTAGACATGACTTAGTGAATAAGACCCAAGTTAATAGAAAGGGAAAACAAATCAGTTTTCCTGAGTCAGATCTTATTTTGGTATCTGAACACCTGTGATACTCTGGTAGCACTAGGTTTCACATGGTAAATATGTGCTAACAGTAATGCCATTGCTAATTTGCATACGTATGCACGATGCTTTAATATCTACATGGCTCTGTCTCTACATCAACTTATTTGCTACTTGTAGCCACACTGTGAGGCTGGTGATGTAACTATTCTCTATTTATAGATGAAAAAACTGAGCTTTTGAGAAGTTAAGTGACTTGTTTATAGTCACACATTTAACAAGAGTCAGAAGTTAGAACCCAAGACTTCCTGATGTAGGGCAAAAAATCTATGTACTACAACGTGTTGTTTCACATTACTGAGGTGGCTATAGTACCCGCCATTAAATGAAGAAGGCCCCGGGTACTTTACTTTCCCCTCTCCAGGCAGTTTCCAGACATGTGATTTTGGCCAACTTAAACTTTCTGATTATCCTAATTCCTGGCTTATATAATGTAAAAGATAACTGCACTAAGTTGTTCTGAGAATCAGATTACATAGCATATTAAAGCACTTGCCACACCTTAAAGTACTTTCTAATTGTAAACTTTCAGATTTACCATTAAAATTACATCCATCCAATTTAAATTCAGGAATAGAGGGTTGAGAGAATCTTTAGAATACTAAGCCAAAAGGGAAGAGTCTTTCTAAAATATGTACATCAAAGTGAAAATCATGAAGTTTGCAGGTTTAACTTAGGGTTTGGAGGCAGTTTTTCTAGGCATTTGATACCTAAAATTCCAGTTCTGCCCCACTGTAAACACTGTAGTAGTTGGTTAAGCATTTTAAGCTGGTGACCCTGGGATTTACAGTGTTATCTTAACACTGATACTGGGGTTCTTTGGACATGCCGAAGATTGTAAAAAGTACCGAGCTGACCTGAGGTATTATTGAGCAAGGTGAAGATAAGACAAGTCATTTCTTACTTGAAGGTTAAAAAATCACATCCTAAGCACATTTCTGAAGTTTTTCACTTGTTCTTGCTAGGTATTCTGGCTTCTATTTCCATCTATTAAATTAAAGCAAGTCACATCAAATTTTTCTGCAAATGATCCAATTTTTTTCAATTTCTTGAAGTGATTACAACAAAATCGAATTGTTTCCATGACATGTGAAGAACACTGGTTGAACATATTATCTACAAATAGTTAGATGTCGTCTATTAATGAGAGGAGGACAATGAAAAACAGATTATAAGCTCTCTTACTATTGTAGACAAAATAGAAAGGAAGGATAAAGGGATCCCTTCTTCTCAAATCCAGTTATTTTTTATTTTCTTTTCATTCTAACATTGATTTCAATACATTATTTAATGTGTGATTATCTTTCAAGTTACCTTTTGCTCTGATGTCTTCTCAAAGGATTCATACTATGTTCCATGACACCAAGACCCTAGAGTTATTCCCTTCCAACCTGCGTATGTATAGAGACTGCTTGTTTCCCAAGATATCCTATTATCAGATGAATTAACTAAAAAGAAAATGTCTCTCTTACCTATGTAATATATTCAAGCTAAAAATTTTCCTTTGGGTCAACTTTGCTTTTAATGCAGCATATTTGGGAATCAAGAATAACAACAAAAAAAAAAACTACAAAGGGAGGTAGAAATATTTGCCTGAATGTAGGAAATCATGAAGAGGGGAAACGCTATGGAACTGTCTCATGGTTTTGATTGAAAATATGCTAAAAAATAAAGGGCTAACAATTGTCTTTTCCTCAGTACTATGATTTTCTTTGGGATTAATTCTATAAGCAAATATTAGAGCAAAGGATTTCCTATGATCTGATAAGGAAACAGAATCATTTAATTAATAAGAGCTTTATTACTACAGTACTTGATAATGTATACTCTCCATATTGTCTTTGATGATTCTCCAGCTTTGTATCAACTTCTGTTGAGCAAAATAGATTTTAACTCTATTTCTCAACAACAATCCTTCCCACATGCTCTTAAACTCTATGACTTAAAACAGCTTCAGGTAATACCCTTTCCAAATGGTATCCTTAGAGTGGTAAAATGATCTTTTATTCCAAATGTTCAAAATCATCAAAATTCACTCCTGGTTAAAGAATGAAAAAATCATTCACAAATACTACATAAGCTACAAGCATGAAGAAGTGAACTCAGTAGACCACTGTTCACTAGAACTGATAACATCAGTTACTGGGATGAAATCCCTGCTCGTGAAGGGGGTCACTACTTGGAGTCCTACAAAAATTTTGGTAGAAATTAGATGTAGATGTATACTTTATACAGAGACAGCTTGGTGACATAGATAGAGCACCAGACCTGGTGTAATAAAGAAATGAGTTCAAATTCAATCTGAGAAAGTTTATGAGTTTTTGTGACCCTGATGATTTATTAGAGAAATTCAAATTAAAACAACTGTGAGATACCACGTCACATCTATCAGAATGGCTAGCATGAAGGAAAAGGAAAAAGACAAATGCTAGAGGGGATGTGGACAAATAGACACATGCACAGTTAGTGGAGTGGTAGAATTGCCCAACTGTTCTGTAAAACAGTTTAGAACTACGTCATTATGAAAGGAGTCCTGACTACCATGAAAAACTGCTATTAAGAGAGGCTGTCTTTTCTAAAATCTAGTTATTGAAAAATACTAGTAACAAGATTTTTGAAGTTAATACACGTCTGCCCAATAATATCTCGTGAACTGCATTTGTCTTTAAATTCTGTAATCATATCCCTCCCCACCCCATTCTAATGGGCACTATAGCATTAAACATTAACATAAAAAATGAGCAGGTTCTGGGAGTCACCAAATCAAGCTTATGTATGTATCTCTCTGAAGGGTACTTTGGAACACCACTCCAAGAGGAACATAATTTTCTACAAGAGCAAGCATTTCAAAGAGAATGAACTAGTGTCTATTAGGCTAGTCTGTGGCCCTACCACCAGTCCCCTCCCCTAGCAACGGTGCCTTGTAGGGAAACTTACACCATGTTAATGTTAATTTCTGTGTTATATTTTATGTCTTCTTTTCTCTTTCCCCTTCTCCACTTCCCTCTATCTCAGTCTTCTCGATCACTTGTTAATAAATTTGTTATTAATTTTATGTCAACTGTTTGATATATTGTTCTTGAACTCTAAACTCATTTTTTTTATTTTTCTTGACCCTGTCTAGCCCACTGACTTCTCCTTACATAATTTGACTATCCAGACAAGCACTTAATCTACAAAGAAGTGCACCTACATGGCAGGAATATTGTACTGTAATTATACTCATCAAGAACAAGGGTCACGAGGGGAATCCTATGTCTTCCTAGAAGGGGCTATTCTTTGCCAGAGTATTGTCACAAAGCATGTATCCAAGCAATTTTAAAACTGTCTATACTTTTTGACCCAGCAATATCACTACTACTTGTTCATTTCAAAAACATCAAAGTAAAAGGCCAATATGTACAACAAACTTTGCAGCAACTAATTTGGTAGGCGCAAACTTTTGGAAATTGAAGGGGTATACATAAATTGAGGAGCAGCTCTTCAAGTTAGGGTAGATTATTTTGATGGAATAGCACAGAATGTTTCCAGAGAAAACCAGGGAAGACTTATATGACCTGATAGAAATTTAAATAGGAACTCAGAAAACACTGTATGCAGTAACAGCAATATTAATCATCAACAGTAACTTACCTACTCGGAGCAAACCAAAGATCCATGGAAATTTGAAGACTCATGATGTAAAATATTTTTTTTTTAGTTTGAAAGTCCATTTTAACTTTTTTTTCCAATTTATTTATTTATTTTTAGTTTTCATCATTCATTTCCACATGATATTGAGTTTCAAATTTTTCCCCATCTCTCCCCTCATCCACCCAAAAACACCATGCATTCTGATTACCCCTTCCTCCAATCTACCCTCCCTTCTATCATACCTCTCCCCTTCCTCATTGCCATCTTCTCTTTTTTCTTGTATGCAAGATAGATTTTTATACCCCATTACTTGTATTTCTTATTTCCCAGTTGAGGCAAGGATAGGATTGGAGCAGGCTTCAAGACACCACCTGCCAACAGTTGCAGGTCCCAGATTCCTCAACTCACAAAAGCTGAAGACTACTTCAAAGGTCAGTGAGGAGACTCTTTCACTTGGGTGAAAAAAGAACACATTTACGGTTAGAATCAGGGCACATTTAGAATTAGGATTAGGGTTAATCCTAACCCTAGCCTTAAATATCTCTGATTCTAGGCCCAGCCCCAGGCAGTGGCAACTCCCATTGCTGGAGCCTTGGCATAAAGCCCCGGGGTGAACTGAGCAGCCGATATGAATCTCAGACCTGATAGGTTGCCTTAGGATGAGGAGGAATGTTGACGTGCTGGAGCAGCTGGAGGCTGTAAAGAGGGAATCCTGCTCACAGACCAGAGTGCAGTCCCAGAGAGTAACATACTCCTCTCCCTTGATGGTGCCACCTTGGAAAAATTGAGAACTTACAGGTCTCCAGAGTATACCCTCCCCTTGACAAAGAAGGCAAGGAACTGACAGGAAATACGCCCTCAAAAGGGAAAAATAATAAGACAAGAGAAGGTTACTTGCTCGATGAGCAGGTATTTTCTTCCATACTTTTAGATGAGGAGGAACGATGCATACTATCAGGGGAAGATTGAAAAGTCAAGGCTTATGCATCCAAAACCTCTAAAATAAATAGACAATGGTCATGTCATGGAAGAGTTCAAAAAGTATTTTGAAAATCAAGTAGGAGATGTGGAGGAAAAATTGGAAAGAGAAATGAGAGAGATGCAGGAAAATCATGAAAGCAAGTCAACAACTTGCTAAATGAGACCCCAAAAAACATGCTGAAGAAAATAATACCTTTAAAAAATAGGCTAACTAAATTGGCAAAGGAGGTTCAAAAAGCCAATGAGGAGAATAATGCTATAAAAAGCAGAATTAGCCAAACGGAAAAGGAGGTTCAAAAGTTCACTGAAGAAAATAGTTCTATAAAAATTAGAATGGAGCAGATGGAAGCGAATTACTTTATGAGAAACCAAGAAATTACAAAACAAAAGTAAAAGAATGAAAAAAAATAGAAGAAAAAAATCTGTTTTTATGTCAGTTGTTTTTCCAATGAGATAATATGAAATATCTCATTGGAAAAACAACTGACATAAAAAATAGATCCAGGAGAGACAATTTTAAAATTATGCGACTACCTGAATCCATGATCATAATAAGAGCCCAGACATCATCTTTGATGCAATTATCAAGGAAAACTGCCCTGATATTCAAGCACCAGAAAGTAAAATAATTATTCAAAGAATTCACCGATCACTTCCTGAAAGAGATATGAAAAGAGAAACTCCTAGGAGTATTGTAGCCAAAATCCAGAGTTCTCAGGTCCAGGAGAAAATACTACAAGCCCCCAGAGAGAAACAATTGGAGTGTTGTGAAAATACAATCAAGATAACCCAGGATCCGGAAGTTTGGAATATGATATTCGAGAAGTGAAAAGAACTGGGATTAAAACCAAGAATCGCCTACGCAGCAGTGGCTGCTGCTGCAGTGGCCAGTTCCCATGTCACCCAGATGAAAAAGTTTTCTCACTGACCTTTGAAGCTGTCTGTGTCATTTGTGAGTTGAGCGATTTGGGAAGTGCCGCTGCAGGTGTCACCTGAAGCCTATTTCTGGTCCTGTCCCTGCCTCACCAAGTGACCCACACTAGGCTAATCTCTGCTTTGCACCCAGTGAGATAGAATTTTACTGTCGGCCTTCCAGGCTTCCTTAGGCTGGAAATTTATCTCATTTTATGGTTTTGTGGCTTCTGCTTCTCTAGAATTTATTTAGAGACTTTTTTGTTGCAAGTATTTTATGGGCTGTGCGAGGAGAGGTTCTAAAGACGTGTCCTTCTACTCGCGATGAAAAGTATTGTACTTCACAGGGAAAAAAGTGATAGAAATTGAATTCAGATTAAAATAGATTTTTTTTGTCTTATTTCCCTTGCTCTTTCCTTCTGCAATCTAGCTAATGTGAAAATGTGTTTCTCACGACTTCCCACATATAATGGGTATCACAGTGCCTGTTTTTTCAATGAGTGAAAGAGATTACAGGCCTTTAAAAAAATTGAAGGCATTAAGAAAAGAAGGATACACGCATTTAATAAATGTGTATTATAGGAGAGTTTCTGTGCTAAGCACTTTGTTTATAATATCTCATTTTATTCTCACAACAATCCAACTAGGAAAAGCTATTATTATTTTTTTCTCCATTTGAAAATTTAAGGAACTGAGGTAGGCACTAATTGGTACTTGCTCCAGGTTACACTGATAAAAGTGTCTCACAGCTTTTGAACGGAGCCCTTTCTGATATGAGACCCAGACATATATTTAAAAATTTATTTATGTACCTGATAATAACTTCGTTTGATCATCACATGTTATGTTGGTGCTATTATTAGCCCTATTTTATTACAAAGAAAAATAGGTAGAAAGAGAGTGCTTTGCTTGCAAAAGTCAAACAGTTAGTTCATTAGAGTAAATTAGCAGTCAACTCTTCTTAAGTAAAGGTGAAGCACTTCATCCACTTTACCACCTACCTCCTTTTTTTAAATTTAACTTCCTTTCATAAAAGTAAAATAATTTTTTCAAACATCTTTAAAGCAAAAATAGTTAGTTAACATCATCTGTATTGGAAAATGGAAGAATTTTACAAAAGATTTCCCCCACAAAATTAACAATTAACAAATGTTAAAAAGAACTACTCAAAAGGGCCATCATATACAAAAATAGATTCTAGTAACAAAACCCAAGTTCCCCGGGCAGATGCCATATTCAGCATAATCCTTTCTTGTTCTTTGTTAGGGACCCTGGGAGTCTGAGCCCGATCTCTCGGGCCCACAGACCAGCAGAGGCCTGTAGGCCCTGGAGGAGTTTAGCTGTAAGCAATGACTGAGGCGGGAGACAAGATTGTAAGAACTCCGTTTATTCAAGCAGTGAGCGGTACTTTTATCTCTTCTCTGACACCAGTGCTCTAAGTGAACCTATAACCAATTAGTTTGCCCTTATAAGGAAGTAATTTACCTTAAACCAGGACTGCCCAGTGTGGACACGTAGCCACAAGAAAGAAAAACATTTTGGGCTTCTTTATTCTCTGGAAAGCCTGGGAAAATAGCCTTTAGCAAAACAGGGGTGGAACCCTTCCTCCCAGCGCCATCTTGTTCATGCCTTACCAGTCTCCCCTCAGTTTACCTGAGTCGTGACCAGTGAGTGCCGTCCAAGAGGTTGGGGGTTGGCAATTCCCTTACAATTCCCCCTTTTTGTTTTGACTCAACCTTTCCCTCAGGACGATGATGTTCTGCCTACTGGATATCAGGGAGTCCTGGACACTACGCAAAGCAAATTTGATACATATTGGCACAAGCGGCAATATCAGCAGTACTACTAAGAAATCTATCAGTAAAGGCGAAAACCAGGTCTTTATACGGCCCTATGAGCTGAAACTATCAAAGAACTGAATTATTTTTGTAGCCGTTTTTTCAGGTACAAAATCAGCATCTGCTTCCTCATCTAATTTTTTAGCCAAATCAATTAATCTCTGGATTTCCAGGGCGACATTATCTGGAATTAACCCGTGCCATTGAGTTCTAATTTCTTCCCATTGGACTTGTGATTCATTATACAATTTCTTAATCAAACAAAAGGCACTATATCTATAATCACAATGCAATTTGTGTTGTAACTGTAACATAGACACTTCTTCACCAGTGAATTCAGTTACCTTTTGGAGTGTATGAATGGCTTCATAAAACTCATTATCTCTTTTAGCTTGTTGCTTAAAGCCTGCTGATACATTTTTCATAAGAGCATGCAATTCAGAAGCTTGAACTATAGTATTTTGTGTATTAGAGAGAGATACAGCCAATGCAGTGGATGCTAGAGTAGCTTCTACTAATAAAGTGATTCCTAACACAACACAGGAAACACATCTATGCAGCCTAGTAGTGATAGGGGTTAAATGCTTGTCTATAATATGTAGAACTTCATCACTAGGTGTTCTGTACCACCCATTAGCCTTAACCACTGTCATGGTATATCGAGGTCTTATTAGAATAAACACTCTTCCTACTGTCTTTTGTCCAGTACATGCCTGCCCAGAACAATTTTGGCATGTAAAGTTGAAAACTCCTGTCATGTTCCAATATGCCTCTAGTTTAGATCTGTTGTCTCTGTCCCATAGAAATATATGTGTGTTCCCTAGACATACTTCACCCATTAAAGTAATGTTGTTAGCTTTCTTTGGTATGCTGCAGCGGGCATTCCCTGCACTGTTTGTCCTCCCATAGCTAGAATAACTTTGTCTAGTCCCTGCCAATCTCAGCAGACCCTTTATAATTGATGTACATTTGTCTAGGAAAGTTTGGTGCTATTTTTCCTCAAGTATGTATGTAGGATTGTGACATGAATATAACATTTCTGTGTAGTTTCCCATAATCAATTCTGTCTCCTGGCAAATACGTGTGTGACAATTCTCAAATGGTAAAAACCCTGTATAAATATGCCAAAGGGTTACATTTATCTTCTTTTGTAAGTTACAAAATGACCTAAATTTCATCCCACGAACAAATCCCACAAATTCCTTGTCTGATCAAACTAATATTGTCCCATTTATCCTCCAGGTGAATAGATTATAAGCGTGTCGTGTATCTTTCTCATCCAATGTCTCTTGTCCGTCCACAATAGTGGCACACCAGGGATACCCCTCTGTTCCATTCACCTGTGTGTATTTAAAACCAAACCCATTCCAATTCCCAGAAATACCCTTCTGTAGACAAAGTGGGAAACCTGCAACTAGTACTGAAAAGTTAGTGTCTCTGAAAGAGTCCCATTATTATCATAGTCTAATCCATCATCTTTCAACATGTGAGAAATATTGCCTTGCGTGATAAACTTAAGCATTGTCTCACTCCATGACATCACCCTTAACCATGGTGGATTCATGACGAACGCCCTTCTCTATTGTTCCTTCGGTGCTGGGTCGATGGACGCAGTGTTCTTGAGTGTCATGATAAGTACGAGAAGAATAAGAGGAGTCATCGTGACCTAGTTGATTAAGCATCTACAGAAGTTTTTTCATCCACCGCTGATAGCGCCTCCTCGTTCCCTGTGACCGCTTTACCTTGGCGGTTGTACTCTATCACTCTTATCCTTTTCACTGGAACCCAAACTTCTTTATTATCATCTGTTAAAACACAAACATACCCTTTTCCCCACGTTAACACTGTATGAGGACCAAACCAATTTTTATTCTCATCGTGCCACATTACTTTACTGGCTGCTTTCAGGGCACTTGTTACTGCTGATTCAGTCTTTGCAGACTCCTTATTAGGAAATGTTAAAAATTTCATAGCAGCCGATAAACCATCATTATCGAATTTTAAATAATTTAGTGTATAAACAGATAATTGTAATTTATCATCAACTCCTGGTCCAACTACTCCTTTTTCTTTTTGCAAGTAAGTTTTCAGAGAGCGATTTGCTCGTTCCACTATAGATTGACCAGTGGGATTATGGGGGATCCCAGTAACGTGTAAAACTGAAAATTCTGCCATGAATTGTTCAATGGCTTTACTGATATAAGCTGGACCATTGTCTGTTTTAATGCTTTTTAGTACTCCATGATGTGCAAAGCAATGTAAGAGATGTGCTCTCACATCCTTAACAGCTTCTCCGCACCTGGCTGTTGCCATTATAAAACCTGAAAATGTGTCAACAGTAACATGAACATATTTTGTTCTTCCAAATGATGGATAATGAGTAACATCCATTTGCCATATAGAATTTGGACCATCACCCTTAGGATTTACAGGGTGACAAAAAGGTGGGGGTAAGAATGGAACACACTGTAAACACTGCTTAACTGTAGATCTAGCTTCTTGTCTTAAAATACCATAAAGATGTCTTAAAGACCGTGCAGACAAGTGTAATTTGGAATATGCTTGTCTTTCCAATTCAGTAGCATGAAGTGTTTGAAGTGCATTGTCTGCCATCTCATTACCCTCTGTCAGTGGTCCAGGTAATTTAGAATGCGACCGAATGTGTGTAATATAAAACATTGTTGTTCTGGACCTTATTGCCTGTTGAACTTCCATAGTAATCTGTGTAATACTGTCTGCCCTATCGGGAATATAGGCTGACTCTAATCTAGGTATCAATAGTGCTGTATACTTGCTGTCTGTGATGATATTGTAAGGTTCTTTCACATATAATAATACTTGCAATACTGCATATAATTCATTTGGTTGTGTAGAAGTAAATGTTGTTTTAAATTTATGCATCTCCTTTTTAGATGGAATATACATAGATGCCCTAAAATTTTTTGTTGCATCTGTAAAAATATTAACTCCCTCTACCGGTGAGGAAGACCATTTTTCAGCCCAAGACCATGGCCACGTGGCAAATTGCTGGCCGAAAGGAATTGGGAGGCCGGGTTGAAAATTCTGATTAATCAATACCTGCCATTCCACAAACTCTTGCATGCAATTCTCTATTTGTTGACTTGTATACGTAGTATATATTGTGTGAGGTTCCTGTCCTATTAACATCCTTACTTTCTTCACTGCCTTATGTATGACTTGGGCTACCGGCACAGCACAAGGCACACAAGCTCTGTTCTTTATCTGAGCCAAATGTACCCACTCAATAATCCCTTGTTTCTGATGTAAAACTCCAGTGGGTATTTTCTCAGTGAATAAAATTGTTACTTCCAAGTCCTGTGATTCCAATATACTGCTAGTAGTGCACTCCATAATCTTTTTCTGCACATATTTCAAACATTCCAATGCTTCATCTTTCCATTCTCTGCGTGAGTTTAATTGAGAAGGACATTTCAATAAATCATATAATGGTTTCATTTGATCAGTTGTAATTCCCAACTGTGGCCTACACCACTGAATTTCTCCTGTCAATTTCTGAAAGTCACTTAAAGTTGTAACTTTTGTAGAATCTAAAATAGGTGACTTCAAATGCACTGAAGTCTGCTGTATGCTGTGTCCTAAATAATCAATAGGCAAAGATCTTTGTATCTTCTCACTGGCTATTACTAATCCATGCAGTGTTAATTGTCCAGCAATCTCCTCTAAAGCTCTCTCTAAAATATCTGAATATTGTCCATAAGCTAGAATATTATCCATATAGTGAACAAAATGAACTTCTGAATATTTCTGCCTTACAGGGCTTATAACTTTATCCACATACCATTGACATAGTGTAGGACTATTCTTCATTCCTTGTGGTAATACTTTCCATTGATATCTCTTAGATGGTCCTTGTAAATTAATTGATGGTAGAGAAAATGCAAGTCTCTCTCTATCTTTAGGATTTATAGGAATGCTATAAAAGCAATCTTTACTGTCAATTACCCACAGCTTATGCCCTTGTGGTATCATATTTGCTGAGGGCAAGCCTGGTTGTAAAGATCCCATAGAATACATAGAGGCATTTATTTTTCTTAAGTCTGTCAGTATTCTCCATTTTCCTGATTTCTTCTTAATAACAAACATAGGAGAATTCCATGGACTAAATGATTCTTCTATATGTCCTAAATTGAGTTGTTCCTGTATTATATCTTTCAAGGTTGCAAGCTTTTCCATATTTAAGGCCCATTGGTCTACCCAGATAGGTTCATCTGAGCGCCACCTTAAGCAAGGAATTAATATAGCAGCCTCATCACCAGTGGGCCATATTAAAAATTTGTCTGAATAGTAAGGTTAAGCTGTGACAAAAGATCACGTCCCCATAGCACCACAGGGAGTTCTTCTAAAACATGAGGCCAAACGTGTCCGGTTCATCCCTCGTGTTCCCATCGTCAGGGTCGTAAAGATTCCACAGCTGGCTGTACTCCTCCAATTCCATATAAATCATGAGCCACACCTAAAGGCCATGACTCGTCCCATAAAGACAAAGGAAATTGTTCTATCAGCTCCTGTAACTATTAATCCAGTTATAAGTCTTCCTTCTACTCTGATTGTTAACTCAGGTCTATGTGTAGAATCCTTTGTGTCCAATAGACCTGATCATCTCTTTGTTCTTTTGGCAAAAATAAAATCACTGCTATTCTCTCATCCTTATCCATAATACTCTCAGTAGTAGTAGTATTCATCATAGGTATATGTGTTATTTCCTGATTTGCAGGAAATATATGTGATATAGGCACCATTCCCATGTATTCATTAGCAGGCACAGACAGTAAAATTCCTATCCTCCCTGGGGGGGACTTGAAACTTCCTGGCCAAGGGCACCATGACCGTAGTCATGGCTGGAACTGAAAAATATCCTGCACTATGCAATCCTACCACTTGTCGGCTCATCTCATTGTGACTAATTGCTGGCACCTCTGTCTGAAACGCTGAGTCTCTTTGTTCGGGTAATCAATCTCCCCACTCCTGAGACTCCTGAATGTAAAATCCCCTCCTTTCTCCCTGGGCTGGGGGGGTTGCCTATTCCTCGGCACTCTGATGCCCAGTGTCCCTTCTTTTTACATTTTAGACACCGTGTTTTTGGCCTACCGCCAGCTTGTTCCCTGGCTCTGATCTTGCAATCCCTTTTGAAATGACCTGTTTTCCCACAGCGGAAGCACCTTTTTCCTTCCTTTTTATTGGTCTCACTTCTATATTGCCGCTTAACTTCTTCCTTTACATGAGCAGCAAATGTTACAGAACCTACATCTTCACATCTTTGTATCATTTCCCCCACTTCTGCATCTCTAGAGTTTTCTTAGGAGCTAAAAGGAGTAGTTTGAGTAGATGCAGCAGATTGCCTGGCTTGTCTATAACAGCCGCCTTCTTCTGCCTGGAGTGCGCATTTTAAAAAAGAAGGTGGAAGGTGTTAAAGCTTTAGGTTTTTCAGAGGCAAATGCTGTTAATTGATCTCCTACTACTTACCAGGTCTGTGTGGAGATTGGAAGTTTATCAATTACCCAAGGACATATCTCCTCAGCTTGTTCCAAGAATTTCCTGATTACTTTTAACTTTTATGTAACTCCTTGGTTTTTTGCTTTCTTGTAAATGAGACCTGTGTAGGCTTCCTTTTCTAGTTGTTCAGAGGATGTGGTTAGTCCCATAGTGCTAAAAACCTAACTCACTCCCTAATGGACCTATGGAACTTAAGCAGGTTACTGACAGTCTGTGGTGTTTTCCTCTCCCAGTTGGCTGAGCGCGCATCGTCTTGTCCTCTTTGTTCTTTTTTTCTCCCGTTTCTGCCAGGGCACCATCTGGGGAACGTAGGTACGTCTTTACTCGGGCTATGAGTCTTACGCTTGTGACCCTACGCTGATACTCTAAGAGATGGCTCCTATTGATTAATTGTCCCTATTCATATTTCCACGCCCCACGGATGGACGCCAGTTGTTAGGGACCCCGGGAGTCTGAGCCCGATCTCTCAGGCCCACAGTCTTATCTGACCAGCACAGGCCTGTAGGCCCTGGGGGAGTTTAGCTGTAAGCAATGACTGAGGCGGGAGACAAGATAGTAAGAACCTAGTGTATTCAAGCAGTGAGCAATGCTTTTATCTCTTTTCTGACACCAGTGCTCTAAGTGAACCTATCACCAATTAGTTTGCCCTTATAAGGAAGAAATTTACCTTAAACCAGGACTGCCCAGTGTGGACACGTAGCCACAAGAAAGAAAAACATCTTGGGCTTCTTTGTTCTCTGGAAAGCCTGAGAAAATAGCCTTGAGCAAAACGGGGGCAGAACCCTTCCTCCCAGCGCCATCTTGTTTATGCCTTACCAGTCTCCCCTCAGTTTATCTGAGTCGTGACTAGTGAGTGCCGTCCAAGCGGCTGGGGGTTGGCAATTCCCTTACAGTTCTTTGCCTTTTTTCTTCTTGAACTTGGTGGAGTCTGTGTCAATGATGTTGCTTAAGTATAATTTCCTTACCTTCATCATCAATCATTTCAGCTTCTTGACCTTTCTGCCTCTCTAAAAATGTTGTTGAACAAATGGATCTGGGGCCCGGACTATCGAAAGAATCAAAGTCAGTATCTGACTTGGGTAAATCCTCATTATCAACAGATTTATGAAGAGTAGTCCCTGCAACCTTCTTTTTTCTCCTGTTCCGTAAAACGGATTTCGGAAATGTATAATCTATTCCCTTTTCAGCTAATCTCTTTCGGAGCTTATTTTCTTTCTTTTTAAATCGTTTCTTCATTCTTATCTTTTCTTCTTATGTCCCGTCCTTATTATAGCATTTTACTGCCATATGAGAGAGCTTTGAAAATGACATGTCACAGCATTTGAAAACTTCTTCATGTACTTTTTCAGGTGGCACAAAATGACGCTTCAATAGCATTTCACAAAAAATGGTAGTTGTTCATGGTATCAGCTACATCCGTGGACCACTGCTCCGCCATCGCGTCCTCAGTCTGGGAACGTTACATAGCAGGCAGACTACATAGCTCCTTCTAAAAGACCTTATAATTCTCTAAAGAAAATCCAATCTTCCCTTGGTTACTTTTTGTGCCCAATACTAAATCGATTTTTATGCATCTATCTTAGGGATGCACACAAATAAGTGAACTCTACAGCTTGCCCATTCAACTTTATGCTATAATCAGAAAATAGGTGATATTAATCTACATGGCTTTTAATGTGTGGATGATTAAAATAAACTATTTTGATTGGCTTCAGTCCTCTTTCACAAGCCTTTGCAACAATCTTGAGCTTGACTCAAGCAAAATATTTCACCCAATAACAGAAGTCTAGAACATGCTAGAGTACTCAATAAAGAATATAACTAGAGAAAACTGCAAACATTGTTACATCTCTAAGTCTAATTCATCAAATGTCAGCAGTGCTTCAGGGACATTATCTCATAGGGACTTAAAAACCCATAAAGTCTCCCTTTGGTAACTGGCAGTAAAGGTAACATGAACAAGTCACAGAAATTTCTACTTTCCAGATAAGCAGATAACATTATTTTGCTGTTGTTGTTTGTGAACTTTTCAGTGCAGCAGGCATGAAAAAATATTGAGCAAGTATTTCAGTTCAGAAAGATAATCACTATAACCACTGAGCGGGTGAACGGGGTAATTTAGAGGTGAATTCATTCAAAATGAAATGGCATAAAAATATTCCAGCAAAGCCATCAGATAGCTCTTAGCTAGAAACAATGTCACAGATGCATTTCTACATTCACAGAAATGAAATAGGTTTTGTCCAGGGCTACTTAGTACTAATAATATATGAGATCTCGGTGATCTTTGGGTTCAGTGTTATGCTCGTGTGCATCATCTGGAGATCAAATATAATATTCATGATTTTCTTACATCACTCTCATTTCTCTTCTCAATTTTTGCTCTACTTCTCTTTCTTGATTTTCAAAGTCCTTTTTGATCTCTTCCATGGCCTGAGACGAAATCACATTTTTCTTGGAGGTTTTGGATCTCCATCTTTGATTTTGTTACTTTCTTCTGTTTGTATATTTTGGTCTTCCTTTTCTGCAAAGTGATATTCTATAGTCTGATTATTTTTCCACTTTTTTCTCATTTACTCAATCATTTACTTGACTGGAAGAAGGCACAGAAGAGCCCATGGCAGCTGCTGTTGCAGCGGCAGGGGCATGGACGACAATGCTATTTATGGAGCTCTTGTCACAGTGGGATCCAGGTGGAATCCAACAGCTGACAGTTCACCCCTCCATACCTCCACTGGAATCAGAGAACTACCTCAAGCATTCTTTTTTTTTTATTCTTACAGTTTTGATTAGGTGATGTATTCTTTTTTCCCCCATTTCTTAACATAAATTTATTTATTTAACATTTTACATTCATTTTCACAAAATTTTGGGTTGCAAATTTTCTCCCCATTTGTCGCCTCTCCCCACCCCAATACGCCGAGCATTCTGATTTCCCCTATCACCAATCTGCCCTCACTTCTATCCTCTCTCCTTTCTCTTGTCCCCATCTTCTCTTTTGTCCTGTAGGACCAGATGACTTTCTATTCCCCCTTAACTGTATTCCTAATTTCCTAATAGCAACAACAATACTAGACAGTGGTTCCTAAAACTTTGAGTTCCAAATTCTCCCCATCCCTTCATCCCCACCCATTCCCTTTGGGAAGGCAAGCAATTCAATATAGGCCATGTCTGTGTAGTTTTGCAAATGACTTCCATAGTAGTTGTGTTGTGTAAGACTAACTATATTTCCCTCCACCCTATCCTGCTCCCCATTGTTTCTATTCTGTCTTTTGATCCTGTCCCTCCCCAAGTGTTGAATTCAAATTTCTCCCTCCTCCCATTACCCTCCCTTCCGTCATTCCCCCACCCTGCTTTTCTCCTTCTCCCACACTTTCCTGTATTGTAAGATAGCTTTTGATACCAAAATAAGTGAACATTTTATTCCTTCCTTTAGTCTCATGTGATGAGAGTAAACTTCATGTTTTTTTCTCAGCTCTCCTCTTTTTCCCTCCACTAAAGAGTCTCCTGCTTGCCTCTTGAATGAGAGATAATTTACCCCATTCCATTTCACCCTCTCTCTTCCCACTACATTTCGCTCTCACTGTTTACCTTAATTTCTTTTAAGATATGATCCCATCCTATTCAATTCACTCTGCGCTCTCTGTCTCTCTGGGTGTGTGCGTGTGTGTATGTGTGTGTGTGTGCATGTGTGTGTGTCTGTATATGTGTGTGTAGTCCCACCAACTACCCAGATACTGAAAAGTTTTAAGAGTTACAAATATTGTCTTTCCATGTAGGGAAGTAAACGGTTCACCTTTGTTAAGTCCCTTATGACTCCTCTTTGCTGTTTGCCTTTTCATGCTTCTTCTCATTCTTGTGTTTGAAGGTCACATTTTCTTTTCAGCTCTGGTCTTTTCATCAAGAATGCTTGAAAGTCCTCGATTTCATTGAAAGACCATATTTTCCCCTGAAGTATTATGCTCAGTTTTGCTGGGTAGTTGATTCTTGGATTTAGTCCTAATTCCTTTGATTCTGGAATATCCTAGTCCACGCCCTTCAATCCGATCTTGAGTTATCCTGATTGTATTTCCACAATACTGGAATTGTTTCTTTCTAGCTGCTTGCAATATCTTCTCCTTGACCTGGGAACTCAGGAATTTGGCCACAATGTTCCTAGGAGTTTCTGTTTTGGGATCTCTTTCACGTGGGGGTTGATGGATTCCTTCAATACTTATTTTGCCCTCTGGTTCTAGATATCAGGGCAGTTTTCCTTGATAATTTCATAAAAGATGATGTCTAGGCTCTTTTTTTGATCATGGCTTTCAGGTAGTCCCATAATTTTTAAGTTGTCTCTCCTGGATCTATTTTCCAGGTCAGTTGTTTTTCCAATTAGATATTTCACATTCTCTTCCATTTTTTCATTCTTTTGGTTTTGTTTTGTGATTTGTTGGTTTCTCCGAAAATCATTAGCCTCCATGTGTTCCATTCTAATTTTGAGAGAACTATTTTCTTCAGTGAGCTTTTGAACCTCTTTTTCCATTTGGCTAATTCTGCTTTTGAAAGCATTCTTCTCCTCATTGGCTTTTTGAACCTCTTTTGCCAATTGAGTGAGTCTATTTTTCAAGGTGTTATTTTCTTCAGCATTTTTTTGGGTCTCCTTTAGGAAGGTATTGACCCATTTTTCATGTTTTTCTTGCATCTCTCATTTATCTTCCCAGTTTTTCCTCCACCCATGTAACTTGATTTTCAAAATCCTTTTTGAGCTCTTCCATGGCCTGAGACCATTGGATATCTATTTCGGATGTTTGGCATACAGAGGCCCTGGCTTCTATGTCTTTCCCTGATGGTAAGCATTGTACTTCCTCATCAGAAAGGAAAGGTGAAAACATCTGTTCACCAAGAAAGTAAATTTCTATGGTCTTATTTTTTTTCCCTTTTCTGGGCATTTTCCCAGCGAGTTACTTGACTTCTGAGATTCCTCTCCACCCCCGCCTAGATCTGAACAACTAGTGCTTGGGCTCTGAGATTCAAATGCTGCTCCCCAACCTCAGCGCTTTCAGGGACGGGCGTGACTGCTATTCAATGTGAGCTTAAGTTCTGGTGCTCAGGTCGGGGCAGGGCCACTTCCTAGGCTCAGTTCCCTCAGGGGGTTTATTCAGAGACCTTCAGTAATGGAGTGGAGCTCCTGTCTGCTCCAGGAATCCCGGGCCGCTGCTGCGTCTGCCGCTGCCTCCTGAGGAGGCCTGAATTATGGAGACACCCAGCTACCCTCTTGGGCAGCCCAGAAGTCTCTCTCACTGACCTGTTGCGCTTGTGGGTGGAGGAACCTTTGTGGCCACCTGAGGTTCCATCCCTGAAGCCTGTTCGGATCTACTCCTCTTGGGGCCGTGCTGCCAGGGCAGGACAGGGCTGGGCTCCCCTGTCGGGTTTGGTACAGATCTTTGGGGTCGGTTTTTCAGGGCTCTCTGGAAGGGAAATCTCCTCCACTGTGTTGCTGCACGGATTGCACTGCCCCAGAATTTGTAGGGAGTTCTTTTTATAGGAAATTTATGGACTGTGTGTTTGGAGGTAGCATACGTGAGTCTTTCTACTCTGCCCTCTTGGCTCCTCCTCCTAAGGATTGTTTTTATGTCTAATGAAGAGTATGACTTCATTGCATTAAAGAAGATATGCAAATTTTTGCTTCATTTTTCCTTAATTATTTCTTCTTTTAGAGAAAATAAAAACACACTTTCAATATGTAGTCACATAATCATCATTTATTTCTTAGTATTAATGGCCAACCTCCAGAAAATCTTATTTTAGTAGATCATTTAATTGATAGAACAGTCAGAACATTTAGTACAAAGTATCACTCTAAATATCTATTTCATTATATACTACAATGTTTTACAATGTGTAAGAAAATAAACAACCATTCAGAAATTGTTGGCAGAATGTACTGTGCTAGCCATTGGGCATACACAAATTTAAACAAAAAAGTAGTTCTTGCCATTAGTGAACTTACATTTTATTAATGTAAATAATATGGACTTAGCATCCATATTACACCCCATAGCAGCCAAACTACTTTTTAATGTCTCTTATTGTTATGAAGTTTATCCTTATAATCTCACCTTCCCTTCAATGACTTACAGACATTGGCCCTGGTCTTCTTTGTGAATCAGAGCAACTTGATTCTCTCTACTCTGTTATAACTACTCATTTTCAAAGGAAATACCATCTCCTCTCCTACTTTAAGTTTTAGATCTTTCATTTTTGTGGAAGTCCCATTGGCCATTCTGATAATTGTCACGAGTTTTCCAAATGTGTTCTGCTCAGGTTAGAATGCAACCAGGCTTTCATATCCTAAACCAAGATGCCAAGTCTTTCTTAAATGATATCATAATATCTTTCTTAGTTGATATATAATACCCGAAATATCTATATTAGAATTCACTAAAACCTCAAAATTTTCTTCAAAACAATGCCTAAAAATATCTTTTCAATTCTTCACAAATGAAACTTTTTCTGTTTTTAAAGTAAAATAGGACTTCACATTTGTCGCATTAACATTCCTTCATATTATTAACCATACCAGTTTTAAGAACTTCTAGGAAAATGTTCTTGGCTTATATGGAGAAAAATTCTCAGGGCATGATTTCCGTGATCATTTTACAGGCTCATTATATAAGGAAGCATTTTGCTTATCCATCTGATTGTTTTGAATTTTCTCTACCTTCTTTTTCCATCTTTCACCCCAGAAGAAAACATGTGGTTCTATATTAGTCATTGTCACAACCTCTTCTATGATTGTCTTCAGTGAAATCAAAACATGAAGAAAAGACTTGATCAGATCGTCTACAGAGGGAACTAGATATATTGACCTGAGTGTTGAAAATCATGAGGAGGGAAAGCACCATGGAATTGTTTAGTGCTTTTCCTTTGAAGTTGAACAATGCAATTAGAATATTTTAAAAAATAAAATTGTCTTTTCCTAAGTACTGTGTTTTTCTTTAGGATTAGTGCTATACACAAATAGTACAACACATGATTTCCATTGGTCCTGTAACAAAAGAGAATTATTTCATTAATAAGAGTTTCAATATTACAGTATTTGAAAATGTAGACTTTCCATACTGACTTTGCTGATTCTCCAGATTTGTATTAACTTCTATTGGAAGAATAAAATAGATGATAATGCCATTCCCCGAAAGCAATCCATCCCAGGACCGCAAGTCCTGTGCGTTAAAAAAGGTTCCAGATAATACCCCTTCCAAATGAGATCTTTACAGTGGTAAAATAGTCTGCATGGGGCAATTGTTCATAGTAGTTTTATTTGGGGGGAGGGGGTTCTGAATTATCTCTTTCCTTTTAAATATATTATTTAACGGTATTGGGAATAATATCAAAGTTCACTCATTATACATACTTTAAGAAAGCTCTAGAAAAAAGAAAGGATGAATAATAGCTAAAGCTTGTATATGCAACTCATAAGCATTTCCTCCTTGAAACTTAGTAATAAACTTCTGAAGTAGATATAATCAATACTTTAACATCATTTTACAGATCAGTAAATTGAACCTCACAAATGATTAAATAAAGTGCTGCGACCATCTAGCCTATATTCATGGGGCACAAGCTTGGAACCAAACTTTCCTCAATAAAGTACAGCATTTTGTGTTTTATCACTTACACTAGGAAGCCTCTCAACTCAAGGAAATCTATTTCTAAATGTTATCATCATTACCTCAATCACTACTATCATTTGTCTTCATCAATCCTCTTTATTCCTTCTTGCCCTTCACTTCATGATTTTCCATCAATATCATCATCATCATCATCATCATCATCATCATCATCAAATACATATTTCCCTTACAATTACTCGTATTCATCCACTACATCAGGCACCTTGGTACATGCACAGTAATATCTGGAGAGAAGAACTGGTGGTCTAAACTCAGTGTTCAATAATAAATAAATGCATGAGAAATTAACACTTTCAAAATACTTTAGAATTAATAAAATTAACAAAAATTTACACACAAAATTCACTTCATTCTTAACTAAATATAGAGCCAAGTGGAAGTTTAGCTAGAAAAAAAATCGCTATCCATATCGTTTTCTTTTTGCCCCACAGTAATAGCATCACTAGTCTCTTGATAAAAAAGTTTTTTTTTTTTTTTTTTTTGAGAACCTGGCATATTTGAGGAAGTAAGGATCAGCCAGGCAACCATTGAGATAATCTACTTAACTAGAGAATGATTCTTAGATTATAGCAATGGCTGCCTGGCTGATCCTTACTTCCTCAAATATGCTAGGTTCTCAAAAAAAACAACTTTTTCTCAGGACACAAGTGATGCTTTTATTGTGAGGTAAAAAGGAGAAGATAAGCACTTAGTACAGTGCTTCTCACAGAGTAAGCACTACAGTGTTAGCTGTTATTATTATCATTGTTACAGTATTATATACTATACTACCAGTAATGTATTACTATATTATACTCTGTAAAAAAAAAGACGGTGGATTTGGAATATAAATAGAAAAGGCACATAATGAAAAAAACAGATAAAAAAAGTTAGGCACATACCCTAGATGTTTTTGTTAACCAAACAATCCATAAAAATCAAGTGTTCAGTCATACACTGTGATGGACACTGAGCATGCAAAAACGAAAATGAAAAAAATTAAAGAATCAAGAAAGGCATGAATAAAGTTCGTGGAAGTGACCATGTGTGCCAGAGTCAAAACTTGAGTTTAGATCTTGATTCTAAGGCCAGCCTTCCATCCACTATGCAACACTCATTATATAACTGATTTTCATTTCTAATTATAGGAGACAAAAAGCTATGATGGACAAGTGATACTGTTGTTCCAAGGATGCTTCAAGTTCGTTGGATATGGATACAAGGATGGTACATTGGAAAGGTTCACCAAATGTATGTGGATGGTAGTGACATCACTAAACTGATCACCTCAAAAAAATTACATTTAAGCGTTAATAATAGTGTTGTATGTTCACAATGCATATCCTTTGATATAAATTGTGGTCATTGAGAACCCAAATAATTTGAGAATTGGAAAAACAAATAATTCTCCTTACTATTGGAAGGGGCTGGAGGGACTGCATTACTTTTTATTACTATAGGGAATTGATAGGTATGGTTATTTTGGTGAGCATTACTGTTCACTGGTAAGACCCACAATAAGTAACTATTGCTAAATACACTTCTAGGTAGAATTATAGATAGCTCTTGACAACAATTCAAATTATTACAAAATCCTTATTAAAAGTTTCCAATACTACACATCAGAACTTACAAGTACCACTGCTATTATTCACTTTCTAAACACGTCCCAGGGAAAATATGCTTCAATGCATAAGTGAACACAGGCTGGAAATGAGATTTATGTTTAGAAAAAAAACAGAGGGACCTGATTTTTTTTTCATTTTAAACATGATTTTATTATTAATTAGAAACAGGATGAAGCATAAGTAAAAGCCATTTAATTTGTTATAAATATTGTCATTTGAGGGAAATAATATTAAGGTAAAAAATGAAATTCCGGCTTTTGGGTAGCTTTTACTCACTTGTTTGTTTATTTCTCTCCCCTATTCTTTTCATTTGTTTGTGTCTATTTCATATATAATATTTCCTTCTTGATGAACTCTTTCCATTCATTATTATTTAATGGTAACTTATTAAACAACTGCTGTGTGCTGGGGACCAGGATAGGTACTAGTGATTAGAAGGTGATAACAAAACAGTAGCTGCCCTGACAAAACTTTTGTTTACTTAGGGGAATTAACGGAAACATAATGCTGAGAAGGAGCAATATCCTTACAGGGCAAGAAGGAAGATGTACATCTAACACCAGGCACTTATTAACCAAAGTAATGGGATGAGTCCAGATAAAATCAGTATTTTGGTTTCTTCAAATTCTCTAATCACAAACATTTTAGATGAGAGGGAAAACTACTTACCAGAGAGGACATCACTTCCTATCAATTTAAAGAGTTAAGTACGTGAAAGACTTGGGACACATCAGAATACTTTATTGTCTGAGTCATTCATCTTCTCCCATAGCATAATAATTTAGGGCTACTAATTTGAGTACCTCCTCATCTTTCTTCCATATATGTCTGTGGTACTAGACTGGGTCTCTTCACTTCTCACTGAGGCAAACCAATATTGTATCCACTAAGTGATATCAATTCACAATAAAATTAGAAATGCCCCAAAATGGAACAGACTTCAGATTTATGAGTTAAGTTCTTTTGACTCTGATGCATTCCATATTCCAAAACTCTAAAGTACCACCTGTAAAATGCTAATATTTCAAAAAATAGAACATTTCACTAAAAAAATCTAAACCATTATAGAAATATTAATGTTTCATGGGAAACCTGAGTTAAGAAAATAACAGAAAAAATATACCTGAATCAATTTACTAATTAAATGCCATACCTAAAACAAATATTTTATATAGCTGGGAAAAATAACAAAATTCCTCTACAAGAATAAAAGTTCCAGAATACTAGTCATGTTGCATAAAATAATTAGAACCAAAGGGAGAAACTACAATAAAGAAGAAACAAAAGAAAACAAAAAGAGATCAAATAGTATTCTTTGATATATATTCAGACTCCATAGCTCTTTTTTTCTGGATGGGGAAAGAATTTTCCATCACATGTTCCTCGGAGTTATCTTACATCCTTGCTTTGCTGAAAAGAGCTAAGTCTATCAAGGCTTGTCATTGTACAATGTTGCTGTTATTGTGTACAATGTTCTCTGGTTCTTCTCACTTCACTCAGCATCAATTCATGTAAGAATTTCCTGGTTATTCTGAAGTCTGCCTGCTAATAATTTCTCATGGAACAATAGTATTCTATTACATGCATATGCCACAATTTGCTCAGCCATTACCCAAATTGATAGACATCTCCTCAATTTCCAATTCTTGACCAAGACAAAAGAGCTACTATAAGGTAATGCTTGTGCATGCAAGTGCTTTTCCCATTTCTATGACCTCTTTGGGATACAGACTTAGAATTGATATTGCTGAGTCAAAGGGTATGCACAGCTTTATAGCCCTTTGGTCATACTTCCAAATTGCTCTCTAGAATGATAGGATAACTTCACAGTTTCACCACCAATGCATTAGTGTTCCAATTTTCCCATCTTCTCCAACATTTGCACTTTTCTTTCTTGATTATGTTAGCCAATCTGATAGATATGATGTGGTATCTCAAACTTGTCTTGATTTGCATTTCCCTTCACCTACCGAAGAGTTCCTCCCATATCCTCCACCCCATCATAGCTCCTTGCCCTCTTACTTCTTTCTGACTTTAGAAGACATTTATACCCTTTTAGATGTATATGTTCTTCCCTCTTTAACCCATTTCTGATGAGTAAGGTTGCGCCACTACCCACCCTACTCCTCTACTTGCTTCTATTTTTTTCCCTTTAGACTTCATTTTTGTGAAATAATTACTCCTTTTTATCTTTCTCTATAGTTTTGTTTACAATCATCCCATTATATTCAGTTAACATCAAATCTTTCTTTCAAACTACCTAAATAATTACAATACTAATTAGGGTATTGGTTTTATTTCCATATACAATATGCAAGCAATTTGACTTCATAGATTCCCTTATAATTGGTCTTTAATATTGACAGTATATATGTTAAAATTTCCTTTAAGTGCCTCTATTTTTGTCATAAATGCCTGAACACTTTTCAGTATGTTAAATGCCCTTTTCCTTTTCCCATTCAAGATTATATTTAACTGTGCTGGGGAAATTACCCTTGTTTGTTACCCCAGATCTTATGTTCTGGAAAATATAATATTTCAAGACCTATGATCCTTCAATGTTGTATTTTCTAGGTATTGTGAAATCCTTATTGCAGTTCCATGATATTAAAATTGTTTTATTTTCTTGTTGTTTTCAATAGTTTCTCCTTAAATTGTGAGCTTTGAAACTTGGCTATGGTATTCCTCTAAGTTTTCCACCTGGGATCTCTTTTACGTGGGGAATGATAGATTTTTTTTTTCTATTTCTCTTCTTGTTCTAGAACTTCATAGAAATTCTCCTTGATTTTTTTTTGTAATATATTTTCAAGATTATCTTTTTAGTGATGATTTTCAGATAGCCCAACTATTCTTAATATTTTTTTACCTTCGTCTGTTCTCCAGATCAGTATTTGGTTTTTTTGATGAGATGTTTCCTTTTCTCTTATGTATTTTTTTCATTCTTTTGAGTATGTTTTATTATGTCTTAGTGTCTTGGAACATCACTTCCTTTGCCCAGTTCTAGTTTTCCAGGAATCATTGGCTTAAGTTTTTGATTCTCTATTTCAAGTCAGTTGACTTTCTTTTCATAATTTTCTTGGATTGATTTTATTTTTCTAATTTTTTCTTGATCTCCATTATTTGATTTTTAAAGTCTGTTTCAAGTTCTTCCCTCAAACTCTTTTTGTGCTTATGACCATTTGAAATTCTCACTGAAAAATAGAAGTGGTTTTGTTTTTAGCTCCTTTATCTTCCTGTAAATATGGGCCCAGATCTTTCCTATCCTCATATTAGATACCTATAGTTGGGTTCTTTCTCATTTACTTATCTATCTGTCTGTCTACCTATTCTTATTTGTTTACTTATGCCTACTTTTTTTTTTACCAGCTATTAGTGTAATAAATTACTAGCCCCAATGTAAGGGAATGATGTCCCAAGCCTCAAATCCTTCTTACAGTTATTTTCTGAGGTCCGTCTTGCAGCACAAACTTGAGTTTTCCTTCCCACTTCTAAACCATGACTAAGGTCCCCAGCAATATTGTCCCAAAAATGCCCTACCTCCTGTTGGTACTGGGGTGACTGCAAATTACAGCTGTCCCTTCTGTCCTGGAAATGAAACCATGGACTCTGTCCTGCAAATGCCCCTGGGTAGCATCTGCTGCTACTACACTCACAAGGTGTATGCTAGCTCCTTCTACCTCCCAGTCACAGTCCAGGATGCATCTGGTCAACACAGTTGTGCTTGGCTTTCCTTGACAGTAGAAGGTCCGTAAATTTTCTATTGCTCAGTCATCAGACCCTCATACTGTCCATGAGATGAAAATTTCTATGGTTGAGGATGCCTGCCAACCCAGCTGCCCCCAGGACTCGATTTTTGTATGATTTATTTGTTTGATTCGTTTGTGTGATTTGTTTGTATGATTGTATTATTGCATGATTCTGCAGGGTCTTCTAGGCTGGACCTCTTCCCAGAGGTTGAGTCCTTCCTGGGATCTTCTCAAATTGTCTTTAAACTGACATTTGTTCATTTCTGATACTCTCCCTTCCCAGAGAAATTATGTTCTGCTTTTGTTTTTTGGTAGAGAAAATTTGGAGAGCTGAAAGTATTGTGACCTACTCTCTAATTTTCCCAGAATTCTCATTTTGTTTCTTTTCCCAATTTTTCTTCTAACTCTCATGTGATTTTTAAAAAAAATTCTCCTTTCTTCCATAATCAAAATCATCAAGATTATTCACTATTCCTTAATGTATACAAAAATTATTCAAAAATTCTACATAAGCCACAAGCACGTGGAACTGAATGCAACAGACTACTGTTCATTATAGCTGATAATATAAAGTACTGTATTAAGAATTCCTTTTGTGGAAATAAGATTGAAAAAATACCTTCAGGAATACTACAAAGTGGTTTGGAAAAATTGAGTGTACACTAGCATCTGATAGAAGGGCAGAGAAAATAGAACACTAGTCTGGGTTGCAAAGGGCTGAGTTAAAACGAAGTCTGAGAATGCTTAGGAGCTCTGTGACCCTCGGCACGTTTTTTAACATCTGCCTAAGCTTCTTTATGTATAAAATGGGAGGAAATTACATCACCTACCTCTCCTAATGGTTGTGAGCATTAAGTATGAAGATAATTGTAAGGTGCTTAGCAGAGTGCCTGTCAGGGTAAACGTTAAGTATTAGTTATTCCCAATATTTCTATTGTTACTGTTATTATTATACTATATTCCATAGAAATTCAAAATTGATATAGGTTCTAAATAGAAAAGGTACGTCACGAAGCAAAAAAAAAGAAGAAAGGGAGATTAGGTACTCAGAGACATTGCTATCAATCCAGCAACTGACAAGAAGCAAGCACTCTGTCATACACACTGTGTATGCAAAGACAAGTATGAACAAACGAATGAATACAGAAAATAATGAATGAATTTCATGGAAGTAGTCATATGTATCAGAGCCCGAACATAAACTGAGATATTCATGATTGCACAGCCAGCCTTCCATCCACTGTGCAACAGTCATAACATATTTTTTTCATTACCATGCATAGATGCAAAATGACTATGATGGAGAGAGAACAAGCTCCTGGGATAGATATTCACCAAGGTGGAACACACTGAACATACCCGGTAAATACATATGGATGGTGATGACATTATGAGACTGATCACCTGATCCCTTCAAAAAGAATGTATTAGGTATTAATGCAGTTCTTTCACATGGAAACGTGGAATTTGGAACTGGAATTTGAAAGTGTAATTTAAAATTGGAATTTAGAATTGTAATTTAAATTTAGGGTACAGAAGAGGAATTTGGAAGTTGAATTTCAATTCGAATTTGTAATAATTTGGAACATGAATTGTCCCTTAGGATTTGAAAGAATAGTTTGGAATAACAAGTTAGTATGTGAATTTGGAATTGAAATTTGAGGATGTAGTTGGAAAATGAATTTAGACTAGGAGTTTGAAAGTAGCATTTGTGATACGATTTAAGAATTGGAATTTGTAATGAGAATTTTAGTACGGAATTGGAATAGAAATTTCTAAAAGGAACATGGATTTTGGGATTAGAGTTTAAAATAAGAGTTTGGAATAGGAATTTGGAATTACACTATGGAAGGGGAATTTGGAACTGGAATTTCAGTTTTAATTTCGTATTGAAATTTGAGTATAGAATTGAAATTTGAAACATGAATTTACTATTTGAATTTGAAAGTAGAATTTGGATCAATAAGATATAATTGCTATTTGAAATTGCAATTCTAGTATGGAATTGAACTGTGAAATTTGGAATAGAAATTTGAAATTACGATTTGGAATAAGAATTCAGAATTAGAATTTGAAAATGAAATTTAGAACTGGAGTTTGGAATTTAGACTTGAAACGTGGAGTTGGAATTTGGATTTGGATTTGGAAGTGCAATTTAGAATTGGAATTTAAATTATAATTTGGAACTGTAATTTGGAATTGGAATTTGGAATTAGATTTAATTTGGAATTTAAATTTCAATATGGAATTTGACGTTGCAACATTTAAATGAACTCGAAATTTGAAAGTACGATGTGTAATAGTAAGTTAGAATTTGAATATGGACTTGAAATTTGAGTATGGATTTGGAATTTGGAACTTGAATTCATACTTGGAATTTGATAGTAGAATTTGCAATAGTGAGTCAGCATTTGAATTTGGAAGTGAAATTTGAGTATGGAATTGGAACTTGGAAATTGAATTTAGACTAGGAATTTGAAAGTTTTGTTTGTGATAAGATTTTAGAATTCGGAATGTGCATATTAGTATGGTTTTGGAATGAGAAGTTTTGAAATGTAACATGGATTTTGGGACTGGAGTTTGAAATTGAAGTTTGTAATTGGAATTTGTGATTAGAGTACAGAAGATGAATTTGGAAGTGGAATTTAGAATTGGAATTTCGAATTGGAATTTGGAACTTCAATTCGGAATTGGAATTTCGAAATGGATCATAGAATTAGAATTTCAGTATGGAATTGGAATGTGAAACTTGGAAAAAGAACATGGATTTTGAAATTAGAGTTTCAAACAGGAGGCTGGAATTGGAGTTTGGAATTAGACTGTGGAAGAGGAATTTTGAAGTGGAATTTAGAATTGGAATTTAAAATTGGAAGTTGGCGTAGGAATTTTGAAGTGAAATTTGGAAATGGAATACAGAATTGGTATTTGGAATTAGAATTTGGAAATGGAATTTCTAATTGGAATTTAATGTTGGAATGAGGAAATGAACAATGAAAGAAGAATTTAGAATGGAAATTTGAGTTGAAATTTGGAATTGAAATTTGGGTATAGAATTTGAATTTGGAACATGAATTTACACTTGAAATTTGAAAGAAGAATTTGGAAAAAAACAAGTTAGAATTTGTATTTAAAATTGAAATTTGAATACGGATTTTTAATTTGGAACTTGAATTTACACTTGGAATTTGAGAGTAGAATTTTCAATAATAAGTTAGAATTTGAATTTGGCATTGATATTTGAGTGAATTTGCAACATGAATTTAGACTAGGAATTTGAAATTAGAAATTGCGATAGATTGTAGAATTAAAATTTGGAATTAGAATTTGAGTATCTAATGGGAATGTGATATTTGGTAGAGGAACATGTATTTTGGAATTAGAGTTTCAAATGGCAGTTTGGAACTGGAATTTGGAATTAGATTATAGATAAGGAATTTGGAAGTGGAATTTCAGTTTCAATTTGGTATTGAAATTTGATTATAGGACTTGAAATTAAAGCATGAATTTACAAATGGAATTTGTAAGTAGAAGTTGGATTAAAAAAATAGAACTGGAATTTTAGTAGGGAATTGAAATGTGGAATTTGGAATAGCAATTTACAATTAGAATTTGAAATAAGAATTCAAAATTGGAGTTTGGAAATGGAATTTGAAATTGGAATTTTGAATTGGATGTTAAAATTGGAATGTGGAATTGGAATTTGGAACTAGTTTTGGAAGTGGAATTTAGAAGTCGAATTTTGAATTGAAATATGGAACGGCAATTTGGAATTGGAATTAAAAATTGCAATTTTAATTAGAATATGAAACAGGAATTTGGAAGCAGAATTTTACATTTAATTTGTTATTGAAATTTAGCATGGAACTGGAGTTTGGAACATGAACTTACAGTTTGAATTTGAAAGTTGAATTTGGATTGAAAAGTTACAATTGGTATTTAGATTTGAGGTTTTAGTAAGGAGTTGCAATGTGAAATTTGGAATAGGTATATGGAAGTATAATTGGAATAATAATTCAGAATTGGATTTTGGAATTGGAATTTGAAATACAAAATCAGAGTTGTATTTGGAATTGAAATTTGAATTTCGAATTTGTGACTCAAATCTGGAATTGGAATTTAGAATTGGAAATTAAAATTAGAATGTAGAATTGGAATTTGGAAAAGTAATTTCAATTTTAATTTGCATTTGAAATTGGAGTGTGAAATTGGAATTTGGCACATGAATTGTTAAATTGGAATTTTAACGTATATTTTGGAATAATAATTTATATGTGAATGTGGAATTGAAATTTGAGTATTTAATGGGAATTTGTAACATAAATTAAGCCTATGAATTTGAAATTACAGTTTGGGATAAGATTTTACAATTGAAATTTGCAATTAGAATTTTAGTATGGAAATGGAAAGTCAAATTTGGAAAAGGAACGTGGATTTTTGGATTACAGTTTGATATAGGGTTTTGGAATAGGAATTTCGAAGTAGAATTTGGAATAGAAATTCAGAATTGGAATTTGGAACTGGAATTTGGCATTAGAATTATGAATTCGAATTTCCAATTAGACCAATGAAGAGCAATTTGGACGTGGAATTTCAATTTTAATTTGGAATTTAATTTTGAGCATGGAATTAGAATGTGGAACAAGAACTAACAATTAAAATTTGAATGTAGAATTTGGATTAAAAATTTAGAATTGGAATTTGGATATGTGATTTTAGTAAGAAATTACGATGTTAAATTTGGAATAGGTAGATGGAAGTAGAATTTGAAATAAGAATTCAGGATTGGATTGTGGGATGGGAATTTGGAATAGGAAATCAGAACTGAAAATTTAAATTTGAATTTGATTTTGGAATTTGGAACCAGAATTTGCAATTGAAATTCAAAATTGGAGTACAGAACAGCAATTAAGAAGTGGACTTTCAATTTTAATTTGGAATTCAAATTTGATTATGAAATTGGAATTTGGAACATGAATTTTCACTTGTGGTTTGAAAGTGTAGTTTGGAATACTATGTTACTATGTGAATTTGGAATTGAAAATTTGATTTCGGAAATGGAAATGGGATCATGAATTAAGACTAGGCATTTGAAATCATAGTTCTGGATAAGGTTTTAGAATTAGAATTTGGAAGTAGAATTTTAGTATTGAATTTGAGTGTGAAATTTGGAAAAGGAATGTGGATTTTGAGATTAGAGTTTGAAATAGGAGTTGGAATTGGAGTTTTGAATTAAACTATGGAAGAGTAATTTGAAAGTGGAATTTAAAATTGGAATTTGGAACTAGAACTTGGAATTGGTATTTAAAATTGGAATTTCGAATTAAAATTTAGAATGTAATTGGAATGTGAAATTTTAAATAAGAATTTGAAATTATAATTTGGATTAGGAATTCAGCACTGGAATTTTAAATTAGAGTATAGGTGAGGAATTGGGAAGAGGAATGTCAATTTTAATTTCCAATTCAAATTTGTGTATCAAGTTGGAATGTGGAACATGAATTGTCATTTGGGATTTGAAAGTACAATTTGAAATACTAGGTTGGTATGTGAATTTGGCATTGAAATTTTGGAATGGAATTGGAACTTGTAGCTTGCACTTAGTCTAAGAATTTGATATTAGATTTTGGGATAATATTTTAGAATTGGAATTCCGAATTAGGATTTTACTATGGAATTGGAATGTGATATTTGGAATTGGCACATGGATTTTGGGTTTAGAGTTTGAAATAGGAGTTTTTTATTGGAACTTGGAATTAGAGTATGGAAGAGCAATTTGAAAGGGGAATTTACAATTGGAATTTGGAATTGGTATTTGGAACTTGAATTTGAAATTGGAATTTCGAATTGAAATTTCGAATGAGAATTTTAGTATGGAATTGGAAATTTCGAATAGGAATTTGGAATAAGAATTGGAATTTAAAATTTGAATTTTCACTTTAAAATTTAGTATGGAATCAGAATGTGAAATTTGGAACTAGAACTCAGATTTTGGTATTAGAATTTGAAATAGGAGTTTGCCAATGGAATTTGAGATAGAGAATGGAAGAGGAATTTGAAAGTGGAATTTAGCAAAGGAATTATGAATTAGAATTTGGGACTGGAGTTTGGAGGTGGAATTTAGAAGTGAAAATTGGAACTAGAATTTAGAAAAGGCATTTAGAATTGGAATTTCGAATTAGAATTTTAGTTTGGAATTGGAATGTGACAATTCGAACAGAAATTTGGAATTAGAATTTGTAATAGAAATTCAGAATTGGTATTTGGAATTGGAATGTAGAACTGCAAATTGGAAGTGTAATTTGGAACTGGAATTTGGAATTGGAATTTGGAACTGGAATTTGAAAGTGGAATTTAGAATTGGAATTTGAAATTGGAATTTAAAATTGGAATTAGGAATTACACTATTGAATAGGAATTTGGAAGTAGAATTTCAATTTTAATTTGGTATTGAAATGTGAGTATAGAATTGGAATTCGAAACACCAATTTAGACTAGGAATTTGGAATTGGAATTAGAGTATGGTTTTATAATGTGGAATTTCACATCGAAATTTAGAATTGGAATTTGGAATATAAATTTTATCATGGAATTGGAATAAGTAATTTGGAATTGGAATCAGGACATAATAAAAGCAGAACTGCGCCTAAAATTCAGTTATGTTAAGAGGGACAATCAATACAAAAATTCAGAATTAGAAAATAATATGAAAATAGTTATAAGCAAAACTCTCAAAGGAAAATGTGTTTTTGAAACAACCACAAAAAAATTCCTAAAGTGGAAAAATCACAAGCAAAAAAAAGTAAAAATCAAATAGATTGTTAAAGGAACTAAACGCAAAAATTATTGGATGCAGTCCATGAACATTCTGAAAAAATAATGAACATTTTGGTAAAAAAAAAAAAAAAAAAAAAAAAGGAAAGGAAAGGTACAATTTTTAAAATGTCACCTTAAAAACAAAATTAGCATATTGATAAAAAATGTATAGTAGCTCATTGAAGAAATAGTACATGAAAAATTAGAATTGGACAATAGGAGGTAATAACTTCATGAGTAATTAAGAAACAATAACAAAGGAAAAAATAATAGAATAATATCTGTTGCATTTTTCCACAATTGAGTGAATCTGTCTCTACAAACCAGTCTGCTCTTCATGTAATTGTGAATGGTCATATTGCTGAAACCTAGTTTGCAGAATCTGAAGCATAACATTGCTAACATGTGAAATGATGACAATTGTTCAGTAATTTGAACACTTTTTGGCATTGCCTCTTTTTTATGATTTGAAAATAAATAATATATTTTCTAATCCGATGACCAATGTTGAGTTTCCTAATTTTCATGTATATTGTATGGAGCATTTTATGTTTATTTTTTTATTAAATTATTTTATCTATTTTCAGTGTTCTACAATCCCTTTCATACATCGTAAATATTTTTCCGTTCCTTCCCTTCATTCCCCCTTCCTTCCCACTCCCTCCCTTCGGTTAGTATAGATTCTTGTATATAATCTACATATTCAATCTCTTAAGTACATTTTCACCTTAGTCATGTTGCATAGGGGAATTAAAAGGAATGGGAGAATTCATAAAAAAAGAAAACATAACACAAAAGAAAGTGATCTCCTTCATTTTGCAATTCCACAATTCCTTTTCTGTATGTGGAATGTATTTTGCCTCAAGAGTCCATTGGGAATTTTTAAGTTCTTTCATTGCAATAACGTACTAAGTCACCCAGAAAAATTCCTCACTCACTGTGTTTGTTCTTGTGTACAAAGTTCTCCTGGTTCTGCCTCTTTCATTCAGCATGAATTCATAAAAGACATTCCAGGCCTCTCTGAAGTCTTCCTGTCCATCATTTCTTACAGCAAATTGTATTCCATTACCTTCATATACCACACCTTATTCAGCAATTCCCCAATTAATGGGCATTCCCCTGATTTCCAGGTTTTGGCCACCACAAAGAGAGCTGACATAAATATTTTTGTAGATATGGGAAACTTTACTATTTTTATGATCTCTTGTGGATATGGTCTGAGGAACACTACTGTTGGATCAAGGGGTATGCACATATTTTGCAGCATTAAATATTGTTCCAAATTGCTCTCCAGAATGGTTGTATCAGCTCACAACTCCACCAACAATGAATTAGTGTTGCCACTCTTCCACACCTTATCAAACATTTGTCATCTTCCCCTTTTGTCATGTTAGTTGCTTTGATTTGCATCTCTCTAATCAATAGAACATTTAAAGTATCTTTTCCTATGACTATAAATAGCTTTAATTTGTTGCTCCAAAAACTACTTGTTCATATCCTGTGACCATTTAAAAATTGAGGAATGACTTGTACACTTGCACATTTGACTCAGTTCTCTATATATTTTAGAAATGAGGCCTTTATCACAGATACTAGTTGGAAAAATTATTTTCCACTTTTCTGACTCCCTTCTAATCTTGGTTGAATTGGGTTTTTTGTGCAAAAACTTTTCAATTCAATGTAATCAAGTTATTCATTCTGAACTTCATAAAGTTGTCTATCTCTGGTTTAGCTAAAGATTTCTCCATTCACCATAAATCTCATGAATACACTATTACTTGCTCCACTAATTTTTTTACACAATCAGTCTTTATATGTACATCGTGTAGCCACTTGGATTTTATTCTTCTGTGCGGAGTCGGATATTGGTCTATTCCTACGTTCCGCCACACTGTTACTCAGGTTTCCCAGCAATTTTTTCGAACAGTGAGTTCTTAATCCAAAAGCTGGGATGCTTGTGTTTACCAAACAGTAGATACCTCTGTTTACTGACTACTGTGCCTTGACTACCTAACAAATTCCACTGGTCTACCCCTCTGTTTCTTAGCCAATACCAAGTAGTTTTCATAATTACTATTATACAATACTATTTAGGATCTGGTATGTGTTGGCCAAATTCCCTAACTTTTCTTTTCATTAGTTCCCTTGATATTCTGGAGCTTTTACTCTTCCAGATGAATTTTGATACTATTTTTTCTAGCTGTAGAAAATAATCATTTGACTGGTATGGCACTGAATAAGTAAAATAATTTAGGTGCAATTTTCTTTTTTTTTATGTTGACTCAGCCTATCCACGAGCAAATGATGTTTTTCCACTTACTTAGATCTGACTTTATTTGTGTGAAAAGTGTTTTGTAGTTGTGTTCATATAGTCCCTGGGTTTCTTCTGACAGGTAGATTGCCAATAGTTTATAGAGTCTGCCTTAGTTTTAAATGGGATTTCTACCTGTTGCTGTTGGACTTTGTTAGTAATATGTAGAAATGCAGATAATTTGCGTGGATTTATATTGTAGCCTGCAATTTTGTTAAAGTTGTTTATTATTTCAAGATTTTTTTTTATTTGATTCTCTGGGATTCACTAAGTAGATCATTGTATCATCTACAAAGAGTGATAAATTAGGGTTTCCTTTCTCTATTCTATTTCCTTCAATGTCCTCTTCTACTTTAATTGCTACAGTTTACATTTGTAGTACCACATTGAATAATATTGATGAGAATGGACACCCTTGTTTCAAGCCTGATTTTATTGGATAAGCATCCAACTTATCCCCCATTGCCTATAATGTCTGCTGAAGGTGTTATGTAGAGACTACTTATTATTTTACAGAAAGTTTCATTTATTCTAATGCCTTCCAATATTTTCAATAACAATAGGTGTTGTATTTTGTCAAAATCTTTTTCGCATATATTGAGACAATCATGAGCTTGTTGTTGATATGATCAATAATTTTAATTGTTTTCCTGATATTGAGCCAGCCCTGCAATCCTGGTATAAATCCTACCTGATCATAATGCATTATTCTCGTGATAATTTACTGTATTCTTTTTGCTAAAATAGTGTTTTCGACTTTTATATCGATATTCTTTAGAGAAATTGGTCTGTAATTTTCTTTCTCTCTTTGGCTTTTCCTGGTATAAGTAGCAGAAACATATTTCAACTGTGAAAAGAAAGAATATGCCGGGAGTTGATTGATGGCTTCTTCAACTTCTTTCCTGAGATGGGGTCATTTAAGTATTCCCATTTTTCTTCTCTTAATCTGGGCAATTTTTTAATTGTTTTAAGTAATTAATTTATTTAACTTTTCAGCATTCATTTCCACAAAATTTTGGGTTCCAAATTTTCTCCCCATTTCTCCCCTCCCCCACCCCAAAACGCTAAGCGTTCTAATTGCTTCTATCAAAAATCTGACCTCTCTTCAAACATCCCTCCCTTCCCTTTTCCCCATTTTCTTTTCTGTACTGTAGGGCAAGATAACTTTCGATACCCCACTATCCAGATTTCGACTGCCTAGTTGCAAGAACAATGCTCAACAGTTGTTCCTAAAACTTTGAGCTCCAACTTCTCCCCATAACTCCATCCCCACCCATTGCCTTTGGGAATGCAAGCAATTCAATATAGGCCATATCTATGTAGTTTTGCAAATGACTTTGATAATAGTCGTGTTGTGTAAGACTAACTATATTTCCCTCAATCCTATCTTACCTCCCATTGCTTCAATTCTCTCTTGATCCTGTCCCTTCGCAAGAAAGTTGACTTCAAGTTGCTCCCTCCTCCCACTGCCCTCCCCTCTATCATCCCCCCATTTGCTGATTCCCCTTCTCCCCCACGATCATGTATTGCAAGATAGGTTTTCATACCCAAATGAGTCTGCATTTTATTCCTTCCTTTAGTCAAATGTGATAAGAGTAAACTTCATGTTTTTTCCCTCACCTCCCCTTTTCCCTCCACTGAAATGTCTTTTATTTGCTTCTTTTATGAGAGATAACCTGTCCCATTCCATTTCTCCCTCCTTCCTCCTAATATTTCTCTCTCATCCCTTAATTTCATTTTTTAAAGATATGATCCCAACCTATTCAATTCACCCTGTACTCTCTGTCCCTTTGTCTCTGTCTCTGCCTCTCTCTGTGTGTGTGTGTGTGTGTGTGTGTGTGTGTGTGCAATCCCACCAACTACCCAACTACTGACAAAAGTTTCAAGAGTTACAAATATTGTCTTTCCATGCAGGAATGTAAACAGTTCACCTTTGGTAAGTCCCTTATGACTTCTCTTTGCCGTTTGCTTTTTCCTGCTTCTTCTCATTCTTGTGTTTGAAGGTCAAATTTTCTTTTCAGCTCTGGTCTTTTGATCAAGAATGCTTGAAAGTCCTCTATTTCACGGAAAGATCTTTTTTTTTTCCTCTGAAGTATTATGCTCAGTTTTTTTGGATAGATGAATCTTGGTTTTAGTCCTAGTTACTTTGATTTATTGAATATCATATTCCACTCCCTTCGATCCCTTAATGTAGCAGCTGCTAGATCTTGTGTTATCTTGATTGTATTTCCACAGTACTTGACTTGTTTCTTTCTAGTTTCTTGCAATATTTTCTCCTTGACCTGGGAACTCTGGAATTTGGCCACAGTCGTCCTAGGAGTTTCTCTTTTTGGATCTCTTTCAGGAGGTGATTGGTGGATTCCTTGAATACTTATTTTGCCCTCTGCTCCTAGAATATTAGGGCAGTTTTCCTTGATAATTTGCTGAAAGATGATGTCTAGGTTCTTTTTTTGATGATGGCTTTCAGGTAGTCCCATAATTTTTAAATTGTCTCTCCTGGATCTATTTTCCAGGTCAGTTGTTTTTCCAATGAGATATTTCACATTTTCTTCCATTTTTTCATTCTTTTGGTTTTGTTTTGTGATTTCTCTGTTTCTCATAATGTCATGACCTTCCATCCGTTTCATTCTAGTTTTCAAATAACTATTTTCTTCAGTGAGCTTTTGAACCTCCTTTTCCATTTGCCTAACTCTGTTTTTGAAAGCATTCTTCTCTTCATTGGCTTTTTGAACTTCTTTTGCTAATTGATTTAGCCTATTTTTCAAGGTGTCATTTTATTCAGCATTTTTCAGATTTCCTTTAGCAAAGTGTTAACCTGCTTTTCATGCTTTTCTTGCATCTCTCTCATTTCTCTCAACAGTTTTTTCTGCACCTCTCTTACTTGATTTTCAAAATCTTTTTTGAGCTCTTCCATGGCCTGAGCCCACTGAATATTTATTTTGGATGTTTGGGATACGGAAGCATAGACTGTTTTCTTTCCCAGATGGTAAACATTGTTCTTCCTCTTCAGAAAGGATGGGAGGAGATATTTGTTCACGAAGGAAGTATACTTCTATTGTCTTATTTTTTCCCCCTCTCTGGGCATTTTCCCAACCAGTTTCTTGACTTTTGGGTCCTTTGTCAAGAGTAGGGTATACTCTGGAGATCTGTAAGATGTCAGTTCCTCCAAGGTGGCACAATCAAGTGTACTGTTCTGGGCACAGGGAAGGATTTTTGTGTCCAGGAGCATTTCCTCTCCACAGGCACCTGACCTCCAGTTCTGCCAAGCTAGCACTGGGGGTGGGGTGGTATTCATTCAAGCTGCGGGGACAGGGCCTCCATTCAGTGCGAGACAAAAACCAGCTGCCTCAGGGCATCTAGAGAGGGCTGAAATAAGACTCAGCTCTTCAGTGCCCCCAGGAGTTTTTACAATCCAACCATGGTCTCAGGCTGCTCTAGGGGCTGCCCTGAGAACTCCTGACCTCTGCTCCATCTGAAGGCCCTTTTCCCTTCCTGGACAGCTGAATAAACCCTGTCAATGACTTTTGGCGCCTATCGGTTGAGGGATCTGTGGACCCTCTGCTATTGGGACTGGGGATTCCATGATTGGAGATTCCACCCTGGAGGGCTGTTCACGATCCATTCATGTGTTTCCAAGGCTGAGCTGGGTTCCGCACTCTGAGTTCCGCTCAGCAACTTGTGTGGTGCAACTGATGTTTCCTGTGGGTCTTTGAGGTCACTTTGGGCTGAAAATCTCTTCCACTCTGTTTTTCTCCACTTCTGCTGCTCCAAAATTTGTTGAGAGTCCTTCTCTACAGGTGTTTTATGGGCTGTGTGGGGTCAGCTTCTGAATATGTTTGTCTTTCTACTCCCTCATCTTGGCTCCACCCCTGCAATTTATATTTTTTAAAATAATCATCTATCAAAGGTCATGAAAATATAAACCAAAAACTAATTGGAAAATAAACAATTTAATCCTAAATAAGAAGTGGGTATGGCAACAAATTATAGAAATAATCAACAACTTCATTCAACAGAATTACAACAATGAGACAACCTACGAAACCTTATGGGATTCTTCAAAAGGATTTCTTAGGGAAAATTTTATATCTTTGAATGCCTACGGGGATAAAACAGAGAAAGAGATCAATGAACTGGGCATGCAGCTGAAAACCTAAAAATATAAAAAAATGAACATCCCCAAGTAAGTAAATAATTAGAAATACTGAATACCAAAAAAGAGGTTGATAAAATTGAAATTAAGAAAATTATTGAACGGTAAATAAAACATAGAGCTGGTTTTAAGAAAAAAAAACATAAAACTGATAAACCTTTGGTCAATTTGAATTTAAAAATAAAGAAGAAAACCAAATTACCAGTATAAAAAGGAAAAAGGTGATCTCACCTCCAATAAGGAGGAAATGAAAAGAATAATAAGAAATTACTTTGTCCAAGTGTATGCCCATAAACACGATAATCTAAATGAGTGGGATGATTATTTTAAAAGGTGTAAATTTCCCAAATTAACAGAAGAGGAAGTTGAATACTTAAATAACCCCACCTCAGAAAAAAAAATTGAATAAGTTATCAATGATCTCAGCAGGAAAAAATCTCCAGAGCCACATGAATTCACAAGTGAATTCTAGCAAACATTTAACGAATAGTTAATTCCAAAACTATACAGACCATTTGGGAAAATTGGAGAAAAAGGAGTGCTTTAAAATTCTTTTTATGATACAAAGATGGTTTTGATACCTTAATAAGCAAGAGCCAAAAAGAGAGAAAGAAAATTTTAGACCACGTTCTCTAATGAATATAGATGCAAAAATGTCAAATTCGATTTTAGCAAAAAGAATGCAGTAATGTCTCACGAGAATAATACATTATGTTTAGATAAGATATATACCAGGAATGCAGGACAGGTTCCATATTAGGAAAATTATTTACATTATTTATCATATCAACAACAAAACTAACAGAAACCACATGATTAACTCAATAGAAGCAGAAAACAATCTTTTGATAAAATACAACACCCATTCCTATTTGAAAACACTGGAGAACATAGGAATAAATGAAACTTTCCATAAAATACTAAGCAGTATCTACCTAAAATCTTCAGCAAGCATTATATGCAATGAGAATAAGCTGCATGCGTTTCCAATAAGATCAGAGGTGATCAAGGATGTCCAAAATCGACACTATTACTCAACATGGTACTAGAAAAGTTAACTGTAGCAATAAGACAAGAAAAAGGAATTGAAAGAATTAGAATAGGCAAAGAAGAAAGTAAGTTTTCGTTGTTTGCAGATGATACGATGATATACTGAGAGAATCCCAGGGAATTAGTAGAAAATTACTTGTAACAATACTGGCAAAGTTTCAGGTTACAAAATAAACCCACACAAATCTGCTACATTTCTGTATATTACTAACAAAACCCAACAGATATAGGAGAAATCCCATTTAAAGCTAGGATACCCATACCAAATATTTGGGAGTCTACCTGCCAAAACAATCCCAGGGACTAGATGAACACAATTGACAAAGTTTTCCCACAAATAAAGTCAGGTCTAAGTAAATACAAAAACACCAGTTGCTCATGGGTGGGACAAGTCAATATAATAAATATGACAACTCTACCAAAATTAATTTGCTTATTCAGTGCCATAACAATTAAACTATCAGATAATTATTTTGTAGAGAAAGAAAAAAACAATATCAAAATTCAACTAGGAGAACAAAGGGTCCAGAATATCAAGGGAACTAATGAAATGAAATTCTAGGAAGGTTTCAACTAGGAGAACAAAGGGTCCAGAATATCAAGGGAACTAATGAAATGAAATTCTAGGAAGGTGGCCCAGCTCTACCGGATCGCATATTGTACTATAAAACAGTAATTATCAAAACCACTTGGTACTGGCTAAGAAACAGAAGGGTAGGCCAGAGGAACAGCTTAGGTACCCGACACACAGTAGTCAATGAATGTAGCAATCTACTATTTGATAAACTCAAGAATCCAAGCTTCTGGGTTAAAAGCTCACTGTTTGACAAAAATTTCTGGTAAAACTGGGTAACAGTGTGGATGATCCTAGGCGTAGATCAAGGCCTGAAGGCTTACACGAGAATAAAGTCCAAATGGTTAAATGAACTAGGTATGAAAATTGATTCTGTAAACAAATAAGTGTGGCAAGAAATAGTGTACTTATCAGATTAGTGGAGAAGGGAAGAATTTTTGACTAAACAAGAGATAGAAAACATTATGATATGCAAATTGGATAATTTTTATTACATTAAATTGAAAAATTTTGCACAAACAAACTCATTGCATCCAAGATTATGAGGGAAGCATGAAACTAGAAAGAATTTTTTGCAGCTAGCGTCTGTGATAATGGTCTCATTTCTAAAATATATAATAAATTAAGTCAAATGTACATGAATATAAGTCATTCCTCAACTGATAAATGATCAAAGATATTGACAGGCAGTTTTCAGAGTAAGAAATTAAGAGTACCTGCAGTCGTATGAAAAATGCTCTAAATCACTATTGATTAGATAGAAGCAAATCAAAACAACTCACAGATACCTCATCACACTTATCAGATTGACTAACATGAGAAAACAGGAAATGATAAATGTTGGAGAAGATATAGGAGAGTCGGAACACTAATTCGTTGTTGGTAGAGTTCTGAGCTTATCTAACCATTCTGCAGAACAATTTAGAACTATACCCAAAAGGCTACAAAAGTGTGCACACCCTTTGACTCAGCAATACTGCTTCCAGGATTGTATCCACAAGAGATCATAAAAATGTGAAATGATTGCACATGTACAAAAATATTTATAGCAGTTCTCATTGTGGTGGTAAAATACTGGAAATCAAGTGGATGCCCATTAATTGGGTATTGGTTGAATAAATTCTCATTGTGGTGGTAAAATACTGGAAATCCAGATGATGCCCGTTAATTGGATAATGGCTGAATAAATTGTGGTGTATGGCTGTAATGGATTACCATTGTGCTATAAGAAATGATGAACATGAAGACTTCAGAGAGCCCTGGAAAGACTTATATGAATTCATGCTGAGGGAAAGGAGTAGAACCAGGAGAACTTTGCAAACAACCACAACCACAGTGTGCCAGGATTTTTTCTGGTTGATTTAGTACTTCATTGAAATGCAAAGACTTTAAAAATTCCCTATGGTCTCTTAAGGCAAAATGCCTTCAACATGCAGAAAAAGGACTATGGAATTTGACAGCAGAATGAGTAGACCGTTTTCTTTTGTATTACTTTTGGTTGGATTTTTGATCTTCCGCATTCATTTTACTTCTTCTACGCAACGTGATTAAGGTGAAAATGCATTTAATAGAAATGTATATAAAGTTATATGCTGTCTCAGCAAGGGATGGGTGAGATAGGGAGGAAGGATGGGGAGGGAGGGGAAAAATCTAACTTATATGACAGTGAATATAGAGCACTGCAAACAAATTAAATAAACATAAAAAAATAATTATCAATCTCATTTGGATGGTCGAATTAATGGGCATACACTTGAGCAAAGTAATTTATAATTATTCTTTTAATTTCTTCCTCATTGGAGGTAAGTTCTCACTTTTCGCTTTTGAAATTGGTAATTTGTTTTTCTTTCTTTTTTAATCAAATTAACCAAAGCTTTATCAAATTTATTGTTTTTTCATAAAACCGTCTTTTAGGTTTATTTATTATTTCAATAGTTTTCTTTATTTCAGTTTTCCTAATATTTCCTTCGGTTTTCAATATTTCTAATTTTATATTTAATTGGGCATTTTCAATTTATTACTTTTCTAGCTTTTTCAGCTGCGTGCCCCACTTCATTGACATCTTTTTTTTCCTATTTTATTCATGTAGGCATTCAAATATATTAAACTTCCGCTAAGAATTGCTTTTGCAGTATCCCATAAAATTTGGTAAGTTGTGGCATTATTGTCATTGTCTTGAAAGAAATTTTTGATTGTTTCTATGATCTCTCTTTTAACCCACTCATTCCCTGGGATTAGGTTATTTAGTTTTCAGGTCATTTTTGCTCTATCTTTCCGTGGTCTTTTATTACATATAATTTTTATTGCATTGTGATGTGAGGAGGATGTATTGACTATCTTTGCCTTTCTGCACTGGATGTGAAGTTTTTGTTCTAGTACATTGTCTATTTTTGTATATGTGCCATGCATCACTGAGAAAAAGATATATTGCTTTCTATTCCCATTCAATTTTCTCCAGAGATCTATCATATCTACCTTATCCAGAGATTTATTCACCTCCTTGAGGGGCGCTACGTGGCGCAGTGGATAGAGCACCAGTGCAGCAATCAGGAGGACCTAAGGTCAAATCTCACCTCAGACACTGGTCACTCACCAGCTGGTGACCTTGGGCAAATCACTTAACCCCAATTGCCTCATCCTGGGTCATCTCCACTCATCCTGATGAATATCTGGCCACTGGATTCAGATGGCTGTGGAGGAGAAGTGAGGTTGGTGACCTGCACAGCCCTACCTCACTCAAAACAAAGTCAAGTGCAAATCATGTCACTATTTCTCTGATGGCAAGGTCTTCTTCAGTAACGAAGGGCGAACACATTCACCTCCTTAACTTCTTTCTTGTTTATTTTGAGGTTAGATGTATCAAGTTCAGAGAAGGGGTGATTGAGGTCACCCACTAGTATAGTTTTGCTGTATATTTCTTCCTGTAACTCCTTTAACTTCTCCTCTAAGGATGTGGATATTATACCTCTTGGAATATATATGTTTTGTAATAATATTGCTTCACTGTTTATGGTGACTTTTAGCAGGATATATTTTCCTTCCTTATTTCTTTTCATTAGATCAGTTTGCGGTTCTGTTTTATCTGAGACTAGGATTATGACACTTACTCTTTTGCATCAGAAGAAGGACAATATATTCTATTCCAATATTTTACCTTTATCCTGTGTGTTTCCACCGGTTTCAAATGAGGTTCTTACAAGCAACATATTGTTGGGTTGTGGTTTTTAATACATTCTGGTAGTCTCCGTTTTATGTGAGAGGTCATCCCACTCACATTCACAGTTTTGATTGCTATCTGTGTCTTTCCCTCCATCCTCTTTCTCCACGTTTGTGATTTTATTTCTCCTTTCTCATTTCCCCTCCGTAATATTTTCAATTTTTGACAACTACTTCCCTCAGTCTTCCCTTACTTCTTTCAGCACCCCTTCAACTATCTGCCCTTAACCCTTAGCACTTCTTTCCTAGCTTTAACCTCCCTTCCCTTTTCTTTTTTCCTTCCCTTCCTACTGCCTGTTCAGCTAGTTAAATTTCTATATCTAAGTGATTTTGTTGGTCCCTCCTTGAACTATATCAGATGACAGTAAATATCAATCAATGCTTATCTCACTCTCCTCTTTCCCTCTACTGTAATATATTTTGTCCCTCTTCCTGTAATGTATTTTACCATTTCTGCCTCTTTCTTTTCATATCTCCTCTTACAACCGTTTTGCTATCTTAAATAATATTTTGTCACCACATCATTTACTTTACACCTGCTCCATCTGTGTATGTATATCTCTTTTATATGTCATGATAAATATACATATCTCAAGATTCACAAGTGTCATTTTCACTTATAGGGATGGAAAATGTATCCCCATGTTGAATAACAAATTTTATCCCCCATTTGCCTTCTCATGCTTGCCTTGAGACCTGTGATTGAAGACAGAATTTTAATTTGAGCTCTGGTCTTTTCATCAGGAAGGTCTGGAAAGCCCTTATTACATTGAATGTCCATCTCCTTGCCAGAAATATTATTATGCTCAACTTTCTTGGGTAATTGATCCTTAGTTGTAGTCCTAGCTCTTTTGCATTATAGAATGTCACATTTCAATTCCTTCCTTCTTTTTATGTAGAAACTGCAAGTTTCTGTGTGATACTAACTGTAGCTCCTTGATATTTGAATAATTTATTTCTACTTGTTTGTAGTGTTTTCTCTTTCACTTGACAGTTCTACAATTTGACGATGATATTCCTCCATGTTTAAAATTTCGGATCCCATTCAGGACATGAACTGTGGATTCTATCGATGACTGGTTTGCCCTCTGAAATTAGTACTTCTGGGCAGTTTTCCTTGATAATTTCTTGGAAGATATTGTCCAGCTTCTTTATTTCCATCATGGTTTTCTGGTAGACAAACAATTATTAGATTGTCCTCCCTGCATCAGTGAGCCAGATCATTTGTTTTTGTCAATTAGATATTTTACATTTTCTTCTATTTTTTTTTCAATCTTTAGATTCTGTTTGACTGATTCTTGATGTCTCATCCATTCATTACCTTCTACTTTCCCAATTCTAGTTTTTATCACATTATTTTATTCAGTTAACTTTTACGTTTCCTTTTCCATGTGTCCAATTATTCCTTTTAAGGAGTTATTGTCTTCAGTGAGATTCTTTTCCTTCCTTCTCCATTTGTCCAATTTTCTGTTAGGTTTAGTGTTTCCTATTCCATTTGTCCAATTTTCCTTCTAAATTCTTCTGTGATTTGTTTTTCTCCTATTTTAAAAGTCATTTGCCAGTTTTTCTTCTATTTCTCTTATTTGGCTTTTAACGTTCTTCTTCATCTCTTCCAAGAATGCTCTTTGCTATTGAGACCAGTTCATACACCCTTCCGGAGTTTCCGATGGGAATACAGTCTCAATGCTGACCTTTTTGGTATTCGTGTTTTGGTCCTTATCTCCGTAGAAAGATGCTATGGTCATTTCTTTTCTGCTTTGCTTCTTAGTCGTGATGCTCACACTTTTTCTGAATTTTAAAGTAGATCTTTGCTTCTAGGGCACAAGGACCTCTGTCCCACTGTTCTTGTGTCTTGAACTTGAGGATCTCTGTATTGTGGCTTCTGGTTCTTCAGCTAGAAGCTAAATTGATGCAACTTACCTGGTGCTGAGCTGGCAGGTATAGGAAAGAAGAGGCCAGGTGAAATCTTTCTGGGTCTCCCTGGAGTTTTCCTGGAGCTAGCTGCGTTAAATGTGGAGGAGGCGTGGTCTGGCTATAGTGCATCTCCTCTCCTGAACTAGACAGCATGCATACTCAGAGGTTTGTGAGCCTTTCTGTATTTGTGTCTTCCCAAATCCCCTGGGATGCTGAGGCATACCAAGGTTCCTAATGTTGGCAGATGTGGGCTTTACCTCCCTGGGTCTCAGGATCTTTTCACAGTTTGCTGAGCTGGGGCTGTTTGGGACAGCTCTGGTCCTGCATTTGTGCCTTTCAGCTGCAGAAAGAGGGACCCTCCTAGGCAATTTTCCTAGTCTCACGTGCTAAGAGTCTGTTTGTGCTTTGACTGATTCCACTGTTCCAGGACTTTTCTAAGGAAATATTGTAAAGGTCTTTCAAGGTCAACAAGGGGAGGGGGAGAGCATTTAATGATCACTTCTCCATATTGGCTCCTGGAAGTTCAAGTAGGTGATATGCAGATGTTGAATCTGCCGGCTGCAGTCCAGTTGTAGAGCCTAAAGTCTCTAAGGAAATCGTGTGACTGATCTGGTTATCAGCCTTGAGTGGTGGCCCTGGAGTAAGAGTAATAAAGTGGTGAAGCTTGTGGAGGCTCTGGAAAGGGAATTCTACTTGCAGATTCTAGGCATAAAATCTCTGGGAACTCCCAGACCAGAGTGCAGGTCAGGAGAGGAGTAACTTCTTTCGCTTGATTGCACCATCTTGGAGGAACTAAGAAATTACAGGTCCCCAGACTATACGTTCCACTTGATAAAGGGCTCAAAAGTCAAGTAAGTGGCTGGGAAATGCTCAAAAAAGGGAAAAATAAGATTATGGAAGGATATTTTCTTAGTGAACAGGTATTTTCTTCCATCCTTTCAGATGAGGAAGAGCAATGCACACTATCAGAAGAAGACCCAAAGTCAAGGCTTCTGCATCCAAAACCTCCAAAATAAATAGACAAAGGGCTCAGGGCTTGGAAGAACTCAAAAAGGATTTTGAAAATCAAGTTAGACAGGTGGAGGAAAAATTGGGAAGAGAAGTGAGAACAAGGCAAGCAATTAATGAAAAGTAAGTCAGCAGCTTGCTGAATGAAAACCAAAAAATGCTGAAGAAAATAACACCTTTAAAATAGTCTAACTCAAATGTCAAATGATGCCCAAAAAGCCAGAGAGGAGAAGAATACTTTAAAGATAAGAATTAGCCAAATGGTAAAGAGGCCCAAAAGCTCATTGATGAAAAGAGTTCATTAAAAATAAGAATGGAGCAGATGGAAACTAATGATTTTATGACAAATAAGGAAATTACAAAACAAAACCAAAGGAAAGAAAACATAGAATATAATGTGAAATATCTCTTTGGGAAAAAAAATGACCTAGAAAATAGATCCAGGAGAGACAAATTTAAAACTGTTGCTCTACCTGAAAGTCATGATCCAAAAAAGAGCCTAGAAATCATCTTTAATGAAATTACCTAGGAAAACTGCCCTGATATTCTAGAACCACAGGTAAAAATAAATATTGATGGAATTCACCAACCACCTCCTGATAGGTGAAAAGAAAAACTCATAGGAATGTTGTAGCAAAATTACAGAGTTTCCAGGTAAAGGATAAAATACTGCAAGTAGTTAGAAAGAAAGAATTCGAGTATTGTGGAAATACAATCAGGATAACAAAAGAACTAGCAGCTTATATATTAAGAGATCCAAGGGCTTGGAATATGATTTTACAGAAGTGAAAGGACTTAGGATTACAACCAAGATTCACCAGCCAAACTGAGGAGAAAATAGTGTTTCAATGAAATAGAGGACTTTCAAGCATTCTTGATGAAAAGACAACAGGTGAATAGAAAATTTCACTTTCAAACACAAGAATCAAGAAGAACATGAAAAGGTAAACAGGAAAGAGAAATAATAAGGGACTTATTGCAGTTGAACTTTTTACATTGCTACATGGAAAAATAGTATTTGTAACTCTGGAAACTGAGTATTTATGTAGTTGGAGGGATTATACATACATATATATCCCTCCAACTACACAAATATATATATATATATATATATATATATATATATATATATATGTATGTATGTATTTATATAGGTATATATCTGTATGTGTGTTTATCTGTGTGTGTTCGTCCTCTGTTGCTGAGGAAGACCATGCCATCAGAAAAATAATGACATGACTTACACTTGACTTTGTTTTGGGTGAGGGAGGGCTGTGCAGATCACCAGCCTCACTTATCCTCCAGCGCCATCTGAATCCAGTGACCAGGTATTCATCAGGATGACTGAAGATGACCCAGGATGAGGCAATTGGGGTTAAGTGTCTTGCCCAAGGTCACACAGCTGGTGAGTATCAAGGGTCTGAGGTGAGATTTGTACTCAGATCTTCCTGACTCCTGCACTCGTGCTCTATCCACTGCACCACCTAGCTGCCCTGTATCTATCTATCCATATATACATACATACATACACACATACATACATACTGAGGAGAAAAATAGTTTTTCAATGAAATAGAGGACTTTCAAGCATTCTTCATATACATACATACATATGTAGGGACAGAGGTCACAGGGTGAGATGAATTGGAAGGGATGCTATCTAAAAAAATAAAATTAAAGGGTGAAAGGAACATATTTGGAGGAGAAAGGGAGAAATCGAATGGGGCAAATTATCTCTCATAAAGAGTGAAGAAAAAGTTTTTTTCCGTGGAGGGGAAAAGCAGGGAGGTGAGAGGGCAAAAGTGACGCTTAGTCCCATCACATTTGGCTTAAGTAAGGAATAACATGCACACTCAATTTGATTTAAAAACTTATCATACTACCGGAAGGCACAGGAGAAGAGGAAAAATGGGGTGGGGGATGATAGAAGGGAGGGAAACTGGGAGGAGGGAGTCATTAGAAGTAAACACTTTTCAGGTGGGACAGAGTCAAAAGAGAGAATAAAATAAATGGGGAGGCAGGATAGAATGGAAGGAAATATAGTTAATCTCTCACAAGATGAATATTATGCAAGTCTTTTGAATAACTACACATATATAGCCTTTATTGAATGGCCTACCTTCTCAGTGGGGATGGATGTGAAGGGAATAAGGCAGAGAAGTTGGAACTCAAAATTTTAAGAAAGAATGTGGATAGTTGTTTTTGCATGCAACTGGGAAATAATAAATACACGTAATGGGATATAGAAATCTATCTTGCCCTCCAAGAAAACAGAAGATTGGGATAAGAGAACAGAGTGGTGTGATAGAAGGGAGGGCAGATTGGGGGAAGTGGCAATCAGAACACATGGTATCTTGCGGGGGGCAGGCGAGATGGGGAGAAAATTTGGAACTAAAAAGCTTGTGGAAATGAATGGCTAAAACTAAAAATAAATATTTTAATAAAATATGGATAGATAGATAAAAAACCGGTTTACTCAAACCAAGATCTAATCAGACAATAAATTAAATTCTAAGTTTCCTTTAAGAAATATCTTCTTGTTCATTATATTTGCTCAGACAAATATAGGGAAGTGTAGATTATCCCTTTTTTTCAGATGGGGGACATAGAAACTGATGGCTTTTTCAATAAGATTTGAATAATCCAACTCATGCACCCAGGTCTCTGTTGTAATATATACCAGCCTCTCATTGTAATAGTCATTTTCTCATTAACTTTTAACCAGATTTGACTGCTTCTCCTCAGAAACATCTACTCTTCAAAGAGCATATAAATTGTGAACCCACTGTCATGAAGGATATCTTGTCTAAGAGAGATGGCAAAATGATTATCCATTTATTAATAACTATCGTGGTCTTCTTAATAAAATGATTAAGTTATCCAGTAACTATGTCTCTGAGATTTTGTAACCGTCACAAAAAGTGATTAATAACAAGTGTTGGACTAATAGCATTTACGTTCCAAATGAGATAAGGTTGAAGTTTCATTAATTCATTTCATTATTAAATAATTAATTTTACAGGTTACATAACAGATGAGTATCTGTGCTTCAACGTTGTTGTTGTTATAATTGTTGAGTCATTTCAGTTGTCTCCAACTCTTCACAGCCACATTTGTGTTTTCTTGGCAAAGAAACTGAAATGGTTCTACATTTCTTTCTCGATGTCAATTTACAGATGAAGAACTAAGGTAAATAGAGTTCAGACTGCCTAGTGGCATACGTTTAATAAGTGTCTGAGGTCAGAGTTGAACTCTGGAAGTTGAGTCTTCTTGACTTCAGGCCTGACACTCTATCCACTATGCCACGCAGCTTCCTGCTATCGTATGGAGGTCCTTTGAAAAATAATTCCAAATTAAATATATTCCACTCAAACTCTAAGTCAAATTGTAAACTATGATTGTTCAAATTGTGTTTTGCTTGTTGTCCAAGATTTTTAATTTTTTAAGTGATTTTTTTTAAAGTTTGCTTTCCCCTTGAAAATTTTTCACATCCTTTGACAATTTGTCTATTAATAAATGTCTCTTATTCTTACAATTTTATGTCAATTTCCTCTAGACTTTCAAACTGACATTTGTAACAATGATATTTGGTGCATTCTTTTCTCAGAAGTCCATTTTTTTCCTTCTTAATGTAACTGACTTTATTCTGTTTGTGTAAAACTTTTTTCACTTGTATAAAATCAATGGCTCTTATTTTACCCATTTCTAATTATATTTAACCTTCAATCGTCATAAGTTATTATTTAAAATTATGAAATACGTAGTCTTTATTATGTATTTAAAAAGACCGGGACTTTAATTTGGATTGGATTTATTTGTGCATGGTCGTGCCTCAAGTTCCAACTTGGTGTTAGGCAGTGATATTAAGTTTTCTGAAGACTACGACGAGCAACTCCATATTTGAAGGAGCCGTCCTAGGTCCAGGCCAGAGGAGTCTGAACGGGAAGCAGAAACTGATCATTTGAGGTGGGTTTGGTCTGAGAAGACCTGGAGGTAAAAATAGAAGTCAAGGGCTTACAGCCTGTGCCTGGGGCCTTGGATAAACTCCATGGGAAGACTGGGTGGTCTGGATGTCAAAAAATATTTGCGTGATGAAAGATGAGGACAAGAAACAAAAAGAGGGAACTTTCGAAGAATGTCCTTTTATATAAAATAGAAAATGAGTTAATAGTGGCAGACAATAATGATATTTCTAGTATATTTGTCTAGTAGAATTATATGACATCACATAACAGAATCCATTAATTAATCTGTGAGCTTCTTGTTAGAGTGCGCTGTCTTTTGACCTTCTTTTGCATCGCTAGAGTCTAGTGTAATGCCTAACATTTAGTAATCAATAGTTAACTTGACTACATGCACATTGTATATGATCTTATTTAAATTATTAAAAAAATAACCTTAGCTTGATATTTTTCTTCAAGAAAAGAGACAATACTTTTATAGGAAAGCCCTAAAGATGGATGGAATTTTCATTTTCATTGCATGTAGACATATATGATAATTCAGGAAATAGGAATCAAATATTTCATAATTAGAGATTATTCGCTGGAAATGATAGATTATTACAAAGATAAGAGAAAGAACTGAAAGTAGATTTATTTTTAAAAAATGGAAATCATGAGACAAGTTGAAAACAAAAAGAATCTCTATTAAATTTAGCTATTTGTTTCACAAGATCAGGTAGGTATAAATTTTTTCACTGCTACAATGACATTCTTGTAAATACTGGTATCATCATATTGTAGAAAACAGAAAGCACTTTATCTGTTCCTGTTAAATGGTTGGACTTGGGTTGCAAATGCATAATAATACCAGACCCAAGGTATAATCAAACTGTTATGAGATGGGAGGAACAAGTGGAGAAGGCTCTGTGCCTCCCTTTGGCTAATCGCAATTTCAGGATGCTGGTGATGGTTTTGATTTAGGATGTATCAATAGAAAGGGAACCAGGGCAAAGAGCACAGTACCAACGTAGAGGGTAGACACATTCACAAGTCTCCACAAGTCACCTCCAGTACTGGAGTGATGCCACACAAAGCATAATTGAGTTTGTTAGAACCACAGAAGGGAAGAGAGAAAATTTGATATGTCTGCCCTATCTGACAAGGAATTGATCCAATCCAAGAGGAAATCACCAAACAGATGTAAACTTTGTGGTTCATGATGAAAGGATAGTAGAGAGGCTTGCAAATAGCCATAAGTCATAGGCCATGAGAATCAAGATAAAACACTCAGCGATTCCAAAAATAGGAGAGAATCAAAGTTGTACACCACATTCCAGGAAGAAAATAAAGCTATTCTTCGTACAAAGGACCATCAGTATTTTGGGAAGTGTGACTGAGGTGTAACAAATTTCCAAAAGGAAAAAGTTCCCAAGGGAAAAATACATTGGTGCTTGGAGAGCTGAATCAGTCTTGGTTGTGACAATGATGAGTCCATTTACTATAAGAATGCTCACATAGATGATTAAGAAAATCCCAAACAGAAACCCTTGTAGATTGGGTCCATATGAAAATCCAAGGAGAATAAATCCTACCACATTAGTGAAATTTGCTTTGTCATTCTTTCTGTATATTCCATCTGTGGAAACAGTGAATGGTTATTTAAACTCTATGGACATCAATTTCTTCTTTTTAAAATGAAAAGTGTTCAATAAGATGTTCTCTAAACTAAGTTTCAATTATAACATCTGATATTCAATGTTATAAGATGCTTTCCAACTGGAATATACTCTATTCAAATAACGCTTCTGGGTGGAACATCCTATAGTCTATTATCATGCTCTTTAGACTTTTTATATGAGCACTATGCAGATCTATCGTGCTGCATACCATATCCAGTGGTCTAATGTTAACTAAAATCTATCACCTCTGTTATTCACTCAAGAATGTATTTGTGACTACTATGACATTATCTCTCCTTCTTTCCTTTTCTATCTCTATCTCTACATTATCTATGATTGTCTCTGTCTAGATCTGCATCTACACGAATATGTATATTTTATATTTATGTAATTATATCTAGTTATCATCTATATTTAAGTGGATATTTGTTTTATATAATACATGATATATTTATTTAAATACATATACATAGGTAATAATTTGTCTCCCCTCTTTATTTTGTAAATATCTTTATATGTAAAATATATAGCTTTATAGAAATATATACCCATGTATAGCTATTTATACATAATATATCAACAAATAGGTATAGATCTACATATTATACACTTACATGGGTGTATTACATCTGTTCCTATGTGTGTATATGTAGACAGAGATGATAGATATAGATATTTTAACTCAATATTTCTCCAAGTGAAATTGACGTTTCCTCAGTAATCATAAACAAATTGACTTTATTACCTAGAATAAAGATAAATATATGCACATATTGACAATTAATTGATATTGTTAATTAAAATTCTAAAATAAAATTTTATATGAGAAATATTGACTAAATTGATTCGTCAATAGAATACATAGGTTCAGATTCAACCCAGCTCAGACTCTGGCTGAGATTCTAACTGGCCCTCTTCTCAATACGAACGGCACAATGTTTAGGCTCCTTAAGAGCCAACCCAATATGAAAAATCTTTAATAAACTTTTTTTTTTTACTTTGACTGGAGGAAGTCGAGTCAAATTCATTCGGCAGGACCTGGCGTATATGTATTTTGGGAGTCCCCAGAACCCTGAACCTCAACATATGATTCCTTGAACAGGAAGCAGCACTAATCTCAAGTTCTTCTCCAGGCACGACTGGAAAGTATTTAAGCCTCTCCCTCTTCTCATTTCCTTCTCCCTCTCCAGGTACCTTGGAAGTAATTTTCGGGCCTGATCTGTCAAGTTCCATTAGGTTAGGCAACTCAAAGGCTGTCTGGTACAGGTTCTCAGTTCAGTGGTTATGTCAGAAGCCATGGACCTGGGTGCACTTCCTGAAGCATGGAGGACAAGGACAGAGGCCCTATTTTGAAGTGTATGTCAGATTCTCTCAGTTCTTCTAGTGATAGGGAATTGGGAAAGCTTCAAGACACCCTTTTGTGGTTGTTTTGCTTTAGTTTTCTGTGTTTGTTTTTCGAGGCTTATTCTCAAATCTTCCTTTATGAAGGAAGGGACTTCCAGCCCCCACACTTATAAAAGATCACTCCTTTGCCATTCCCAAGTGTTTGCCTTTGGTTTCTCTTTCACAAAATTAGGAAAAATTTGCTTTCTTTAAAGAACTTAAAAATAAAAAGCTCGTGTTCTTTTGCAACACTCTTTGCCCTCAGTGCCACCTACAGGGCCACAAAGCATGGTCCATCTTTGGGACTTTAAAAATTTACACTCTTTTGCAGTTAGAATTATAATGTTGCAGAGAAGGAAAATGAATAGCAGATTCCTATATAATGGCCTTTGTCGAGCTGTCTCAGAATGCTGTTCTCAGGAAAGATTGTAAGACGCTCATAGATGGAGTTGGTCCACAAAGGGGCAATGGCGGTCAACTTCTCGTTTTGGATAACACCCTTCTTATGGCCCCCAGGGATTCAAAACTCTCCTCTCCCTACGCCCAAGACACTGGCCTTGCTGAGGGGCCTCCCTCTGAAGCACTTCTCCCCTGAGGCCGCTCAGGCCTCAGAGTCCACTGCCACAGCAGTCTCTGGAGTATCTCCCTCTCTGACCTCTTCCCCTCCTCAGGTTCCAGCTGATCTTTCCCCTTGGCAGCCTGATCCGTCAGACTTGCAGCGTAATCCACTTTCGTTAGCATTTCTCAGCCTCTCTCCTCATTCTATCTCTCTAGCCAATCCCTATCTTCACAGCCTCTTCAAGGCTTTTTCCCCTGAGAGAAGTGCCTACCTCTAGTGGTACAATTAGAGTGCATGTCCCATTCTCCATCTCAGACCTCATTCTGATCAAAGAGAAACTGGGGAGACATTAAGAAGACCCTACCAGAGTTGTTGAGGATTTTAGGGACATATCCTTAAAATTCAAGCTTTCCTGGGGGGAATTGAATGTCTTCTTCTCTATCTGTTGTACCATTGAGAAGAAGAGGAGAATCTGGGAAGAGTCCAAAAGTTTAGGGATCATTTGACTATCGATGACTCCACAAAATATCCCCCTGAACATCTGCTCTTCCAACTAGTGACCTAGGATCGGATTGGGCATTGTGAAGAATAATGCAATCATCTTCAAATAAGACAGCTAAACACCGAGGATAATTTCCTTCAAAGATGAGTTCATGAAGTTACCACAGATAGATAGTGTGATAACAATTATTTTCAGAACAATTCCTTGACTTTCTCATCCTAACTTGTTTATTCTGGAGATGTGTTCTCAGGATGAGCCAGTCTGAGGACCAAGCACTTCACCGGAGAGTTGGTTTGTTTTCTTAGGAATCTGAAAGGAACCCTCCTTTTCAAGTCCTTTGGATGTTCCTGTAATGCATCACTCATGGAGGAACTTTGAGTTTGTAGGTTTGCACCGGGAAAACCTTGCCTTGTCACTAACCTTTCAGTCCAGAAGCCTCTAATGTAGTGGGATGCTCCTTTCCATTCCCCTGCCAGGCTGGTGGAGCAGGAGCAAGCATGAGAGGATGCATAGATAGAAATGGCAGGGCCTCTTACTGCCTATGAGCTGTAAGAGCTATCGCTTTTTTACACAATGGTTCTGCTCTGACTCAAGTTCATAAGTGGAATCCTTTCCTAATCACCATGATTGTTGAGTCACAAAAATTAGTGAATGAGGTTTCTTGATTGTCATATGAAGTAGCCTGTACACAGGTTAATATATACATATAGGTGGCCTACGGGAGATCACAAAATTTTCCCAAATTACCTCTATTTTTATTCCCTTGATCAAACATCTCTGATTTCTTCCCTTCCCCAAACCTGTTCCTCAAGATGACAGAATATTGATATGAGTTTATTTCCTAATTTTGGAGACATTCTGTTTTTGAGAACACCCAGATGCCTTACTTCAATTTATGAGCATATTTCCACAATTTTCGTTTTGCAACCTGGTGGGGTAGCATGATTTATTTCCCCTTATTTCACCATTCAGTTATAATCAGACGCAAAATTTAAGCTTCACTAGTCACCTCCATGTTCCAGAGAAAAATATGTCCCATGTAGAACATTCACAAGGTTTCTTCCTACTATGCATTGAGAAATGAATCAATAATTTTCATGTTAATGACATGAAATGCATAGTGAATATACTAATAATTTTTTTTTCCAGAGTTGGCTATCGGGCTTGAGTGTCAGAGCTCACAATGCAACTTAAACTGATTAATCAAAACTCTGACAAGGGTCATAATCACTGGACCTTGAGTGAAGCCAATCAAAAAGTGTAGAACCTGTTACCCTCACAGATCTCTGGTTGTCTACTTTAAGGGAGGTGGTCATGACACCCAAAGACATGACTCTAGAACTGTTGTGTTGTGGAACATGTGGGTTTCTCTTGGAAAACCCCTAAAAATTGTTTGTAATCCACCTTTCCCGTCCCCGCTTCCGAAGTTGTGACTTAAGTGTAAAACCTATGCTTTTACTTTAGCTAAGGGAACATTTCTCACTCTGACACTGATTGATGAAACAACTTGATTACTGGCAGACCTGGTCCTAGGCCTGCTTTCTCTGACTCCAAGCATTCTCAGAATAGAGACTGGCTCAGTGAAAATCCTGTTAACTGAATTCTCTGATGAGAGAATAACTGATGATTTCTGACTGAAGACTTTCTTCATGCTGAGTCCATGAATGACTTATATGCAGAATGTTCTGCTGTATACAAAGCTCTATACTGCATTTGTATGCCTCTCCTCAATCAAGTCAGTGATGAGCTTTGTACTTTATATGAATTCTCTGATGTGATAAGAGGGTTGATGTTTGCCTGAAGTCTTTATGGGTTCTCCAGTGTGGATTCTCTGATGTGTAACTGTAGCAGACTTGAATATAATAGCCTTTCCACACTGATTACATTCATAAGCTTTCTCTCCAGTGTGAATTATCTGATGTACTCTAAGGTTGACCCTCTTTGTGAAATCTTTACCACACTGCTTACATTGAAATGGTTTCTCCCCATTGTGGACTTTCTGATGTAGAACAAGACTGAAACTAGTAATAAAAACCTTTCCACATTTACTACATTCATAAGTTTTCTCTCCAGCATGGATTTTCTAGTGTACAATAAGACTGCCCTTCTGTGCAAAAGCCTTTCCAAATTGATTGCATTCATAAGGTTTCTATACAGTGTGGATTCTCTGACGTACGATAAGACTGGAATTATTTATAAAAGCCTTGCCAAATTTACTACATTCGAGGCTGTATCTCCAGCATGGATTTTCTGGAGTAAGATAAAATTGCATTTCTATGTAAAAGACTTTTTACACTGACTACGTTCATACAGTTTCTCTCCAGTGTGGATTCTCTGATGCAGGGTAAGACTGTGCCTTCGTGCAAAAGCCTTTCCACATTGATGGCATTCATAAGGCTTCTCTGCAGTGTGGATTCACTGATGTACGATGAGACTGGAATTAGTTATAAAAGTCTTTCCACAATGATTACATTCATAAGCTTTGTCTCCAGCATGGATTTTATGTTGTACAATAACACTGACCCTCCGTGTAAATGTATTTCCACACTGATTACATTCATGAGGTTTATATCCAGTGCGGCTTCTCTGATGTACTATAAGATGGGCACCCTTTTTAAATGTCTTTCCATGTTGATTACATCCATAAGGTTTCTCTCCAGTATGGATTCCCTGAGGAAGAGCATAGATTTCTCTCCAAGTGAAATCACAGGGACGATCACCCAAGAATCTTTGTTCCTGTGTTTTGTTTTTCACAGAAAGGCTGAAATCTTTCGTATTCTTCTTCGCATCAAGTCTGATCTTTCCTTATGAAAGAAACAAGTAATAAAACACATATACAAAGACACATATATAATTATACCTCCTTCCGTTCATCAGCAGAACATAAAATCCTTTACATTCTCTTTCCCCAGGCAAAGATAAAGGTCTTCAGACTTCAAAAGTCTTCAAATGAGCAGAACCAATTATTTCAAATTATCATTAGTTCACATCCTAAAGATGATTTAATTTATAAAATGCTTCACACACAATTACATTGGATCCTCACAACAACCTGTGACAGATGCAGAGTGCTCTTATCCATTTGAAACTCATCCCTTGAGCTCAGAATGACAGAGTAGCTTGATCCAGAATTCTAAATTTGAGACATGAACTCAAACCTTCGACTTAACATGCTCTGTCCACAGTCATAGAAAGGTTGCTTCTACTCAATCTTGCCTTTTCACTTTCACTGGTTCAATCCTTCCTTCAGAGATTATACCATTATGTGTACACATCTTAAATATTCAAATTATTTCACGATCTCTCCTGTTTATAAGTATAATGCAATTTCCCTAATACCAACTTTCAATCTTATTTCTTTCTGTGGCAGTATTTGAGGTCACATGAAGAATATTTTTTGCGTTCACTTAAAAAATAAAATATTTTGTTCTGGCCTATTAATATCTTTTAACAGAAAAAATTCTTTTGGTGAGGCAATGAGGGTCAGGGGATTTGTTCAAGGTCACACAAAAAATAAGGGTCAAGTGTTTCTGGCTAGATTTGAACTCAAGTCCTCTTGATTCCAGGGTTGGCACTCTATGAATTGCACCACATAGCTTCCTCTTCACCTATTATTTTATTTTGACAGCGATTATTTATTTCATTTAAAAAAACTCATCTCTAGAGCCTGGGGGTTGGAGCTAAGATTGGGGAGCAAGGATAGAGGAGGAGAAAGATGGTCCTGTAGAAGTTTCCCCACATAGCCCATAAAATTCCTCTAAAAATGACCCTAAACAAATTCTAGATCAGAAGAAGCCACAAAACAGCAGTGTGAAAGAGATTTCTAGCCCAAGGAAGCCTGGAAGGCTGACAGGAAAGGTCTATTGCATAGCAGAGCTCAGCCCAGCCTGGGCCACGTGGCATGGGGGGAACAGAACAAAAAACAGGCTTCAGGGTGCCACCAGCAGCAGCAATACCTAGATTGCTCAACCCACGAAAGCCAAAGACAACTTCAAATGTAACTGAGAAAGCTCCTTCACCGAGGAAAAGGGAATGCAGTCTAGACCACCAGCAGTAGATACTGCTGTGGCAACGTCAATTTTTGGAGCCCTCAACCTAAGCCCCTGGGGAAACTTAGCACTTTATATGAATTACAGTCACGAGACCAGCCCTGGCGTGAGGAGGAGTGCTGGTATTTTGGAGCTGGAGGTGCTTTTACAGAGGAAATTCTACTCGCAGATTCAGTGCAGAAAACTTTTTGGTTTCTGCCAGACCAGTGCACAAGCCCTTGATTTAGTCACCTTGGAGGAACTGAGAATTTACAGGTCCCCAGAGTATACCCTCCTCTTGACAAAGGACTCAAAATTCAAGTAACTTGCTGGGAAAATTACCAAAAAGGTGAAAAATAAGATTACAGAAGTTTGCTTTCTTGGTGAACAGATATTTTCTCCCATCCTTTCAATTAAGGAAGAACAATGCATACTTTCAGAGGCTTCTGCATCCAAAACCTTCAAAATAAATATACAATGGTATCAGGCAATGAAAGAGCTCAGAAAGGATTTTGAAAATCAAGTAAGAGAGGTGGAGGAAAAATTGTGAAGAGAAAAGAAAGCGATACAAGAAAATAATGAAAAGTGAGTCAACAGCTTTTTTTTTTATTAATTTATTTATTTAGCTTTTTACTTTCATTTTCACAAATTTTTGGGTTCCAAATTTTCTCCCCTTTTCTCCCCTCCCCCCACCCCAATACCCCAAGCAATCTAATTTTCCCTATCTTCAATCTGTCCTCTCTTCTGTCATCCCTCCCTTCCCTTGTCTCTATCTTCTCTTTTCTCCTGTAGGGCCAGATGACTTTCTATTCCTCATTAACTGTGAGTCAACAGCTTTTTAAAGAAGACCCCGAAAAATGCTGAAGAAAATAACATCTTTAAAAATAGGCTAACTTAATTGGGAAAAGGGGTCCAAAAAACCAATGAGGAGAAGAATGCTTTAAAAAGGAGAATGTGCTAAAAGGAAAAGGAGGTTCAAAAGCTCACTGAAGAAAATAGTATTTTAAAAATTAGAATGGTTCATTTTTATTCTTCTGCATAGCATGACTACAGGGAAAATGTGTTTAATAGGAATATATGTGTAGAACACATATACAATCGTATGCCGTCTTGGGAAGGAGGGGAAAAAGTCTAAGTTATATGGTAGTGATTGTAGAACACTGAAAATGAATAAAATTGATTAAAAATAAAAGTTAGAATGGAGCAGATGGAAGCTGACATTATGAGAAACCAAGAAATGACAAAGCAAAACGAAGAGAATGAAAAAATAGAATACAATGTGACTTACCTCACTGTAAGAACAACTGACCTGAAAAAAAGATCCAGGAGAGATAATTTAAAAACTATGGGACTACCTGTTAAAAAAAAAAAAAAAAAAAAAAAAAAAAAAAAAAAAAAAAAAACAAGTCCAGACATCATCTTTCATGAAATCATCAAGGGAAACTGCTATGATAATCTAGAACCAGAGGGCAAAATAGATATTGAAAGAATCCACCAATAACCTCCTGAAAGAGATATGAAAAGAAAAACTGCTAGGAATACGTTAGCAAAATTCCAAAGTTCCCAGGTCAAGGAGAAATATTTCAAGAAGCTAGAAAGAAACAATTCGAGTATTGTGGAAAGACAATCAGGATAACACAAGATCTAGCAATTTCTACATTAAGGGATTAAAGGACTTGGGATATGATATTCCAGAAGTCTAAGGAACTAGGATTAAAACCAAGAATCACCTAACAAGCAAAACTGAGTATAATACTTCAGGGGAAAAATGGTCATTCAGTGAAATAGGGTACTTTCAAGAATTCGTGATGAAGAGACAAGAACTGAACATAAAATTTGATTTTCAAATACAAGAATCAAGGGAAGCATGAAAAGGTAAGCAGGAAAGAGAAATCATAAGGAATCTTCTAAATTTGAAATGAATGTATACATTCTTATATGGAAATATAATATTTGTAACTCTTGAAACTTTTCTCAGTATTTGGGTAGTAAGAGGGATTATATATGCACATACACAGAGGACAGGGTGACTTGAATAAGAAGGAATCATATCTAAAAAATAAAATTAAGGGCTGACAGAGGAATATAGTGGAAGGAGAAAGAGAAAAATGAAATGGGGCAAATTATCACTCATAAAAGAGGCAAGAGAAAGCTTTTTCAGTGGAGGAGAAAAAGGAGGAGGTGAGAGGGAAAAAACGAAACTTACTTTGTTCACATTTTGGCTTAAGGAGGGAATAACAAGCTCACTCAGTTTGGTATGAACACCTAACTTACACTCCACGAAAGTAGGGGAGAAGGGGGCAAGTGGGATGGGGGTGATGATAGAAAACAGGGCAAATTTGAGGAGGGAGTATTTAGAAGCAAATATTTTTGGGGAGGGACAAAGTCAAAAGAGAGAATAGAATGAATGGAGTCAGGATAGGAAGCAGGGAAATATAGTTAGTCTTACACAACATGACTGTTATGGAAGTCTTTTTCAAAAGTGCACACACATACCCTGTATTTAATTGCTTTCCTTCTCAGTGGGGATGGGTGGGGATGGGGAAAGGGAGAGAAGTTGGAACTCAAAGTTTTAGGAAGGAAGGTTGAGAATTGTTTTTGCATACAAGTGGGGTAAGAAATACAGGCAATGGGGTATAGAAATCTATCTTGCCCTACAAGAAAAGAGAGAAGATGGGAACAAGTTAATAGAGGGGTGTGATAGAAGGGAGGACAGATTGAAGGAAGGCGTAATCAGAACGCAAGGTGCTTTGGGGTGCGAGGAGTGGGGAGAAAATTTGGAAATTTTTGGAATTTTTGTGTAAGTGAATTTTGAAAACTAAAAATAAACAAATATACATTCGAAGTAATATTTCCTGCCCCACACAAAAAAATAAAAATAAAATAAAAATGGTTTCTCAATGCCCATGCTCACTAAAAATAAAATTCTTCAAATAATGATTGTGCAAATACTACCTATATCAGATGGATTAGCATCCCAGGGAGAGGAAAGAAATTTGGAATATTTAACCAAATGTTGAAAAGTTATTTTAATATCTAACAGGGGAAACTATGATATTAAAAATAAAATCTGTTTGTACTAAAAGTAACTATCCTTATAATAAATGCAACATTAAAACTGCACAACATTTTCCACATCTCAAAATGTATCAAATACACAATTTTGGGTCTACCATCCTTTTATAAGGAAATTGAAAAGCATGTTTCACTATAGATCTTCTTGAAAGTTTTTTTCCTATTTCAGGTTTCAAAATCCCTTTAATGGTTCTAGAAAGTAATCCAAAGGATTTGAACTAGAATTTGTCATTGGCACCTCAAGCAGTAAAGAATCACCCAATTTTGTTACTAACATATTTAGACTCTGGGACAACAAGCGTGTGCATATTCAATCAGAATAGGATTCTTTTTGCAGTGATTCCAAATCGTGATGGTCCGGCATGTAATCCTTTTGGAGTTCATGCATTGAGAACATCACTACTTCTGACTATGTGCAACATATTCTTTCCATTTCTCAACTCAACATCAAATTGTTTCCAAACTTTCAGGAAAGTAGGACATTCATGCGCAAATGATCACAGGCATGTGCAGACCCTCATTGACTGACTGTCACTGCACCAGACTAGTCCTCTCATTACTGGGTTACCTTGTAATCACCTCTCACCAAAACTGTAATCACCAGATCAAGATATTACTCTGGATTGCATTCTTGAAGCAGAGATAGCAGGCTTTTTGGACCCATGATTGCTGTACGTGCACATTGGAGGCCACAATGAAACCATCCTGGACTCCCTACAACCCTTCTACAAAAGCCAACCTTAATTTGCCCCTCATTGCGAATGCTAAGGTTGTATTCTGATTTAAGCTTTTATTAGCCACCTGTCAGCTTCTCAAAGGAAATGTTCAGCAGCCCAGATTAGTCATTCAGCGCAGTTTCAATGAAAGTATGGTCGGTTTCCCATTGGTAGAAAAAAATGTTATATATGAAGAAATACTATCCTTACAAAGGATGTTTTAAATGTCAATATTCTGTAAAACCTAAAATCTGTGCAGGTTATCTTCAAGTACATTTATCATTCGATACACTACTTGTCATGAGCAATTAGAAAATAAATCTTTTAAAGATTAACCATCAATTCACTTTAGTCACTGGTTAGGGAAGTGAAAGAAATGAATTTCCATCATTTGAGATTGTCTGGGATCATTGCATTGCTCAGAAAAGTTAAGCAATTCACAGTTCACGGTGTTCTTCTGGTTCCGTTCATTCATTATGCAACTGTTCGTTGAAGTGTTAAGATTTTTCTGATATCCTGCTTGTCATTCCTTATAGCACAATAATATTCCATTGAAATCATATGCCACGGCTTATTCATTCCCCAAATGATGAGTGTCTTAATTTCTAATTCTTCTCCCCACAAAAAGAGATGGTATAAAAGTTTTTGTGCAAATAACTCCTTGTCATGGTCCCCCCTTTTGTTGGATATCTTTGGGATGTACACCTAGAAGTGTCTAGATCAATGGGTATTCAGAGTCTTATAGCCCTGTCAGGAAAGTTCCAAATTGCTCTCCAGAATGGTTGGACCAGTTCACAACTCCACCAGCAATTCATAAAATAACTGGCTTAGGAAGCCACTGTTAATAAAGAATTTGTAAAAGAATTACAAGTCGGTCCTTCCTAACTCCAAGTCTAGTACTTACTTCACCACAACATATAGCAGCCTCTCATACTCACAACTCTCACATAACTGCCTTCACCTCACTCACCTGGAGAGAGGTTCCTCTGGCTGTCTTGTTCCAGCATCTATGGTACTTCCCTTTGCTCAAAATAAGAGATCACATCTTCTATGGGAGCTGGAAGCCCTGAACATGGGGAATTAGTTAGGGATGAGCACAGAGACTTGTACTTCAGTTCTCTTTAGGGATAGGTATGTGGATAAAGAGCTCCTCCATTTTGAGGATCACTCCATTCTGGTCACACACAGAAGTCTATACTGACCCATTAGTGCTTATGATACAAATAACCCCCCCAAAAAGCTATATTGTACACCTTGTTCTGAGAAACAGCTAAACCTTCTGCCCCACCCCCTTCCATCCTGATATGCTTCATTCAGGCTGAAACTCCTAGAATTAAATAGGGTAAAAGGGTAATTGTGCCAGAACAGGGTCAAGCCCAAGCAAGAGGAAACTTGATGAATCAGTCTGTGCCCTCTCCCACTACCTGGAGCCTCACTCCCTAACCCCTATATAGACCTTGTGTGCTGTTCATTCAGGGGGTGTTTGCCTCTTTGAGTGAGAGTCTCCATCAATGGTTGGAACTCTACTTCGCACTCAGTATGTTTTTCCTCCTTCCCGAAGGGGCATGCAGGCGAAGACCCCAGGGATGCTCCCAGAAATCCTGAAGGATAGTTTCCATACAATTCATTTTGGCGAGTTCTGGGTAGAAGCAAGGGAGAATTTCTTGGAACCAATTCCGCATCAGAGAAGGATGGACTCCTTGCAGAGTTTCCACCGTCTAGAAATCAGAGGCATTCTATCAATGGCTAGAGTCCTGAGCCTGGACTCAGGAATGTCTGGGTTAAAATAGAGCCTTAAACAGTTAGTATCTGTGTGCCCCTGGACAAATCAGTTAACCTATGTTTGCCTCAGTTTCTCAAGTTGTATAATGGACATAATAATATCACCTGTCCTGGAAGGTTCTTATGAGGATGCAGTGACATAATGTTTTAAAGAAAGCCCTTGGTCCAGCACATGGCAAATAACAGGTGAATATGAATTCTTATTCACTTCTTTTCCTTTCCAACCATCTGGGCTGGAAGTTTAGGGCAATATGAAGGGAGATTAAGGACAAACCTGCTACACCAGTCACAAGTGAGAGTTATGTGCTGCCAATGAGTCTTATTAAACAGAAGAATACTCCAATTATTAGGCCTGTCCCAAAGAGAAAGAAGTTGGAAGGAAAAGCTGCCCGAGCCATTTTCAGAGATGTCACAGCAAATTTCATGTCCAGGGACAGGTTAAACCCAATAACCCCTGATATTCGCTTCAAGTCTGAGATCCTTCCACACTGATGGGAACTTTGACCTGAAGCTGCCTAGAACTGGTTAGAGACTGCATCAGAAGAAACAAAGGAAACCTTCAGCTTCCTCTGACACAAGGCAAAGACTTTCTTTGGGAAAACTAGGTAGCCTGAGGAGCCTGTCTCTTTTACACAGGAGACTTACAATTTTCTCTAATAACTCACTGCTGTTCCAAAGTCTGCATAACAGGGAATGAAGACATTCCTTCTGATTTCAGACTCAGAGTGAGCAGGGGAATTGTCCTTACCCAGGGAGAGCAGGTTCCAGGCATTCTCAAGCATGACCTCCCCATACAACTCCTTCTAAGGATGGTCCAAGAGTCCCCACTCTTTGTAGGTGAAGTCCATAGCCACATCCTTAAATGTCATTGTCTCCTAAATCTTAAAAAGTCACAGTGCATAGAGCGCAAGTCACTTCGGAGTTAAATAGCCCAATCCTTACCAATTTATAGAAGAAAATTTCAGACTCACCTCTTGTCATCACAGCCAGAAAAAAAGCAAATGGAATTTTGAGAAAATTTCTATTATATTCAAATTTGAGAAAACATCATAACTTGTAATAAAGCTGAAAAAATGTCTTATTATGGAATGTGTCTCACTGTGGAATCAGGGAGAAAGTGTGTGTTCTATCTGTGAGGCAGGTCAATCTATGGAGGAGAAAGAGAGAGGGTGATGTGAAATTTCTTCCTTTTCAGATTTGATCTGACACAGTCTAAATGAAAGTCCATGAGGAGCTGGCAGGTACTCTGCATTATGGGAGATAAACAAGCATTTATTATAATCACTGAAAAGAGAATAAAGATAAAGAAGAGATCTAGTTTGCTTCCTGGATGGCTGGAATAAGTCTTATCTACATGAAAACATGAAGATTATTCTGGAAAGATAGTCATCAGAATCTGGAACGCACTGAGTGGGATGAGACAGTTCCCAGCTGAGCCTGTGTTCACCTGGGTCCTTCTGTGCTCTCCTGGGGATATTAAAGGCTTCTTTCCTCCATAATCTCAAGGAAAGGTCAGATTGTGGACCTGTAGACTCTCATAGTTCCTTAAGTCGCCTGATCTTTGACAACAATGCTGGAGACTTCCCTTGCCCATAATGAGATTTTAGTTCTTCAGGCTGCTGATGTGGTTTTCAGCCTTCTTGGCAACAGCAAATCTAGCGAAATTGGCCACTAACAGCCAGCTGGCAAGCTCTTCAGTTCCCATGTTAGTCTATGATTTCTGCCCTGACCATTTTTGTGCATGCTTCAGGAAGGGCTAGGAGCCAGAACTGAGCCCCTGATCCCATCCTGGGATCTGAGCCAGACAAAAGATGGATTCTGAACCTGTTTTTCTCTAGGTATTCCATCTAGAGTCTCCAACAGCTCTTGACTCCCAAGGCCCAGTTCCTCACCTATACAATCCAGGACTTGGATCCAAGATGTCAGATAACACCCGGTCCAAGTGTCCCCAAGCCAGATTCCACCCTCTGCTCCTCTCTTTCCTTCACATCCCTTCTATTGTCCATCTCTGATGATTCCACCTTTGCAACTACTCTTGAATGGGATCACATCTCCCCCACCTCACACCCAGACCCAAGCCCTCATTACTTCACATCTAGGCTATTGCTATTCCCTGCTGGTGGGTCTACCTGCCTCAAGCTTCTCCTCACTCCAGTCTGTCCTATATTCAGCCACTAAAGTGAGTTTTATTAAAGGGAGGCTCTGATCCTGTCACTACCCTGCCCCTCCGCTTAATAACCTGTACAAAATAAGAATATAAAAGTCATGCAAAGCACTTTACGACTTAGTCCCTATTTATATGTGCTCCTCTCTCCAAGGACCCTGGCCTTCTGACTGTTCCTCAGATAAGACCCTCCATCTTTCGGCTCTACACATTTTCAGTACCTAGTCAATTTCACTGGACAGCCCCGTTGTCACTGTTTCTCCTCAGCTCTGTCTACTATCGTCCTTAATATTACTTTTATCAGTCAGTCATGCCCACCTCTGCATGATTTGGGGGTTTCCTTGGCAAAGTTACTCAAAAGGTTGGCCATTTCCTTCTCCAGCTTACTTTACAGAAGAGGAAATTGAGGCAAACAGGGTCAAGTGACTTGTCAAGGGTCAGAGAGCTTGTAAGAGTCTGAGGCCAGATTTGTACTCAGCTTTCCTGACTCCAGGCCTGGCAGTCTATTCACTGCACCACCTAGCTGCCCTATTGGCTGCATTGACTTTATGTCCCTACTTCTGCCTCATCTATGGGAAGCCTGTCCCAATCCCTGTTAATTCTAGTGCTTTCTCTCTTTTCATTAGGTCCTATTTTGCAAAATTGCCCACTATATTGTAAGGTCCTTGCGTAACCGTATTATTTCTGCCTCTTTCTGTGTCCCAAGCACTTAATGAATGTTTGTTGATAAATTATCTCAGTGCTAGATTTCTTCCAGGACCTTTTCATCTTCGTACTCTCCTAAGATGACTGGGGAAAGAGTCAGGACGACTGACCGTGGGGAAGGCCTAGGCTCACATCAAGCCTCAGACACTAAGAGTTGTGTGATGCTGGGCACATCACTTAACATCTGGGTCACTTTTCTAAATAAACAGGATAACGACTTTGGGCCTGGCAGAGTCAAGATGGCAGAGTGAGGAAGCAAAACAGTGAACTCCTCTCCGCAAATAGCTAAGAGATCTGGGCAAGGTACCATACCAAATCCTAATGGAGAAAACCACAAACACCTGGGAGGCCTTCGCCCAGGTTGGCAGAGGGGGAAAAATGGGAGGTCGTTGGACCCTTGGAACAAGTTTGGAGAGGAAGACACTGCACAAGGAGCATTCCTACAATGAGATCCTGTGTAACAGGGAAGGAAGATTCAGACCCACATCAGAGAACTACAACAGGAAGGCTGCTATTAGCAGCTCTCTCACCCTCTTCCCAGGTCCAGATCGCATCACCAGAGTCAAGGAAACCTGTCAAGCAGTGAAATTCCTGGGTGGGGAGACCCTGGAGAATGAAACAAGGAAGGACAGAAACCTGCAGGACCAGAGTGTGGCTCAAACCTGGGACATCAAGCAACATATTCCTTCCAATGTCCAGTCCAACCTGCAGTAGAATAACAAGGGCAAAAAAAAAGAGAAACTTACAACTGTGCCCCTCTGAGCCAGCCAGCAGAGTACAGTAGTTGGCGAATGGGCAGAACCTGGCAGCAGTCCAGTCCTGTAAAGACTCAAATCCAGTTCAGAAATATAGAGAGCTCAGAGCAAGAGTGCAACAGTTCTATTTTATTCTGGATCAGACCACTTTGGTAACACATAGAGCTAGTAAATCTCTCTTTTCCATGAGATCCTGTAATTAGACAGCACTCAGGACCCCAAGAAAGTACTGACAAGAGCAGCCCTGACCTTTCCTCCAGAGGAAGCAGGCTGAAAGAATGAGCCAATAGAAAAAGAAACACCTCCCATAATGAATGGTCATGGCATGAACTGGAGACACAAGTACAGAAGAGGAACTCATATCTCCAAGCACAACCCCCGAAAAATACAGCTTTGGCACAAACTCAAAGGGAATTTCTGGAAGCACTGAATCAAGAGTCAAACATGTTTGTAAATGGAATGAGAGTGTTTGGGGCGGGGGGAAAGAAATGGAAAAGAATGAGTGGTGTGGAAGAAAGAATCAAGGAGGTGACAACTTGGCAGAACAGAAACAAAACCATGGCCAAGAACCAAACTCCCTAAAACTTGGAATAAAACAAACAGAAACCACAATGCAATAACAATTACTAAAAACAAATTCAAAAGACTTGGAAAAAAGCAAAAGAAAATATCAGTTATGTCATAGTAAAAAACAACTCTTAGAAAAGAAGACAAGGGAAAATTTAAATAACATTGGAATATCTAAATGCCATTAAACAAAAGAGTTTCAATAGGATATTTCAAGGAATTTTCAAACTGTCCAGATATCTTATGACCAGGTCAGAAAGTCAAAATAAACCACAGATCACTTCCTAAATGAAATCTCTGAATGAAAATTCCCAGTAACACCACTGTCCAAAAAGTGAATGAGAAAAATACAGAAAGCCATCAGAAAAAAAAAATCAAGTATGAAGTAGCCACAGTATCACATACAACTTGGCAATAATCATAAAGAAAGAGCACAGAGTGTGGAATAGAACATTCCAGAAGGCAAAGGATATGGTCTTATAACCAAGAGTAATTTACCCAAAAAATCTGGGCATAATGATATAGGGGGGAAATGACTGTTAAGGAAAAGACTTCTACTACTTTTATTCAAATATGGGGAAGTGATACGTGTCCTCTGTAACCATTCTCAGGGCTCATAGATGAAATTAAAGTAGAAAAGACCAGGGAGGGATTGTGTTATGTCTCGATCCTAAGGAATATATGGAAAGAGAGGATGACGAATACACTAAGGTGGGTGTATGGGAAGCAAGGTTAGTATTACCTCACAAAATGATGAGGCGCAAGTAGACGTCTATAAAAACAAGAAGGTGAGAGTGGATGCGAACATCGGATGCCTGAAGCTCAGTCCTCTAGTCAAAGGAAGAAAGAATACACACAACACAGAGTTACACGTAGAAATACATTTTGCTCACTAGTAGAAAGGAGGGAAAGAAGACGGGGAAATAGGAGGATAGATTATGGGAGGCATTAGATCGAAACAAAACAAATTGAAGTTGTATAATCCTTTTCGAGGTGGCAAACACAGAGAATCTGAGGCTATAGTCATAAATGGAGTATAGAATAATAAGTAAGTTTAAAAATGTAATAAGATACTATGGCATTGACCTTATATTAACACAGTGACCGACCAAGTCTCCCCAGGGCCAATGATGAAATAGCATGCTGCCTACCTTCTAGAGGGGAAGGACTCAGGGAAAGAAGGAGAAATGCTTTTGAAGACATAGACCTGGTGGATTTTTTTTAGATTGATATTGTGTACACTGGGTGTTGTTTTTCTTTTATTCTCAATGTGGGGGAAGCAGGTGAGAAGATGACTAGGTGACCCTGCACTGATTCAAATGCATGCATTCATACATGTGTGTGTGTGTACACGCATGGGAAGTCTGAGTAATACAATGATTAAGCAGTCCTGAGAACTGATGACGACATATTACTCATCTCTTGATAAGAGCGCTGGTTGATATAATTTTCTTTAGCTATAACTATTGAGAAATTTTATTTAGCTTGACTACATACATTAATGTAGTAGGGGCTAGTATTTCTTGCTTTCTCAAGGGGAGTAGGGGTTTTACAGAAAGGGAAGGGAGAGATGGCTAATTTCTGATGTAAGAATATTTAATTTTAAAATGAGGTAAAAAATGTTATTCCCAAAATATTCCACACTACATAAGTAAAAATAAGAGGGGGACAATGATGGCTATCTTCCAGGGCTGGTTGTGAAGGTCAAGTGAAATATTGCTAAAGTGCTTAACGTAGGCACTCAGTAGGTGGTTGACCATAAATACTGATTTTCTTCCTTCAATCAGTCTTGATATTAGACTGACCAACTTGATGGTTGTCAAAGGTAGCACCCTTCCCATGTGTGAAGGTGTCACTATCTCCTGGAGTTCTGTCTTTTCTCTGTAACATGGTTAGGAGAATTTGACTTTTGCTGTTCCAGAAAGGTGACAAAGTTACCTCTAGGACATGACTTACATAGTGGGCGAAGACTCCATATGATTCCCTTCAAGCAGTATTCTAAGGGTCTTTGGAAAAAGTAGTGTGGCTGCCTGACAACCTAAAGGCATAAAACTCTATGTGAAATCAGGGTTCTTCACATATGACAGATTTCCACAAATGGCACGCTGCCACACCTTGCTTTGCTGACCAGATGAGCTCCCACATTGAGGTGAGGGGACCGTTGTCTACTCAAGCTAAAACTATCACATGTTTATTGAAGACCCTTTATATCCACAGTTAAATAAAGCTGCTTTAGCCTGTTGAACATCCTAGGAGAGTCTGATTTTTTTCTCAACGTCTAAACTGAATATTGACCTAAGTTAGTTCCATCTATTACTGCCTTCCCAGGTAGGACATGCCTATAGGAGACTCAGAATTTCCAAGAAGCTGCCTGAAGTACCTTGACACACTAACCTGACCCTCTCAATTCTTGTTTTTCTCCTTCTTGCTGTCATGGACTCGGCAAGTACATGACACACTACAGTGCAGACCCAGGACTAACAGAGACAAGGGTGAGAATTCCCCAAGCCTCCGTTAAACAGCAGAAAAGTCATCCATTATTGAAACAGCAAGCCAAGATACGTGTTAGAAACACAGGGGCAGCAGGATGGACCCAGAGCAGTCTGTATAAGAAATCTGGGGCTTGTCCATCTAGGTCCTTTCAAAAAGCTCATTGACTTGACCTAAGAGCTGGTAAAGGGGAGGGCTTCAGAGGGACCTGGGAAGGCCTGTAGGAGCTGAGACGGGAAGACATGAGCAGCACCAGCAGCAAAAGTTCTGCTCTGATGACCCCAGGGCAACGGACAGGAACAAGAGGAGCCTTCAGGGCTCTACTCCAGGGCTGCCCAGACAACACTCCGGAGAAGGGTTTTCTGGGCCTTCAGTTATTTACAAAAGAGAGATTGGCCCTAAGGAAGAGGGAGGAGGGGGTTGAGCTGTGTGTAGGGGAAGGGGTGACAGGCACAAAGAAAGCAAAGACATGATCCCTGAGTAATACAGACTAAGGAATGAAGGGCTCACCCTTATCATTCAACTGTAATGAAGGGGAAGTTAAAATCAAATGGGGAGTAGTAGGTGGAGTAGTACATAGAGCACTGGTGATGGAGTCAGTGGACCCTGAGCTCAAATCAGGGCTCAGGTACTTGAGACTTACTAGCTGTGTGATCCTGGGTAAGTCATTTCGCCCTGATTGCCTCAGAGAAAAAACACAGGAGCGCAGCCTGGGGGAGAGCAGGCCACGCTCAAGACACCGGGGTGCCAATAAATCAGCTTAAAACATGGAAGATGGTAGCAGGGCAGTGTTCTTACTACGGTATTCAATTTCATGCCTATTTTGCAGAGAACCAATCCATAAAGCAGGTAACCAGCGTCACAGACCAAACTCTGAGTCTACACACATGGATGGATTGCTGATGTGGGTCAAGCCAAATGGATAGACTGCACTCACCTGGGCGGGGGCTCGGTCTATCCCAGGAGGCATTCCCTTAGGATCCAGGCTCCCCGTGTAGGGAGAAAAGAAACCAAAGTGACTCCAGGGTGTGAAGTTCCTCCCTCTTATCCCTGGACATGATCTACCCCAGGGACCTGCTCCCCCATCCTCTATGGCCCCACAGATAGAACAGCAGCCAAAGCTCTACCTCACAGACTTTCCAAATAATCATGGTATGTCCTCTTTGGAAGCGTTTCTGATAACCAGGATACCATCAGGAGCCACCTGCAAAGACTTTGCCTCGTTCACCTATGCACAGAAAAGCTCATCTACCCCAACTGTGGCCTTGGTGCTCATACTTTGGGTGACCACTACTTCTAGTACCTTATTAAAAAAAAAAAAAAAACACTTCTAATTTCTCTCAAGTTTTGGTGTGTGGATTTGACCCAGTCCATGCTTGTGTCAGGTGTTGGTCCTCTGACGACAGAACAGGGGAGGGAGAAGGACCCCAGACAGGGAGAGTTCTTTCCCTTCCCCTCCCAAGCAGGAGGCTGCCCACTTGGAATTTACAGAGGGTTTGTTTTCATACTTCGTTGCCCAAGAAGACCATGCCATCAGAGAAATGATGACATGACTTTCACGTGACTTTGTTTTGATTGTGGGAGAGCTGTGCAGGTCACCAGAGTCACTTCTTCTCCACAAACATCTGAATCCAGCCACCTGATGTTCCTCGGAATGATTGGAGATGGAAACAGATGCACTGGGAGACGTTGGGGCCTTTAGTCTCAGGTCTTGGCAAGTACTCACTTAAGGTGAGGCAATGTCCATTCATTGAATAGGCTTGCTTAAGAAGTATCCAGGGAGGAGCCAAGATGGCAGAGTAGAAAGATTCACATATGCTAGCTTCGAACCCACAACCCATAAAATACCTGTAGAGAAGAACTCCCAATAAATTCTAGGGCAGCGGAAGCCCCACAACAACGGAGTGGAGGAGATTTCTGTTCCAGAGAGCCCTAAAAATCCAACACCAAAGGTCCGTGACGCACTGGACCTGGAGCAGAGCCCAGCCCTGCTTTGACTGTGCAGCACCGAGAGGATCAGATCCAAGGAGGCTTCAGGGAGGAAATCTCCAGCGACTGCACAGGTCCCTGCACCCACAGGCACTACAGGTCAGTGACAGAGCCTTCTGGACAGGCTAAGAGGAGAGTGGAGCATCGCCATAACTCAGGCCACCTCGGTAGGCAGCAGCAGAAGCAGCAGAGGACAGGGCCTCCCAAAGCAGAGAGGAGCTCGGATCCATTGTTGAAGATCTCCACATAAACCCCCTGAGGGAACTAAACCCTGTGTTGTGATCCTGCCCCCACCTGAGCACCTGAACTTAATCTCACGCTGAATAGCAGCCCCGCCCCCTGCTGAAAGCCATGAGGCTGGGGAGCAGTATTTGAATCTCAGCCCCTAAGCACTAGCTAAGCAGATCTGGAGGCAAGGCTGGGGTGGAGAGAAATCTCAGAAATCAAGTAACTGGCTACGAAAACGTCCAGAACACAGGGGAAAAAAGTAAGACCATAGGAGGTTACTTCCTTGAGGAACAGATATCTCCTCCAATCCTTTCTGATGAGGGAGAACAATGCTTACCATCAGGGAGATACATAGAAGTCAAGGCTTCTGTATCCCAAATATCTGAAATAGATATTCAATGGGCTCAGATCATGGAACAGCTGAAAAAGGATTTTGAAAATCAAGTGAGAGAGGTAGAGGAAAAACTGGGAAGAAAAATGAGAGAGATGCAAGAAAAGCATGAAAAACGGGTAAACACCTTGCTAAAGGAGATCTAAAAAAATGGGGAAGAAAATAACACTTTGAAAAATAGGCTAACTCAATTGGCAAAAGAAGATCAAAAAGTCAATGAGGAGAAGAATGCTTTCAAAAGCAGAATTAGCCCAATGGAAAAGGAGGTCAAAAGCTCACTGAAGAAAATAGTTCTTTTAAAATTAGAATGGAACAGATGGAGGCTAATGACTTTATGAGAAACCAAGAAATCTCAAAACAAAAGCAAAAGAATGAAAAAATGGAAGATAATGTGAAATATCTCATTGGAAAAACAGCTGACCTGGAAAATAGATCCAGGAGAGAAAACTTAAAAATGATTGGACTACCTGAAAATCATCATGAAAAAAAGAGCCTAGACATCATCTATCATGAAATTCTCAGGGAAAACTGCCCTGATATTCCAGAACCAGAGGGCAAAATAAATATTCAAGGAATCCACTGATCACCCTCTGAAAGAGATCCCAAAAGAAAAACTCCTAGGAACATTGTGGCCAAATTCCAGAGTTCCAAGGTCAAGAAGAAAATATTGCAATCAGCTAGAAAGAAACAATTCAAGGAATATGGAAATACAATCAGGATAACACAAGATCTAGCAGCTTCTACATTAAGGGATCGAATTGAGTGTAATATGATATTCCAGAAGTCAAAGGAACTAGGACTGAAACCAAGAATCACCTACCCAGCAAAACTGAGTATAATACTTCAGGGGAAAAAATGGTCTTTCAATGAGATAGAGGACTCTCAAGCATTCTTGATGAAAACACCAGAGCTGAAAACAAAATTTGATTTTTAAACACAAGAATGAGAAGAAGCATGAAAAAGTAAACAGCAAGGAGAAGTCATAAGGGACTTACCAAAGGTGAACTGTTTACATTCCTACATGGAAAGACAATATTTGTATCTCTTGAAATTTTTCAGTATCTGGGTAATTGGTGGGATTATACACACACAAACACACGCACATGCATGCATACACACACAGAGACAGGGAACACAAAGTGAATTGAACAGAATGTGATCGTATCTGCATTGGGAGGAGAGAGGGAGAAATGAAATGGGGCAAATTAGCTCTCATAGAAGAGGCAGGTAGGAGACTTTTTAGTGGAGGGAAACGGAAGGGAGCTGAGAGAAAAACATGAAGTTTACTCTGATCACATTTGACTGAAGAAAGGAACAAAATGCGCACTCATTTTGGTATGAAAACTTATCTTAAAATATAGGAAAGTGGGGAAGAAGGAGATAAGTAGGGTGGGGAGGATGATGGAAGGGAGGGCAATGGGAGGAGGGAGAAATTTGAAGTCAACACTCGGGGAGGTACAGGATCCAAAGACAGAATAGAAACAATGGGGGGCAGGATAGGATGGAGGGAAATATAATTACTCTTACACAACATGACTATTATCGAAATCATTTGCAACACTACACAGATATGGCCTATATTGAATTGCCTGCCTTCCCAAAGGGAATGGGTGGGGAGGGAGGTATGAAGAGAAGTTGGAACTCAAAGTTTTAGGAACAACTGTTGTGTATTGTTCTTGCTGGAAGTAAATAAGAAATACAGTTAATGGGGAATAGAAAGTTATCTGGCCCTACAGGACAAAAGAGAAGATGGGGACAAGGGAAGGGAGGGATGATAGAAGAGAGGGCAGATTGGTCATAGGGGACATTAGAATGCTCAGTATATTGGGGTGGGGGAGGGGACAAACGGGGTGAAAATTTGGAACCGAAAATTTTGTGAAAATGAATGTAAAAGTTAAATAAATTTATATAGAGAAAAAGAAAAGCTATCTTACAATACAGGGACGTGGGGGAGAAGGGGATAAGCACGGTGGGGGGACGATGGAAGGGAGGGCAATGGGAGGAGGGAACTATTTGAAATTAACAATCTTGGGGAGGGACAGGATCAAAAGAGAGAATAGAAGCAATGGGAGTCAGGATAGTATGGAAGGAAATATAATTATTCTTACACAACAGGACTATAATGGAAGTCATTTGCAAAACTACACAGATATGGCCTATATTGTATTGCCTGCCTTCTCAAGGGGAATGGGTGGGCAGGGAGGGATGGGGAGAGGTTGGAATTCAAAGCTTTAGGAACAACTGTCTAGTATTTTTCTTGCTACTAGGAATAAGAAATACAGGTATTGTGGAATAGAAAGTTATCTGGCCCTACAGGACAAAGCCGAAGATGGAAACAAGGGAAGGGAAGGATGATAAAAGAGAGGGCAGATTGGTGATAGGAGAAATTAGAAGGCTCTGTGTTTTGGGGTGGGGGAAGGGGATAAATGGGGAGAAAATTTGGAAGCCAAAATTTTGTGAAAATCAATGTAAAAAGTTAATAAATTTAAGCAAATAAAAAAATTAAAAATATAAAAAAGTTAAAAAAAAAAGTATCCAGGGCTAGTTTTACGTTTAGGGCCCCTTTAATGAGGTCAAGAAAGGATAGCTATCAATCCGGGTAGGAAATAGTGGCAGTTACTATTGATAAGCACTCTAAAGCTAGAGGAGTCCAGGAGGCCTTGGAAGGGACCCCTTAGAGTCCAAGTTTCAGAGTGTAATAGGTTTAATATTTTTGAAGAAGACAGGGAAAGGAAAGGGCAAGGAAGGAAAAAAGAAAGGGAAAGGGGGAAGGAAAGGAGGCAGTAAAACCCAGGTCAACTGGGCAACTTTTGGCCATCCAAATTTGCCTTCCTTTGGAGAGAAGGAAGGGGAGGGAGAGGGAGATAGTAGAGGAGAAGGTGAGGTACACAGCTAGCATTCAGCCAGCTGCATCTACTCACAGGATCGTGTTCGTCCTTCGTTGCCCAAGAAGACCATGCAAGCAGAGAAATTATGACATGACTTGCACTTGACTTTGTTTTGAATGAAGGAGGGCTGTGCGGGTCACCAGCCTCACTTCCCCTCCAGAGTCATCTGAATCCAGTGATCTGATATGCCTCAGGATGAGTGGAGATGGCCCAGGATGTGCTGTGAGACCTTGGGGCCTTTAGGCCCAGGACTTTGCAGGTACTCACTTAGGGTGACACACCCATTCATTGAATAGGCCTGTTTAAGAAGGAGTCAGAGCATGGCCACTTTAATATGGTCAAGAAAATAATGATATCACTCTGGGTGGGAAACAGCGACAGTTACTATTGATAATCACTCTAAAGATAGGGTAGTCAAGGAGCCCTTGGCAGGGCCTCCTTGGAGTCCCAGTTTCAGTGTGTAATAGGTTTTAGTATTTTGGGAGAAGACAGGGAAAAGAAAGATAAGGGAAGGGAAGGGAAGGGAGAAGGGAAGGGAAAATTGGAAAGAAAAGGGGAACGGAAAGGAGGCAGTAAAACCCAGGTCAAATGGGCAACTTTTGGCCATCCAAATTTACCTTCTTTTGCAGAGGAGAAGGAAGGGGAGGGAGAGGTAGACAGGAGAGTAGGAGGTGAGATACCCAGGTAGCAGTCAGACAGCTGCATTTTATATATACATATACATATATATATATATATATATGTATGTATGTATGTATGTATATGTATATGTATGTGTGTATGTATGTATTTATGTACGTATGCATGTGTGTATGTGTGTATGTATGTATGTACGTATGTATGTATGTATGTATGTACACAGTTTTCAATGGAGACTGATTAAGCACCTACTCTGTACCAATCTCTGTGCTGTAATCTGGGGAAACAAAGGCAAAAATCATTATGCCCTGGTTCTCAAGCAATATATATTTTATCATGTGTAATTACGTGTGAACTAAGTGAAATGTAGACTATCGAGGAGGGGTGGACAGTAGGGTAGGAAGACTAACAAAAGTCTCCTGCAGAAAGTGGAGCTTGAATTAGGCTTTGAAACAAATTAGGGAGTCATCAATTTTAATATTTTTAAATGTAATCTATTTGTATCTATAGCATGCTTTAAAATCTGGAAACTGGTCCTTGGAAGATAAAAGTTTGATTTCAATAAACAAAATTAATGACATTTATTCTTTTTTTTTCGTGAGGTCTTTATGAATTGATGGCCACCTACATAACAGGATGAGTCCTTCGGCTCTGGGCAAGTGTCTCATAGTCCAACCAAGGCCAGGAGAGCAGGATTCTACAAGAAGAGAATCAGTAAGTCAATAACAAGATGCATTAGTTTCTCCTTACTTCTCTTCCTCCTCGACAGAGGCAACTAGTTAGCACAATGTTGGGTGTTGCACCTGGAATAATCAATACCTCAGTTCGAATCTAGCCTCAGATATTTAGCAATCATATGACTCTTGGAAAGTCATTTAGTATCCTTCTGCCTCATTTTACCCTACTGTAAATTGGGAAAAATACTGCTTCTTATATCCCAGAGTTGCTGGTAAAATCACATGACAGAATACTTGTAAAACACTTAGCAAAATGACTGGTATATTAAAAGTGCTTTGTTCTTGTTCTTCAGTTAATTCCAGTTGTGTCCAACTTTCTGTGACCTCATTTGGGGTTTTCTTGGCAAAGCTCTTGGAGTGGTTTGCAAGAAATGTAGTCAGTATAAAACTATTGAGAGAGATAGCACTTATTTATATAAAATGGGAACCTTGAGAAGGGTTTTTTTTCTGTTCTTGCACACACCCTGAGATTAATAATAATAACTGACATTTATACAACTCTTTATTATTTGGATAATGCATACCTTTTCTCCTTTAATCCTCACAAACATCTTGTGAATTATCCAGGATAGGTTTTAGATCAGTCATTTCCAGGTGAGTTTAACTCTTGAAGATGCAATTTCGAGTTCCATTGGCAAGAATAATGGAATGGTTTGCTGTTTCCTTCTTTGACTCATTTTACAGATGTGTAGCTAACGCAAATAGGGTTAAGCAAATTACCCAGAGTCACATAACTAGTAAGTTCCTGAGGCTAGATTTGAACTCACCAAGATAAGTCTTCCCGACTCCAAGGTCTGCACTCTAGCCACCAATCTTCACCTTCCCTTTAGGTTATTTGACCTATTTTATATGTAAGGAAATTGAGGCTTAGAAAGATTAAATAACCTCATCATCATAATGGAGAGATTTGTCCTCTTTTGACATAAGTGACAGTGCAAATAAGAACCAGAGGTGAAATTTAAATCCTCAGTTTTATGTTTCTCAATAGACTTTTTACTTGAACCCGTGTCTCTATTTATCCTATTTCAAGATCCGCTGGTAGAAGTACCTCATTGAGGTTTCATTCAAATAAATCATTTCTGTGAATTTTCATCACAGCCCTTCCAATGTAACAGCTATCTCACTTTCAGTGTTGAGGAAAGTGGGAGAAAGAAATTTGCGATTGTGTTAGGGAACAGAGGAAAAAAGTTAGAGCTGATGACAGTTCTGTTTCCCCTTGCTTCTCTAAGCCTATTAAAGGTCTACTGGGGAGGACTAGGCCCTAGTGGGGTAGGGATCCATGATGTATTAAGGTCACTGAGAGGAAGAGTGTCAAGAAACCAAGAACTCTGCTGCTAAATTTCCAGTTTTATGAACAATTTTTTTCCAATAGATTACCTTTCTGGACAACTGGAATTCCTCAGTTGCCAGAGGATTTGCTAAGATCAGTCACATCTGTGCCCAGCTCCCCCAACTTCTGTGCCTGTTTGGTGCCATGGATTGGAAGGAATATTGCATGAAACCAACATAGATAAATTCTCATCCTACTCTATCAAGAAATTACTTCACCCAATGAAGATGATAAATTTCTCAGTGTCCTGGTTTCTACGTCTATGAAAAAGAACCCATAATTTCTGTCTTTCTTACAAAATTATGGTGGTAGTCAGGTGTGAAACTTCATGAGGAAAGTGATAGATTTAATATAAGCTAGGAAAACAAATGTTTCTAGCCATGGCACTTAACCCAATACCATTTCATTAAAAAAATAAAGAAGAATTCACAAAATTACTGCAGCTACTAGGAGAAGTTATTTGCATTATTGGTGTCTAAGTCACAGAAGACTTTAGTGAAGTGTGTGAGGGACAAACATCTCTGAACTACCACAATGACAATACCAAGAACAAAACATTCAACAACCACCTGGAAACCAATAGAGAGCTTGATCTCTTTTTCCAGGATGATGTAATGTGAGAACAAAAAAAGGAAATATAAGTCTGGGTGTTCACAATAAATTCTTACTATTTTAAATTTCTGATATTAAAGGATATTAGATAGAAGAATGAAAACAAATGTCATTAAAATTAACAAAACAAAATAATCCTCTAATGAAATATATAATTAGATCAAATTCCATAAAGGGTATTTGTTGCTCATATCTCTAAGTCTTTAATAATAGGTTGTAATATATTTGGTGATTTAACTTCCCTTGTTAGGACTAGTTACAGAAAAAAAATCCTTTGTGTTTCCTTCACTAAAAATTTTCTTTTTAAAGTGTTTTTTCAGATATATTCTTACATAATCTGATATGAGTTAAAGCATAAAAAATGAAAAGTACAAATATTATCTAAAAATGATGGTACTTTCAATGTTCAGCGTATTTTTATCATGGCTTGATGGAAAAAGTAACATTCTCTTTGTGGAATCTTAATTCTTGAATCAGGATCATAAGATTTTTATTTCAAGAAAACCTAGAGACTTTTTAGTCATAGACACTGGATTGGTGATTTAGAAACAATTCTCAGATGAGGAAATTCTCTCTGCCAAGGCAAATTTGCTCTCCCCTTATAATTTACGGTGTTACAAAAATTAAATTTCTAGAATTAAGGGAAACAACGAAAATTATTTGGAGACATGAAGGACACTTGGGAAGGAATGTCAGAAACAGCATTAAAAGACAGAGAGAAATTCTTTAATTACAGATCACATGCAAAGCTGTACCCCTCACCTTTAAAGTAATCCAGGAGATTGGACCACCTATGGAAATTGTAAGGATGTATTGTCTGTATTGTCAAAGTCAGTTAAACAAACATTAAGTGACCACAATGTACAAAGTACTGTGCTAGTTAGCTATGTGATTGTAAGACCAAAGAAATGACCTGAAACTGATTGTTTTAAAAACAACAACAAAAACAAAACAGGCAAGCCACCTCCACTCAACAACTTATAGTCTTAGATGGCTATTTAAATGATGGACAAATGACATGAGTTGCTCAGGGTCATATCCTCAGTATGTGTCACATTTTCCCAATCAGCTCTCCATCCCAATGTCATACCGTTTCTAGTTACTTGGACAGATTAGACACACAAAACATCTCATGAATCAAAGAATCAAAGTATATAGCTTAGTTCATACTTACTTGCTTGTGTGGGATAAAAGTGTTCCATTGCTTCTTTCTTTCATTAATATATTTTTTTTAATCTATCTTCACTCATCTTTCTGTACTTGGATGTCAGTCATATGAGAATAAAAACGTGTCTGGTTCTTTCTGCAAAGAAAAGGACAAATATGAAAAAAAGACTATGAGTTGAGAAGCCATAAGAGTGTGTTACTGTATATCCAGTAGTACTGTGTGGGAATAGTTCTTGTCCCATGCCCCGTTTTGCTTTTCCATGAGAACCGCAGTCTTCTGATGTCTTGACAACCTGAATTCAAATATGATATTAGGCACTTATTGACCGTGTAAACTTGGTGACGTTTCTTAAAAAGGTCACTCTCAGTTTCTTCAACTGTAAAATAGGAATTGTGATGGTCCCTACCTCTTAGGATTATTATAAGGATCAAATAAGATTATCTTTGTAAAGAATTTAACACAGTGCCTGGCACAAAGGAAGTACTCTGAAAATGCTTATTCATTTTCTTGTTGCGTGATCCCAGGCATTTAAGTGTCTTTACCTATTTGTTCATGAATTTCTTCTCTAACTTCCTCTGATTTCATCAATTTTCTCTAAAATATAAATCAGAATACTTCCATATATTATCCCAACCTGCACAGATGTGAGAAAAGTCATAAGCAAATGAAATATTATCAAAAATGTGCATGCTAAGAATTTATTTATGTATCAAATAATATTTTATTTACGTCAACACAAAAGGCATAGTATTATAAGATAGTAATTAAGGCATCATTTTGTTGTAATGAAACAAATATTACTTTTAAAAATATCACTAGTGCTAGCTTTATTTTTGACTTTTTCAGAACTAACATAGCATTGTAGTTATAACAAAATTTCTCTATATGGAATAAACTTATTTTTATGATTTTATTTTTAGCTTTGAAGATACAGTTCTAATCAAGTCTCATTTTAAACCTTTATTATGAATTATTGGGCATTTCTGCCAGTTTGTTCATTAAAAATATTGCCTTATTATTTTTATATCAACTTCATTTTTGAATATATTCCTTTCTCTTTCCTACTCATATTGAAATCTTTGCCCATCAAAATTAGATATAGTTAGTTATAGATATGGATATTATGGTTATAGGTAGATAAATATATAAAATATATATGTACACACATGTGCAGCATAAATACAACTATACATATATAAATATGTGTGTATATGCACACAAACATACACATATGTGTATAAATATGTACACTGTAGCTATATGTGCACATGCATATATATATATATATATATATGAGCATGTATATGTATATAGATTCATGCATGTGTAAACTATTTGTATACCCACATCTATATCCATATTTATATAAAGAAGTTGAGCAAAATATATAAATGAATAAATGAATGAACCAAAGTTTGAACTACACCTGAAAGAACATTTACTCTTTTACAGCCATAGTCTCTAAACTTTACGAAGGAGGGGAAAGAAGATGTTAAATTGTTTTTTTTCTTACATAATCAAAAGAAAGTGAAAGGAATTAATTTTGTTTTAATTTTTGCTCTTTTAAAGTATTCATCTGTAAAAAAAAAATATAGACTGTTGTAGTATGTTGTTTGTGGAAGTTGATTGTGCTAGGACCTTTGTCATGTTTTCACTGTTTGGTCTTGAGATTTCATTGTAATGAATACATTTTAATGAGAGTCAAAGGGAGCGTTCACTTTGTCTTTGAATGTGCCTGGTTAGATATAGAATCTTTAGAATGTCATCTTATATGTCTCACAAGGTGATTATCATCAAGCTTCCTTTTCTCGCAGTATTTCACAAATTTCCATTTATAGAAAAAGTAGTCTGCCTTTATGTACCAAATCTTACCTTAATTTCCCTTGTCTACTTTAGTCTGGGTATTTTATCCCATTTGATAATATTCTGCACTATGCTGTAATAATACCTTTCAAATTATATGTATCGAAAGTAGTGTAGTTTACAAGAAATTATTATTTAAAATTATTTTTACAGAATATTTTTGAAAGAATTATAATTTATGTGGAACAATTTATTTTGTCGTTGACATTTTTCTTAGATTATTCACATATTTATCTATGTATTCATTTATCTGTCATCACCTGTTTATTGTAGCGTAACCTTCTTTTCTTCTTCCAGTGAATCATCTGTTTCGCAAAGAATAAGAAGAGAGAGGGAAAAAAGCAGGTCACAAAATCTAAGTAATAAGTCAGTATCAGTATTCTGCATTCAGAGTGTGCCACAACCAAAAAAAAAAGTGGAAGTAAAATTATTTTCTGTGATGACAAAGTTCATTAACCATTATAATTAGATAGTTTTTAGTTTGCTGGTCTGTAATTTGTTCTGTCTATTTATATTACTTTAGTTGAAGGACACATTTTTCCTGGTTGTGCTTACTTCTTTATGCCACTTCACAAATGTCTCCGTATACTTCTCTGAATTTTTCACATTTCTTATTATATTATACTTAGTCAATATTTCATTACAATATATTAGTTTTTATATAAACTGATTTTCCAGGTTTCTTGTTTTTCTTCAGTTCCTTTGTTTTCATTTTTTTGTTTTCTTCATTTATTTTTAGTTTTCAATTTTTATTTTCACAAGATTTTGAATTCCAAATTTTCTCCCCATCCTTCCCCTCCCCGACCTGGAAACGGATGAGGGTGCCATTCCTCTTAGTTGCCAGTCTGGTCTCCTCACCTGGAGCAAGGAGAGTGTCACCCCTTCTGCTACAACACGTTGCTCCCTCTCGTGATCTGGGAAAGGCCTTCAGGGCATCATAAACCTCAGGACACAGAAAAGTGTTCTATCATTTGTATTTAATGAATGACTACGTCCCCCTGCCCATGTTATCTATATGAGAGACATCCTGAACTCTCACAGCTATCAGTAGTGAAAGCTTGTTCTCTGTCATCCTGCCAGGCCTCCCCCATTCCCATCTGCCTGAGCTCACCACTCCCTTCCCTACCCCCCAGCCACCTGAAGGTAATCATCCCTTCCTTTTTTCTCTTTGGAGGGTTTATTCCATAGATTACAAAGGTGATTTCAACTTAGATCCTTTCTCTTCCCACTCCTTTCATCTTCTGTTTCTCCCAGCATACTTGCTGGTGATACAGCTTCCCTGGCCTCCCTTTCTAGCACGGACTCTGCTTTTATTACACCCCTTCCCACCCAGTCTTGTGGGGAGATGCAAAACTACTCGTTCTCCATTTCCAGGTTCTCTTATCTACCACTGTGATTCAGTAAGCTGTCTGGCTTTTAGCTTCACTCAGTCCATATCTGCTAACCCATCAAAATGCTGGCAGTTATTATAAGCAGATTGACAGGATGCTTTCTTTCAGTCTTTAGGAACTTTGTTGAGTACCTCAAAGTATTTCTCCTTGTTAATTCCTGCTCTCCTGCTCTGGACTTTCCAAGGAATCCCTAAAATACCCTAAACTCCCTGTTGTGTTCCTTTTCTACAAACTTAATTTCCCTCCTCTTTGCACCTTGTAATCTTAATAAAATTATGACGTTCTTGAGGTCAAAACTGTCTTTTGTACCCCACACCGAGTTTAGCCCATACGAAGTACTTATTAAAATCTTTATTGACTGCTCTTTATTAACTACCTTGAATGAAAAAAACCAGTAGGCTTAAATGTTCCTTAAAAATCATGAGGATAAATTTTACTTTCCTACCATTTTATTTCTGGGTTTTCCACAAATTTCGAATAGTAGGACATGAAAAAACAATACACCTTGTGGATATCATGTCTGCAACAACATATAGTCTCAATTCATACTTGGTCCTAAGGAATAATAAAAGAGAAAGATTAACTATTTCCTGTCATGTTTCAAGGATAATTAAAGATAGCACATAACAGAAAAATTCAGAACTTTAAGTGTATCTCAGGAGATTAAATTGTGATAACAGAGTTACACAGGTTTGTCAGAGAATGTGTATATATGTGGAGACGTACAAACAGAAAAGCCAAGTGAACTCAAATGTGTGTATGTATGTGAGCTTAGGTGTTTCTTTATACGGGAAGCTGTTTTGTATTTCAAAACTGATAGCCTCCTGCCACTCCTATTTATCTGTCAATTTTGCCTATAAATTTGTTCCACTCCTGTATTTGATGTGGATGATGGAAGGAATTTTCCATCTGCCAAACCCATGTGAAAGTTCAATGACTGTTAATGCAAAGAAATGAAAAAAATGATATTTATAAAGAAGTATGAAAATATGTCTCAGCATATGATAGAACTGGCCTTTCTTTTTGTCTTTTTTTCCTGTTTTCCAGAGAGCCAGGATAAAGATCTGAAATTCAAGGTAAAGAAAAGGTTTATTTTCTTTCATACACTTTTTGTGTATGATGCTCCATGTATAGTGTAATCATACTATGTATAGACATCCCATGGGAAAATTTTACTAGCTTTACAGAAGGAAAATGAGATCTGGAAGTCTGTACAGTAAATTTGTGTGTTTTTTATGTATTTGTGTATATGAATTTGTATGCAAGTAGATATGTGTATGTGGATATTTGTGTGAAGGTCTGCATGCAGTTATATGTGTTTTATTAATACATGTGTTTTTATGAATGTGCTTATGTTTGTATGGGTATGTGTGTAAGGGTGTGTATAGATGTATGTGTATTTAGTGAGTGTGTTTGTGAATGTATATATCTGTGAATGGAAAAGATTTTTACTTCATCATTAGAAAATTTATCTCCTATTCCAAAGGAAATACTTAAGTATTTACTCAGTTTTTGCTATAGGCCTATTTTCCACATGACTTGCTATTGCTTTTCCTGCACATAATCACAAGGGCTCCGTGGAAACTTTCCTAGAAGTTGAAAGGCTTGTGGAATGTCACCTTCAACTCAGAAAAGGACCTTAGGTAACATCTAGTCCTACTCTGTCTTTAGTCCTGATTAGAAAAGTGAAGCCTATAGAGGTTAAAAGACTTAACAGAGGTTACATTCATAGTGAGAAGTTGCAGAGCTAAGACTGGGACCTGCATCAATCCTCAGAATTCTCGTAGACTTTTTTTTATTTAATGGCTCATGTGAGAACAACATAAACACCTGAGAAAAATTTTGTGTGCGTAAGAGGACTATACAATAAGGAGCCAAATGGATATAGTCATGCAGGTAGTAGGTTGCAAATGAAAGGGAAGGGAAGGGAAGGGAAGGAAATCTAGCCAATTTACCCCAAGTTAACTTAGGCAGCTCGATCTACTCACAGTGAGTTAGAATAATATACATACTTGGATGTATATATATATATATATATATATATATATATATATATATATATATATATATATATATTACACACATACACACACACACACACACATATATATATATATATATTACACACATACACACACACACACACACACACACATATATATATATATATATATATATAATAGGCACACATACACACCTATGTATAATACACACACACACATATACGTATACATATATGTAATCCTGTGGGTATTGGTAGCTTTGATTCCTTCATCTGAAAATCTACTTTTTGTCATTTCTCAATTGGATAATGCCTCTTATTTTTATAAATTTGACACAGTTCTCTGCATGTGAGGGAAAGGAGGCCTTTATCAGAGAAACATGCTTCACTTTTTATAGTTACTTTTGTTAACTGTATTATTTTCCATCTTGTCCTCCCACCTTTTATACTATAATCTCTATCATTTCACTCCGTCACTGAAATGACTTTCTTTCACCGAATTTTTATAAATGGAAAAATTATTGAAGTAATTCCACATAAAAAAATTAAGTTCAATGGAGTAACTGGAAATAGCAATGAAATTAGAACTGGTCAATACAGAAGTAGATATGCAGTATAGCAGGCCTTGCAATACAGGGAGTGGTGCTGACAATGTATACTTCTGCCATCTTTGTAGCAGTACCCATTAAGAATTTAATGCTGGTTGCTGAGACGTGTGTTTGAGGTTACATGGAAAGATTATTTGCAAGAGATAATTTTCTATACATTATTTTCATTAGAATTTTGTACGCTTTTTTATATGACCCCATTCAAATTATCATGGTGAAGCTTACAAGGCTTATTCTAATAAAGTGATGGGCAAAAATTGAAGGTTACCTTCTTTGATAGAAACAAGTTTACCTCTCTTCCTCTGTGTTCATAATGGAGTTTCTCCACAATATCCCTCTGTCATCTGTAAATACAAAGAATTCAAATGTGTACACACAAAGCATTAGACATGACAATAAAAATCCAGGAAATTCTCTAAGGCCAGAGGTTGCTGATGATTTGTCAGTCTGATGATTCTGTGAGGAAGGTTCCATATGTGGATTTTCCTTCCACTGATGCACAGACAGGATTTTATGACCCTTCACCCCCATCTCTGGCTGCACCTAGCAACAAAATTTATCAAGAACTCATATGAGTAACACCAGGAAAGAAACACCATGGAAAGATGACCAAGGATACAGCAACTATCCCCAAGTAGCTGTTATTCTACTTTTTGAATGTTCTGTTTGATATACAAATGTCTGTTTGGGTAGAGATGGTGGTGGTTTTGGCGGTGTGTGATGTCTTCTTGGCCCCACTTGGGATTTTCTTGGCAAAGATACTAGAGTGCCTTATTTGTCCTTCTGCAGCTCACTTTCAGATGAGAAACTGAGGCTACTGGGGTTACACTTGCCGGTTGTCACACAAATGATTGTGTGAGGCCTAATGTGAACTGAAAAAGATGAGTATTTCTGATTTCAGGCCCAGGTCTCTATCCACCAATGCACTTAGCTTCCCATACAAAAGTATACTCATTCCATATTGAAATAGAAGAGGAATATTTAGTATTTAGCATTGAGTAACCAGTTACCATGAAAAAAGGTGAAAATGGCAGCTTTACTTCTGACAGTTTTGGTCTCTGGCATTTGTTAATTATATAGGGGTATGTATGAAAAGACAGCTAGGAAGGACAGTGGATAGTGTGATGGTCTTGAAATAAGAAAGGCTCATCCTAATGAATTCAAATCTGGCCTTAAACACTTAACAGCTGTGTGATCCTGGACAAGTCACTTAACCCTGATTGCCTTAGTTATTCATGAGAATGGCACACCATTTCATTATTTCTGCCCAAACACCCCAAATGGGTCATGAGAGTCAGACAAGATTAAAATAATTCAACAAAAGCAAGAAATGTCCTCTAGTGACAAATCTTATGAGAACATGATGGAAGAGGCCAACTGGCATGAGAAATAGGGGTCACTGAATGTTCCTAAGGAGTTGTAAGCTCCTCTACTCAGCATGCACTTGCTTCCCCCTGACCTCTAAGTGGAGCACCACCTCCTTTCTCTCTTAAGACTTTAAATTTTCCACTTCAAATTCACCATGAATGATGATATTGCTGCTCTCATTGTTGACAATGGCTCTGGAATGTGCAAAACTGGCTTTGCAGGAGCTGATGCCCCTTGTGTCGTCTTCCCTTCCATTGCATGGTGCCTCAGACATCAGGGTGAGATAGTGGGCACGGCCCAGAGAGACTGTTATGTGGGGGATGAGGCCCAGAGAAAGAGAGGTATTTTGACGCTGAAATACCCCATTGAACATGGTATTGTCATGAACTGCAAAGACATGGAGATCTGTCATCATATTTTCTTTCTTTTTATTTAACTATTCTTGGTTTATTTTTAGTTTTCAACATTCATTTCCACAAAATTTTGAGTTCCTAATTTTCTCCCCGTCTCTCCCCTCCCCTCTCCATAAAGTCTGGCATTGTGATTACCACTTTCCCTCCATAGGTGCTCCCTTCTATCACACACCTTTCTTCCCCTATCCCTATCTTTTCCGTTTTCTTGTAGGGAAAGATAGATTTCTATATCCCATTACCTGTGTTTCTAATTTCCCAGTTGCATGAAAAAACAATTCTCAACATTCAATCCTAATACTGTGAATTCCAACTTCTCCTCCTTCCTCCCTCCACAACCATGCCCACTGATAAGGCAAGCAATTCAATACAGACTATATATGTATGGTTTTGCACAAGACTTCCATAATAGTCATGTTATGTAATTCTAACGATATTTCCCTCCATCCTCTCTTACCTCCACCCTCGTTCTATTCTCTCCTTGAACTTCGTGCATAAGTGTTTACTTCTAATTACTCCCTACTCCCATTTGCCCTCTTATGATTCTCCTCACCCCACTTGTCCACTTTCCCCTACTTCCTGTAGTGTAACGTAGGTTTTCACACCAAACTGAGTGAGCATCTTATTCCCTCCTTAACCCGAACGTAAAGAGAATAAACTTCACTTTTCCCTTCTCACCTCCTCCCTTTTCTCAATTGAATAAGCTCAGTCTTGCATCTTTTAGGAGAGATAATTGACCCCATTCCATTTCTCCCTTTCTGTTCCCAATATATTCCCCTCTTACCCCTTAATTTTTTTAGATATTATCCCTTCTTAGTCATCCCACCGTCTACTGTCTGTCCATACACACACAGACACACACAGACACACACACACACACACATCCCTCCAACTATCCAAATATTGAGAAAAGTCTCAAGAGTTACAAATATTTTCTTTCCATATAGGAATGTACACAGTTCAACTTTAGAACTTCCTTTATGATATCTGTTTCCTTTTCATGATTCTCTTGATTCTTGTGCTTGAAAATCAAATTTTCTTCTCAGGTCTGGTCTTTTCATCAAAATGTTTGAAACTCCTCTATATCATTGAATGACCATAATTTCCCCTTATACATTGTACTTTCTTTTGCTAGGTAGGTGATTCTTGGTTTCAATCCTAGTTCCTTTGACTTCTTGAATATCCTATTCCAAGGCCTTCCACCCCTTAGTGTAGAAACTGCCAGGTCCTATGTTATACTTATTGGATTTCCACAGTACTCGAATTGTTTTTTTTTTTTTTTCCTGGCTGCCTACAATATTTTCTCCTTTACCTGGGAACTCCAGAATTTGGCTACAATATTCCTCGGAAACTCCCTTTTTGTATCTCTTTCAGGAGGGGATTGGTTGATTCTTTCAATATTTATTTTACCCTGTGGTTCTAGAATATCAGGGCAGTTTTTCTTGATAAATCCATGAAAGATTATTTCTAGGCTCTTTTTTTGATCATGGTGTTCAGGTGGTCCCATAATTTTTCATCTGCCTTTCCTCGATCACTTTTCCAGGTCTGTTGTTTTTCAAATGTGATATTTCACATTATCTTCTATTTTTTCATTCTTTTGGTTTCTTTTTGTACTTTCTTGGTTTCTCATGAAGTCATTAGCTTTCATCTTTTCCATTCCATTTTTAAAATAACTATTTTCTTCAGTGAGCTTTGGAAGTTTCTTTTCCATTTGGTTAATTGTACTCTTTAAGACATTCTTCTCATTGGCTTTTTGGGCACCGTTAGCCAACTGGAGTTAGTTTATTTTTAAGGTGTTGATTTGTTCAGCATTTTTTGCATCTGCTTTAGTAAGCTGTTGATTTGCTTTACATGGTTTTCTTGCATCGCTGTCGTTTCTCTTCCCAGTTTTTCCTCCACCTCTCTTGCTTGATTTTCAAAATCCTTTATGAGCTCTTCGATGGCCTGAGACCACTGCGTATTTATTTTGGAGATTTTCATGCAAAATCCTTGACTTTTAGGTGTTCATGTGATGAGTTAAATTGTCCTTTTTCATCTGAAAGGATGGAAGAAAATACCTGCTCAACAAGAAAGTAACCTTCTATTTTTTTCGCTTTGAGGGTCATTTCCCCAGCCATTTACTTGACTTTTGAGGTCTGTACCAGGGTGGAACTCAGGGCTGATGCTCAGATCAGTGTCTCAATTCCCGCAGGTATTTTAGCAGGAGGTCTCCCAGGGCTAAGACTCTGAACCACGCTTACCTCTCCTGGGTAAAGGAGCCCTCCCAGTGACCTTTGAAGCGGTTTTTGTGTTGAGCAATCCAAGAACTCTTGCTTCTGGTTTGTCCCTGAAATCTGTTCGGTCTCCTGTCCCTGCCACTTCGCGCTGCCATCCGTGCTTCCTTGGCTATACTGCACGAACTCTGCACTTCCTGGACTGCCCGGATCATGTTCTTTTGTATTATTCTTTGGTTTATCATTTCTCCCATTCATTTTAGTTCTTCTATGCAACATGACTGAGCTAAAAGTGTATTTAATAGGAATGTATGTATAGAACCTATATAAAATTGTATGTTGTCCCAGGGAGTGAGTTTGGAGGTAGGGGGAATTGGGGGGAGGGAGGAGGAACATCTGAGATATATGGAAGTGTTTTAGAACACTGAAAACAAATAACTATATAAATAAAAAAAAAATTTTAAAAAGGGTGTGACATAATAATTGCCCAGTAAAAGAGATGAGATTGTTATGACTTTTTCTTTTCTTTTTTTTTGTTTAGTTTCTTGACTCGACTCAGAATTTAAAAACTGAAACTGTGAAGGTGACGAACAGTCTAAGTATGTGGGAGACAAAGGCCCGAAGTGTTCTACCACTTATCTTCAGGACTCTGGTTGTACATTTGTTTGATTTTAAAAGTATTTTTAAATATTCATTCCAAATATTGTGTAATTCATGTGTAGACTACCTTCTGCTAGAGCAAAGGAGCTAAGTAGGACATCGAGATGGGGGGAGGGGAGAAAGTACTAGTATTTCTTAACATGTAACTTATGTTATCTTTTAAAATAACTTTTTGTACCTTCCACCTTAATACTTGTTCCTATTTAAAAATGTTGTCAGCCATTTTAAATATCCCCCTAAATACCCTCCCTGCCTCCAAGATAGATGTGAATGAAGACTTTACAATCTCCCTGCTAGTTTTATGAGATTGGTGCCAGCACTTGGGGGAGGGGAGCAGCTTTACTTGCACTTTAAGACCTCTTCAAACATCAATACACACGTTAAAAAAAAAAAAAAGTAAATTTCCTAAGGCAGTTAAACAAGCTTCATCAATAGATTGTTCATTTAGAGGGGAATTCTCCAATATATGGCACTGTGAATAAATTCTGCTAGATTAGGCTGTTATAATAAATAATATGTGATGAAAATAAGCAAGTATAAAAATAAATTGGAAAACCTCCCTGACACTATCACTGCAACCCTCTTCTGTGTGGTCAGTGACTTTGCACACAGAAACCAACCTTGAACAAAAAGTGAAAGCTTCTAAATACAACTCCTCATTTTAAAATGTCAAATGTATAAACATGGCATCTGTAAAATGGACTTCACAACCTCTCTGTCTGTTGGTATTGTCGGTAATTCTCTTGGTAATGTTTAAGGAAATTAGAAAATGAATCAAGTTGATTGAGGGAGAGTCTGTCCATATAACTGTAAAACTAATAATTTCCTGAGTCTCCATATCATTTGGTCAGCTTAATATGTGTTTGCATGTATGTTTGTGTGTTATGTGTATCTTTTTCTCACTTTCATAATTGAAAGAAATCAAAGTAAAGTTTAATTTCTTTTTTTAACACTTATTATTTTTTGAATTACATGTAAAGATTGTGTTCATCATTCATTTTTGTAAAATTGTCAGTTCCAAATTTTTATACATCCCTCCTATTTCCTTCCCCTCCCCAAGACAGCAAGCAATATGATGTAGTTTATATATGTATAATCATGTTAAAATATTTTCACATTAGTCATGTTGTGAAAGATAAGTCAGAACAAAAGGAGAAAATTATGAGAAAGAAAAGACAAAAACAAAAAAGAGGGAGAATAGCGTGATTCAATCTGCTTTCAAGCTCCATGCATCATTCTGTGGATTGTGGTTAGCATTTTCCATTAGTAGACCTTTGAATTGTTTTGTATCTTTGTATTGTTGAGACGCTTTAATTCATTCATAGTTGATTTTCACACAATGTTGATGTTACTGTGTACAGTATTTTCACTTCACTCAACCTCAGTTCATGGGAATCTTAGCAGGTTTTTATGAAATGTGCTTGCTCATCATGTTTTATGGAAAAATATATCTTTCCATTATATTCATATGCCACAACTTGTTCAGCCATTCCCCTATAGATGGGCATCTTCTCAATTTCCAATTCTTTGGCACCTCAAAAAGAGCTGCTGTAAATATTTTTCTACATGTGGGTCCTTTTCTGTCTTTTTTATGGTGTTTTGGGGATGTAGACCTGATAGTGGTATTGCTAGACACAAAACAAGGTAGAGGTTTACAGCCTTTTGTGCATAGTTTCAAATTGCTTTCCAGAATGTTGGATCAGTTCACTACTCCACTAATAAAGCATTAGTGTATCATTTTTTCCCTCATCTTTTCCAACATGTATCATTTTCCTTTTCTGCCATGTTATTCAGTGTGATACGGGTGAGGTGGTACTTCAGAGTGTAATTTGTATATGTGTAATAAACAAAGATTTAGATCATTTTTATATGAGTATAGATGGCTTTAATTTCTCCATCTGGAAACTCCCTATTCATATGGGTTGATCATTTATCATTTGGGGAATAATATATTCCTAGAAATTTGATTCTGTTCTCTGTTTATTGAGAAATGAGTACCTGAAAAGGTACACTATTTTGTTCCCTCCTGATTCACTTATGGTATCACCTTTTATGTGTAAATCAAGTAGCCATTGGGAACCAAATTCAAACTTCAGAGAAAAAAATCCCCTTAATGACAGAAGTTATTCTGTTGTATTTGCAGTCAGTCAAAAAGGCCACAAGTTCCACATCCCTGGATAAGGTGTGAGGTACTGGTTCTATGGCTTGTCAAATCCTATGTTGTCGTTCATATTTCCAAGCAGTTTTTTTTTTTTTTTTGTTAAATAATGAGTTCTTATTCTGGAAGCTGGAGTATTCAGGTTTATCAAATGGTGTATTACGATAGTCATTTACTACTGTTTTTTGTGTGCACGATCTCTTCTACTCTTCTTTGACTGTCTCTTAGCCAGTACCAAATGGTTTTGACAATTGTTGCTCCATACTTTGCATTTGTTCATCATTTCCCTTGATATTCTTGACGTTTTATTCTTCCACATTTATATTGTTGTTATTTTTCTAGCTCTGTAAAGTAATTTTTGTTATTTTAATTGGTATGGCAATGAGTATATAAATTGTTTTATGTATAATTGTCATTTGTATTAAACTAGCTGAGTCAACCCCATGAGCAATTGATATTTTTCCAACTGTTTTGGTCTAACTTTATTGTGTGAAAAGTGTTTTGTAGTTCTGTTTATGTAGTTCTTGATGTTGTAGTGGCAGGTATATCCTCAATCATTTTATATGGGGAACAGTTATCTTACCTGAAATTTCTCTTTCTATTTCTTCCTGCTGGATTTTTTGGTCATATACATAAATGCCAGTGATTAATGTGGATTTATTTCATCTTGTCACTTTGTTAAACTTTTCAATGAAAAAGTTGGGAGTTTTCTGTTCATTCTCTAGGATTCCCTAAGTATACCATCATATATTCTGCAAAGAGTGATAGTGGTGTTTTCTCATTGCCTGTTCTGTTTCCTTCCATTTTTTGTTTTTTTCTCTTATTGGTAAACATATATTTTAGTATAGAATTGAATAATAGTGTGGAGAATGAGCATTCTGGTTTCATTCCTGATTGTATTGGGAATGCTGTTAGCATATACCCACTGCATATAATATTTCCTGATGGTTTGAGATGGATACTGCTTTTTATTTTAAGGAAAACCCTATTTATTTCTATGTTCTCTCATGTTTTTAATTGGCATGACTGGTGTATTTTGTCAAAAGAAAATCTTATGATTTATGTTAGTTTTGTTATTTATATGCTCAAATATATTCATACTTTTCCTAATATTGTTGTATGCATGGTATAACTTACACCTGCTCATGTTTTATCATCGTGATACATTGCTGTATTCTATTTGTTAATATTTTATTTAAAATTTTTGCATCAATATTCATTAGAGATATTAGCCTGTTATTTCCTTTCTCTCTTTTGGCTCTTCATGGTTTAGGTATCAGTACCATATGTATGTTATAAAAAAGGAATTCGTTAAGAGTCTTTCACCTATATTTCCAAATAATTTATATAGTATCGGAATTAATTGTTCTTTAAATATTGAGTTGAATTTGCCTGTAAATCCATCTAGCCCTTATGTGTTATTTTCCTAATGATTTCATTGATATTCATATTTTCTTCTAAATTGCGGTTAAATATTTTATTTTTTCTTCTGCTATTCGAGGCAATTTATACTTTTGTAAATATTAACCCATTTCACTTGGATTGTCATATTTTCTGGCCTACAGTGAGGCCATATGGCTGCCAATTATTCCTTTAACTTCCCTTTGGCGGAGTTAGTTCACCCTTTTCGCAATCAATACTGGTAAATGGTTTTCTTCTATCTTATTTTTAATCAAAACATGCGAAAGTATATCTACTACTTTTTTAAATAAAACCAGCTCTTAGATTTATTTTCGAGTTCATTCATTTACTTACTTTCAGTTTTATCAATCTGTCCTTTGATTTTCAATATACCTAATTTGCTGTGTAAGTGGGGATTTGTAATTTGCTCTTTTCCTAGGTCTTTTACATGAATGCTCAATTCAATGCTCTGTTCTTTATTGCATTCACGTAAGCATTTAAACATGAAATTTCTCCTATGAATCGCTTTGGATGCATACCTTAAATTTTGGGATGTGTTCATATTATTGTTGTTCTCTAAGATCAAAAACGGTTTCTGTGATTTATGGTTTGATTAACTCCTTTAGGATTAGATTATTTGTATTCCAGTTAATTTTTTCGCCTATCTTTCCATGACCCTTTATTACACACATTTTTTTTTTTCTTGCATCATGATCTGAACAGGATGCATTTAATATGTCTGCCTTTCTTCATTTGAATGTGAGGCTTTTGTGCCTTACTTCAGGGTCAGTTTCTGTGTAGGCTGCATGTACCACTGAGAGAAAGGCATATACTTTTATATCCCAATTCAGTTTTCTCCACAAGTCTATCTTCTGTAATTTTTCCAAATTTCTATTAACCTCCTTCACTTGTCTTTTGGTTATTTTGTTTCAATTTATTTAGTTCTCACAGGTGGAGCTTGACGTCTCCCACTTGTATACTATTGCTAACTTCTCTGAGAATTTGGACGTAATACTACTTGCTGCATTATGTGGAGTATTGATACTACTTCATTGTTTATTTTGTCTTTTATCAAGATTTAACTTCTTTCCTTATCTTTTTTAATTAGTTCTCTTTTTAGTTTTACTTTGTCTGACATCAGGGTTCCCCCCCCCCTTTTTTTTTTTTTTTTACTTCAACTAATACATAATACATTCTGCATTGGCCTTTTCCCTTTACTGTATCTGACTCTCTCCTTCGAATGTGTTTCTTCTAAAGCATGTGTTGTAGGATTCTGGTTTATCATGCACTCTGCTATCTGCTTCCACTTTATGGGAGAGTATATCTCATTCATAATAATGTATACTGAGTATTTCACCTCACCCTCCTTTCCCTCTTCCTTAACCTTTCCTCTTTCCTTTGTCCCCTCTTCACCTATATTTTAATTCTGACTTTTTTCCTCAATCCGCCCTCCCTTCTTTACACCCCCCTTTCTTTCCCCTTACCTCTCCTACTTCTGCCTTCATTTCTGCCCTCCATTCTCTCAGTTCCCTTTCCCCTTTTTTCCCCCTTCCACTCATACTTTCGTATTGTAGAAGATAAGTGACTGTATCTAAGTGAGTGTGTATGTTATTCCCTCTTTAAACCAAGAAAAATGGAATAATATTCAGAATAGTGCTCACCCCCTCCCATCTTTATTTGAATTCTACGGTTGGTCTTTTGAGGCTGTTCATGTAACACAGTTTATGCTGTTCTCCGTCCTCCTTTCCTCTTCTCCATAGTACAATCTATTTTTAAACAGTTAATTTTTTCATGTCCTCACATTAAAATTGTCTTATACCTTATACACATATATGTGTATGTATACACATATGTTTATATTTAAATGCCTACATATATACATGTATATGCATATGTGTGTTCATGTATATGTCTTCTAATTGCCATAATACACATATATCTCTCAAAAAGTTAAAAAAATCTTCCCTTGTAGGGATGTTCACAATTTATTCGTGTTGAATAACATTTTTTTTCTATGCTAATCATCTTCTTAGGCTTCTCTTGATTCTGGCATTTGAAGATGGAATTTTCTGTTCGGTTCTGATCTTTTCAAAGGAAAGTTTGAATGTTCCCATATTTCGTTGAATGTCCATCTTTTCTCTTCAAGTAGTGTACTAAGTGTTGCTGCTCAAGTTGTTCACTTGGTTGTAATTCAAGCTCCTTAGCCTTTCAAAATACCTTGTTCCAAGCCCTCCAGTCATTTACTAGAGAGACTTCTGTGTCCTGTGTGGCACTGACTGTGACTTCTTTATATTAAAATTCTTTCTTTCTTGTTGCTTGCAGTATTTTCTCTTTAACATGAAAAGTCCAGAATTGGCTACTATATTTCTTGGAGTTTTCGTTTTGGGATCTTTTTCAGGTGATTGACGAATTCTTTCAATGACTATTTTACACTCTGAATCGAGGAGATCAGGGCAGTTTTCCATGATAATTTCTTGAAAAATGCTGTCCAGGTACGTTTCTAGATTATGACTTAACTGATGTGTCCTGGATCTGTGTTTCAAGTCAGTAGTTTTTCCAATAAGGTATTTTCCACTTTTCTTCCCTTTTTCATTCTTTTGATTTTATTTAACTGTTTCTTGATGTGTCATAGAGTCATTATCTTTCACTTTCCCACTTCTTACTTTTAAGGAATTGTTTTCTTCAGTGAGATTTTTTTATCTCTTTTTTCATTTGCCAAATTCTGCTCTTAAAACAGTTATTTCTTTAGTGGATATTCTTCACTTGGCCAATTCTATTTTTTAAGAAGTTGTTTTGTTCAGTCAGCATTTATGCTTCCTTTTCTGAGGTAACTCTTTTTTCCATAATTATTCAAAACTCCTATTTCTGTTCTTAGTTTTTATTCCCCCTGCTTACCCTGACTTTTCAAAACCCATTTGAGTTTTTCCAACAGGGCTTTTTGCATTTAAGTCGTTTGTCCTTTGACAATTTACATGTTGCTATTTGATGTCCTCTTTAAAGTTTGTGCTTTGATCTTCTGTGTAATCAGAGTAACTTTCTGTGGTCAGAACTCTCTTCTGTTTGTTTCACATTTTTCTTTCTATGTTGTGACTTTTCAAGTTGAGGTCTGCTCCTGGATCACTGGGAACACTATGCCAATTTTCTTGTGCTGAGGGACAAGTACCCGGTCCCTGGCTTTCCATGCTTGGCCTTCAGGCACCTGTGACTTTGTCACTCTACTCCAGTGTGGCCTGACATAGTCATACGTGTTGTGATGATTTTCTGGGACTCCCACTTGCCTTCAACTCTGGGGCTGGAGGCTTCACTGATGGCCTGATGAGCGAGGAATGAAGAGCCTCAGTTGCTCAGCCATGCTGTGTCTAAGAGCATTATCCCCTTGGCTTGCATAGACAACATCAGCACTGAGCTGTACTTCCCTTTAGCCCAAGTAAGAAGAATTTTCCTGAACTCCAGCTAAATTATCGTAAGCTGGGAAATTCCTTAATTAGGAATGTCTCAGTTCAATTTACAAAGGTAATTCTAATAACATTACAGAGAAAAATGAAAAGTCACCATTCTAGAAGATAGGTTGTTTCCTCTTCTGTGTGTGGTTTCCTGACCAACTGAATGATACAGGTGCTTGATTAACGGAAGATGCATGTGCTTTATTAAAGTCATGGTTAACCCTTCAAAGTTTCCTTTCCTTTCATGAATGTAGAGCTAAGATCCTGTGATAGCAGCCACCACCACCACCACTCACAAGTATGTTAGGTGCTTACTGATACACTTCCTTCAGTCTGCTTGCTCTTTTGAAAGAACCTTCCCTCCCCACCCTCCGTCAGTCTCTTATCCCCTTTCTTTTCCCATTTCCCCACTAGGTAATACAAATTTCTAAATCCAGTTGTGTGTGTACACATATTCTTCCCTCATTGAAGGATTTCGAGAGAGGAATGATCAAGCATTCCCATCTGCCCTCTCCAACAGTTTCCCCTCTAATATAGAGCTCTTCCTTGCACACCTGATCTCTTGTATGTGAAGAAAAAAATCATATTATTGCTCTCCATTACCCCTATTCCCAGTGCATTCTTCATTATCACCCCTTCACTTTGTTTGGAGAGCAACCCAGCATAATTGACCCATATTCATGCCCTTTCTAATTGCCCCCTTTTGTACTTTTTTCATGCCAATTCAAAACTACTTCAGGGGATCTGCAAGGTTTCGGTGCTTCTAAGGTGGTATGATCTAGAGTGGTCAGAGTTCTCCTGGTCTGGACTCTGGTCCAGCAGCATGGTGTCCTGTAGTCATATGTCCTCCTCTCTCCTTTGGTATCATGACCATGGTTCCTGCTTCCTTTGACTGACCAGAGCCACTACTTTCTGCTCTGGAACTGTGACCCAGAACTCTACGTAGACAATAGAGTTGCCAATCATAACCAGCCTGACCCAAGCCAGCAAGGCGTCTCTTTCAATCTTTTTCTCTGCATTGTTTTTTGGCCTACTTACTCTCACTTGGCTGAAAGCTCCAAAGATGCTTCTTCTGCTGCCATCGTCATTGCCTTCAAGGCTCATTGCTGGTGCTGCTGCCCCACTCTGGGCCTAAGTTTTCTTAGGATGGAACGAAATCTGTCTCTGAATTTGTGATGGCTTTGCCACTTCAGATTTCTACTTCAGCAGCTATTTCCAAGTTGTGGGAGACATCAGGTGGATTTGGTGCCTACACTCCACCACCTTGACTCTGCTTCCTGTCTTTTGTTAATTTCTGCATTTGCAAACAGCTCAAGGAAGTGGAAAACAATTCCATGCTCATGAATGACTTTACACTCATTGACTGATGGCAACAGTGGCATTCTAATTGATCAATACATAAATAGATGTAGAGTTGAACCAATCTTTTAGAAAGCAGAAACATTGTAGATCATATATAAATATACATATATACATCTATTTATATACACAAATATATATGTACGCATGTATATGTATATGTTTATGCACCTTTCTCCATCATAGCAATGCATATTCACTTTAAATCTCTTGTTGCTTAGGCCAATAATTTTGAGATTAACTACAAAGATTAATCGCAAGAGGCATAATTCAAGAAATTGTTCATTGCTTGCTTTTTTTGTTTTTCAGTACATTTTTGTTTCTTTTTTAAAGTCATTCTATTCCAAATGTCTTTGTCTTTTATAAAAAGCCAATTATAATAAAGTTGCTGACCAAAGTGGAAAGTCACTCTTGAGGATTATCAGCTGTGACTCCGTCTTTAGCACTTGTCATGAGAGCTGCTTTATTTTTTTGTTCTTTTGATAGTGTATTATTGCATTATTTTGAATCTCTTTCAATGATGGGAGGGGTAATTTACAGTGCGCAACCTTCAAGAAATACAAGGAGTTTAAGCATGCGGCCATGGAAGCATGTAAAGCGACAAAATGTCAGATAATTCTTAAAGACCACAAGTTTCTAATGAGTTGTTCATCCACTGAATCAGTGGAGACATTTTACATATAGACAGTCCCTTATGCTGATAGCTATTTTTATTCACTCTCTCCAATACTGATCTTGAAATGACATTATTAATTAATGAGTGACAGGGAGTTTCCAAGATGAATAAGGCTGAATCTTAAAACTGTTAATGACATAAGCTTGTAATCCAAATTGTCCTTCATTGTTGACTGAGTTAAAATCATTTCAGTAGTGATGTCTAATATGTTTGAATAGATAGTAGGGAATCAGAGAGAAAGATTCATGACCTCTGGCCTCAAGCATCTCACATTCTTAATTGTTCAGTGCAATGCATGAAAGGTTCTTTGATTAATCCACCAAAGTAGACTCCATATCTGTCCATAATGCACCTAAAAAGTAGTACTCGGAGGACATTTGGAGTTGGGTACCAAATTGTCATTGGAAGGTAATGGAGAGAGATGGGGCCAGAGTTGTCCTCAGGGAACTGAGTCAGTGGCTGCTATGGCACTATCCAGATGTCTCAACCCACAAACTCCAAAGATAACTTAGAAGTTCAGTGGGAAAATTCTGGAGAGCCTGGGTGAGAATGGAGCATGTTCTGGCTCCACTCCAAGGGAAGCAACATTGCAGTCGGCAGCAGTCGTGACTGCATCTAGCCTTCCTAAACCAAAAATAGTGGGAGGATCTATCTGCTTATCAGAGTGGGATTGTGGGGATCTCTTTTCTGGTTCTGTGGCACAATTCTCTTGCTTTGCCTTTGAACTGGATCACAGTTCAGGGTCGTTCTAGAGTGAGAAGAAGCTCTGTTGTGGGAGAGGTTGTGATAGCAGTGGAGAGTGAATCCTACTCAATTCCAAAGCAGAAAAAAGTGCTTCTGATCACTCAGACCAAGGCACATGCCAGAAGGTGATCATCAAGCCTTGGTAAAGCTGAAAATTGGCAGGTCCCTGCAAGTATTTCCGAAAATAGATGCAAAAAACTGATGAAGTTTTGGACAGTTTACCTTCTATCCTGGAAGCAGATTCCTACCTTAACAAAGAACTAACAAGTCAAGTAATTGGATGGACAAATGAGTAACCAGCAGGGGAAAACATCAGACCATAGAATATTACTTTGGTGACAAAGAAGATCAAAACATTCAACCAGAAGACAACCAACTCATTGCTCATACATTCAAATCCTCCAAGAAGAATGTGAATTTGTCACAGACCATGGAAGAAGTAAAGTTAGAGAAGTAGAGGAAAAATTTGAAAGCAAAATAAAAGTGATGTACGAGAATCATTCAAAATGAATCAACACTTTGCTAAAGGAGGCCCAAAATTAATGAAGGAAATGATAGTTTGAAAGCTAATATTGATGCAAATAGTAAGAGAAGTCCAAACAGCCTATGAGGAGAAGAATACCTTAGAAAATTAGAATTTGCCAAATGGAAAAGTAAGTCCATATGTTTACTGAAGAGAAGAATTCCTTGAAAATTAGAATAAAGCAGATGGAAGTTAATGACATTTTGAGAAATTATGAAATTTTCAAATGTATCCCAAGGAAGGAAAAAAAAATTGAAGACAGTCTGTAATATCTGAGTGTAAAAACAACTGACCTCGAAAGTAGTTCCAGGAGAGATAATATTAAAATTGTTAGATTGTCTGAAAGTAGTGATTTCAGAAAGAGCCTAGATGTCATCTTTCAAGAAATTATCAAGGAATACTGCCCTGATGTTCTATGACCAGAAGGTAAAATAGAAATTGAAAGAAGCCACCAATTCTGTCCTGAGATTGAAAAAGGAAATCTTTTAGGAACACTGTAGTCAAATTGTGGAGGTCCCAGGTCAAGGAGAAAATATTGCAAGCAGTCAGAAAGTAACAGTTCAAGAACTGTGGAAACCAATTGGGAATAACACAAGATTTAGCAGCTTCTGTCTTAAGGGTTCAAAAGACTTGTAATGTGATAGTCCATAGGTCAAAGAAGATAGGATTAAAATCAAGAAACACCTACTCAGCAAAACTGAGTATAATCCGTCAGGGGAAAAAATTGACATTCAAAGAAATAGAGGATTTTCCAGGATACTTGAGGAAAAGACTAACTGAATAGAAAATTTGGCTTTCAAATACGGGAATCAAGAGAAGCAGGAAAAAGTAAACAGAGAAGAGAAATCACAAAGGAATTGCTGTAGTAGGACTGTTTATCTTCCTTCATGTAAAGATGGTATTTATAATTCATGAGACCTCTCTCAGTCATAGGTTAGTTGGAGGGGTGAGATGAATATAAAAGCATGATACCTAACAAATAAAATTGAGGGGTGAGAAAGGAATATACTAGGAGAAGGAGAGAGGGAGAAATAGGAGATAAATTATCGTATTAAATAGACAGGAAGAAGCTGTTACATTGGAAGGGAAGAAGGGGAGGTGAGAATGAGTGAACCTTTCTCTCATTAGAGTTTCTTTAAGGAGGGTATCACATGCATACTTAACGGGTATGGAAATTTATCTGACCCTACAGGAAAGTAGGGACGAAAGGGTAAGAGGTGTGAGGTGATCAGGAGTTCAGATGGGAGGAGGAGTTATTCAGAAGCACACAGTTTTGAAGAGGGACAGGGTCAAAGATGAGAGTAGACTCTATAGAGGGCAGGATAGGATAGAGGGAAATATAGTCAGTCTTTCACAACATGACTTATGGAAGTGACTACATATATATACCCTATATCATGGAGAGAGGAAGGGAGAGATTTGAAATAAAGTTTTGAAAAAGATGTTTAAAATTGTTTTCGTATGCAACTGAGAAATAAGATTTGTAGGCAGTGGGATAGAGAATTTTATCTTGCCCTACAGGAAGATAGAAGGTAAGCCGATAAGGGAAATGGCTAGAGAGGGTGATGGAAGGCAATTTGGGGAAAGGGATAATCAGAAGAAACGTTTGGGTGTGGGAAGGAGAAAATTTGGAAACCAAAATCTTGTGGAAGTGAATGTCAAAAACTAAACATAAATTAATAAGAATATAATATTAAAAAAAGAAAAGTCATATCCTCAAACATGACATACAGATTCATAAGCATTTAAGATATCCACCTCAAATGGGATTCTCTGACCATGTGTGCAAATAAAGGCATTCCCTACTTTATATTATGCTTTCCTACTCATGACATATCTGCCTTTATTCAAATAGGTGAGATAAAAACTTCTCCATTCTCCACACTGCTCAAATGTGAAGAAATTTTTCTTATAGTATGTGATCTTCAGCTTTTCAAACTTGAAAAACTAGATTGCTTAATTAAAGGAATTTTATACATTGGTTCTGTTGGATTCAGTGGACAGTCACAGTGCAAACCTGCCTGAAAAATGTCAGAAGTTGCTCTTAAATCTGAAAATCACATATTCTCTTCTTCTGATGAATATTGGATCTGGGTTTAGCATCTTAGCAGTATATTCCAGCAATAATTATGTGTGCTCCTGAAACTTTTTTGATCTTTGCTGTCTTGTGAGTGACTGTATCACTTTGGAAGAGGCTATATAAATGTCACCCCATGGAGACAGTACCATGGTGGATTATCTAGTGCAAGGCATTTATGGAAGGAACTATAGGAATATTTCATTGCCAGATTGGGATATAGACTTTAGGTTTGGAACATTATGACCAATTACAAAAAACAGAGCTGGCCAGAACCACTTTAATCACGATCAGCAACTATACTGGTTCAAGCATGCACATGTAGTTTTAATGAGAATATTGAGTAGGTGGTAATTTTCGGAACTTTTTAATTAGCAAATTACTATTATTTCCATTAGATTTCTTTTGGATTATTGTTCTAATCGGCTGATGGAAGCTCTTTTTTCACAGTGCTCCCCTAGAGATATTGAAATTACATTGATCTGTTGTCTGAAATTGCTACCAAAGCCTTCCACAACCAAAACAGAATATGCAGACATTCTCCCCTAAAAAGGAAAAGGATGAATTCCATTTGATTTTATCATACTAGACTACACACAATCTGAATCAAATTGAGTGAAAGAACAGGAATATTAGGTTTCTGACGAAATCTGTAGTAATACAAAGTGCAACCTCTGAAAGTAACGATTATAGAAAGTGGTGAGCTCTTCCCATTTCATTGAGTATCTCTTGTTCAAATTCTTTCTGTAAAGTCACATTAAAATTACCATGCGGGAGATAGTGTCACTCAATGAAGCCTCTTCAGGGGAGCTTCTCTTCCCTCAAGAGCCAGAGGTTCAAGGTCTCATCCAGAAAAGCAAAAGTCAGTCACCTCATCCGTATTCTAATCTAACTGTACTCTTGGGAGTCTTTTTTTTAATCAAGATTCTTGGGCCTCTTCTCTCTTAATGTCATTTACTGAAGAGTTGATTTTCAGCCTTTTGTGTTGAGGCAAACGTCAAAGCATAAGTATGATATGTATGTACATGTATCTTTTTTTAAAAAAGCATTTCATTCCGAAATGTTCTGTGTAGTCCATCCTAGGTGTTTATTGGTTTGTTTAGTCTTTTTTAAACTTAAAACTAGTATGTTTTAAAGATGAATAAAAGGAAAGGTAATAGGGAAAAGGAGAGAGTTCTGCCTCTGGTCATTTTGTCAATTTGGGCTTTGGGTCAGGTGGGTGGTGATAAAAAGTCTAAATGTGAATTGCAAATAATTTAGAAGAATAAGAAAGGTCAGGCAGTTCTCCAAGGCAACTGGTTTCTGAAGAGTTCATTGGCTGAATTGGTAGAGGATTGTTCCGGACTGGGATCTACACACTGATAGAATGCCACCTTTTGACCAAAAGTGTTAACATACCAACCATGACCTACAAAAAGGAATACTCCTTAATTGTCTAAAGTATGAGTTCAGTTACAGGCAATTCTCAAAATAAGGAGACTGACAACTACAACTTTCTGTTTCCTACAGAAAATTAAACAAAATTATTTTGTTTCCTAGAGAAAATAACAAAAAGTATCTACATATACAAGGGAGTCTAATGTTCATGAATTCTAAGGAATCATAGACGAATAAAGACACAACCTTAGTCCACAGACAGGACAGCTTACATCTTATTTGAACCAAGTGATAAATAAGAGTTTCTCTGACTACTCTCACAATGTCTACTTATTTCCTCCCACAGTTCAAATTTTGTATTCAGAATGTCTTTGGACATTATTCCATATGTAAAGGAAAGGGTGAAAATGGAAACTCCAAGGTTAGGTGTTTTAACCACTGACCCCTGGCATGGATGGGCTGTCCTGGTAGGGAAAAAGGTGGCCTCCTGGACGTGCAAAAATATAAATTATTCTTAAACTCTTGCTCACATTCATACCTGAATAATTTAAACTGTAGTGAGTTTAGATTGGAGAGTCTCCAACTCTCTATGATGAAGCAATTTTTTTTCAAGGGAAGTTTTTCCAAGTACAACATTTGAAGAAACTTCTCTCATTTATACTGATATCAGTCAGAGTCAGCTTTCCCCAGAAAATGATAATGATTGCCTATATAATGCATCTTTTATTATGAAAACATTTTTTAACAGACTCACCAGAAAGGAAGGAGGTCTCTTCCATAATTTCACATACCGTTCACTGTGATGGGCTTCCCTTGAATAAAAAAAAAATATTGAGGTATAACTCCTAGTCTTAAAATCACAGATATTAAATAATCAAAATTGGGAAAGGAGATCTGTTTCAGAATTATGCTTTCTCACGTTGGAAAGGTGACGGTGTGAAAATCATGTCATAAATCTTCGAAAGTAATTTTCCCTGAAGTGATATCATATGTTGCACCTCCTCTGCAATTTCCTTTGCCCTTTACCATGAAATCGTTGACAAAAGTAATAGGGAGTTTTAAAATTCCAATGAAGTTGCCATTGTAATGGGAGCTCAGAAATACTGAGACCATTCATTTGGACACCTCACTGTAATCATGAATAGATTGAAAGTATTTACAATGCCAGTGATTCACCTAGAATTTCTCAAGGAGTACAAAGAGCGACCTTTGAGGCTCAAAGAGCTGGTGCTGTTCCTGCCCTTACCATATACTTGCAAATGAGTCATTAAATGCCCCTATGCTCTAGACATCTGTCCCTGTAATTATGATCATACTCTAGGAATTTATAATTACTCTCCTGATGTACTGTCCCGAATAGAACAATGACAGTTGTAGAGAGACCTGGGTGGAACCCTGATCTAGAATCCAGGAGTAGCCTCTCAATGGACCATCATTCACTCCCTCCTACCTGGCCAAAAAACTAGGATGTCAATTGTACTGCTGATTCATTTCCTGGATTTGGTCCTATGAACTTTGACTTGTCTCACTCTATTCTGCCCAATTCTAGCTCCTTTCTAGAATGTCTAGCTTTGTATATGCTCACAGTGAGTTCATTATGTGATTTGCAAGAAACTTTCGTCTTTTGGTCCTTGATCTCTATCTGTAGGTAAGGAAGTTGTTTGCTCCACCATGCTGAGTGTTGGACAAGAATAAAGGAAATGAAATATGTTGCCTAAATACTGGAGATCAATGAGTAGAAATGTAATTATGCAAAAGGAATGAAACTTGAAACCTCATATTGCTTAATTGCATTGATGAATTTTCTAGAAAAAAAAGATTACAATGGTTACAAACATCATGAAACTACAATAGATGATGAATATGGATTGAGGAATCTGACTCTGTTGGAAAATTCTTTAACAAAGAAAAAAGATGCATATGGTTAAAGCATCTTCAGTACATCACAAGCACATGCAATGTTGGGCATTTTCGGTGATCTCCTTGAAAGTTCAGTTTAATGAGCTCTAAAGTAAGGGACATTCGATTATGTGATATATATCTGTGGTTGGTTCTAGCTCTAATAATCTGATGAAAAATTTTTGTTCTTCGCACCATCTGTTTTTCCCTCTCTCTTTCCCTGTCTCTTATAAAAACTTCATGAAGACATTACAAGAACATGATGTAACAGAAAAAAAAAATATGTGTCTTCCCTTTGTATGTATATGTAGGTTCAAATCCTATGTCTCATCCTTACTACCTGTGTAACTTTACTTGTGAAGTGCCATCCTTAGGCTTTAGTTGCCTCATCTTTAAAATGAAGGCCTTGTTCTTAATGAATTCTAAGTTCCCTTCTAACTTTATTATTGCTAACATGAATCCTTATCAAGAATCTTAACCTAGTCAGAGAAGTACTTCAAAGAGTATAAAGGAATGATACCTTAAAATGGTGGCTTCAGGGGGGGAGGAGTCAAGATGGCGGAGTAGAAACACGCACGTTTGCGAGCTCCGAACCCACAGCCCATAGATTTAATGTAAGAAGAGCTCCCCAGAAGTTCTGGATCACTGCAGGTGGTGCAGAAACATAGTGGAAGAGATTTCCGTTCCAGAGAGCCCTGGAGAGCCATCCTCAGGGTCCGTCGAGCCCCAGAAAGCAGACCCCACCCCAGCGCTGCCTTGGCCGCAGCCCCAGAGAAGTTGATCCGAGCAGACTTCAGGGATGGAACCTCTGGCGGCCAGGAAGGTCCCTCCACCCAAAGACGCTACAGGTCAGTGCGAGACAAGCTAGGGCGGACCGAGAGGGGAGAGGGTTGTCTCCGTGGCTCAGGCTCCCTCGGGAGGAATCGGCAGAGGCAGAGGCAGGGGCGGAGCGGCTGTGGCGGCCCAGGACTCCCCCAGCAGCAGGCAGGTTCTTCATTACTGAAAGTCTCTGCATAAACCACCTGAAGGATCTGAGCCTGGCAGACGGCCCTGCCCCACCCGCTCCATTTCAGAAGGTCTCCGCATAAAGCCCCTGAGGGAACTGAGCTTAGAAGGTGGCCCGGCCCCCACCCCAGCGCCAGAACTAAAGCTCACATTGAATAGGAGCGGCACCTGCCGCAGAGAGCCAATTTGAATCTCAGACCCCAAGCACTAGCTGGGCGGATCTAGGCGGGGGTGGACAGGAATCTCAGAAGTCAAGTAACTGGCTGGGAAAATCCCTAGAAAGGAGAAGAAAAATAAGACTATAGAGAGTTTTTTTGAACAGATGCAAATGATCCTGGCTTTCGATCTGAAAACGACGACGAGGACATATTCTTGCTGTCAGGGAAAGCCGTGGAGGGCAGGTCCTCTTTACCCCAGACATCCCAGGGGGATGTCGGGTTGGCTCAGGCCTTGGAAGAGCTCAAAAAGGATTTTGAAAAGCAAGTTAGACAGGTGGAGGAAAAATTCAGAAGAAAAATGAGAGAGATGCAAGAAAAGTATGAAAAACGGGTCAATACCTTGGTAAAGGAGACCCAAAAAAATGCTGAAGAAAATAACACCTTGAAAAATAGGCTCACTCAATTGGCAAAAGAGGTTCAAAAAGGCAATGAGGAGAAGAATGTTTTCAAAAGCAGAACTAGCCAAATGGAAAAAGAGGTTCAAAAGCTCACAGAAGATAATAGTTCCCTCAAAATCAGAATGGAAGTGATGGAGCCTAACGACTTTCTGAGAAACCAAGAAATCACCAAAAAAAACCAAAAGAATGAAAAAATGGAAGAGAATGTGAAATATCTCATGGGAAAAACAACTTACCTGGAAAATAGATCCAGGAGAGACAATTTAAAAACTATGGGACTACCTAAAAGTCATGACCAAAAAAAGAGCCTAGACATTATCTTTTATGAAATTATCGAGGAAAACTGCCCTGAGATTCTACAACCAGAGGGCAAAATAAGTGTCCGGGACTCACGGTCCCCGATCAACCCTCCCGGTGAGTAGTAACCCCTCACTCTGCTTCACGCAGCTTCAGACGTCTCTGGTCCCGCCTCCGGAGGCTGGAGCACGGGCTAAACCAAGCACGAGCCAGAGTGGTAGAGCAAAGCAGATGTTTATTCAGTAGTTCACATCAGTCCAGTCCCCACGAATCCCCTCAGAGCATAGCCTTATATTCCTTATCCCTTCCGGTTCTTGCTATCTGGCCCCTGATTGGAGAGCTCAGCCTGCTGTCGCCCCAGCCCCCTCCCCTTAGCTGGTTGTGTCCTGTGGCAATAGGGCAGGAGTCTCTCTGGACCTTCCCTCCCCACTCGGACCATCTGCTTGGTCCTATCACAGGTGGCCAGGTGTGTTTTACTCTTACTGGGGATCCCTCAGCACCTCCCCGAGGGCGGTATCGTGCCTTGTACACGAGCCTTTCCTGCACCCTTAGCCCAGAAGTCACGGGTGAGGCGCGTGATTGCCGGGGGGGGACGGGTATAGACTCCTGGCCGTTACCTCTCTGCCCAGGAGGTCCGGGGATGGCCCCTGACAACTCCCCCTTTTTGTTTTATAAAGGTAAGTGAGAGAATAGGTCATGTGGCCTGTCTCCATGCCTGGTACCGAAAGTGGGCAGGGCCCCTGTCTTAGGCTATGTGGGTGGCTCCCACCTCCAGCATTTCTGGTAGGTGGACCCACAATAATCCCGTCATTGGGTACCTCTGCAGCCAACGGGTCTCCAGGTCATGGAGCCACAATATTCCTGTAGAAAGCTCATTATTGATTATAGTGGGGCACAGGGATGCTTTTGGGGCTGAGGCGAGGGCTAGCGTCTCTCTAAAGCTGTAATCCAAACTTGTGGATTAGAGTGATTTGTCAGGGAGCGGAGAGCCCACGCGGTATATTGCCGCTGTTGCGTCTGCCTCTGCCGAACCTGGCGTAGGCAGAGCAGGAAACCCATGGCAAGGAGAAGGAATAAAGAGGCGGAGCCCACATAGCCTTTCACCCATGTAGATAGAGTAGAAAAGATAGAGCTAAAGGCAATGGTAACAGCGGGATGAATTCGGGTGGCATTAATATTGGCAACCTGGTGCCGGAGGGCGTGGAGGGTGCGCTCAAAGTTGTCGGACCAATTTCCTGTGAGCATCTGTGATAGTTTGCGGGACAAATTGGCAGCATGGGAGAGGTTTTGTCTGAATAAACACTCTCCCTACTATCTTTGGTCCTATACATGCTTGTACAGAACAATTCTGGCATGTAAAATTGAAAATTCCTGTCATGTTCTGATATGTCTCTAGTTTAGATCTGTAGTCTCTGTCCCATAGAAATATATGTGTGTTCCCTAGACATACTTCACCCATTAAAGTAATGTTGTTAGCTTTCTTTTGTGATGCTGCAGCAGGCATTCCCTGCACTGTTTGTCCTCTCATAGCTAGAATAACTTTGTCTAGTCCCTGAACAGGTCTTTCAACCTCAGGAGACCCTTTATAATTGATGTACATTTGTCTAGGAAAGTTTGGTGCATATTTTTCCTCAAGTAAGTATGTAAGATTGTGACATGAATATAACATTTCTGTGTAGTTTCCCATAATCAATTATTTCTCCTGACAGGTATGTTGTGACAATTCTCAAATGGTAAAAACCCCGTATACAGATGCCAAAGGGTTACATTTCTCTTCTTTTGTAAGTTACAAAATGGCCTAAATTTCATCCCACGAACAAGTCCCACAAAGTCCTTGTCTGACCAAACTACTATTGTCCCATTTATCCTCCAGGTGAATAGTTTATAAGCGTGTAATGTATCTTTCTCATCCAATGTCTCTTGTCCGTCCACAATAGTGGCACACCAGGGATACCCCTCTGTTCCATTCACCTGTATGTATTTAAAACCAAACCCATTCCAATTCCCAGAAATACCCTTCTATAGACAAAGTGGGAAACCTGTGACTAGTCCTGAAAAGTTAGTGTCTCTGAAAGAGTCCCATTATTATCATAGTCTAGTCCATCATCTTTAAACATGTGAGAAATATTGCCTTGGATGATAAACTTAGGCATTGTCTCACTCCATGACATCACCCTTAACCATGGTGGATTTGTGAGGAACGCCCATCTCTGTTGTTCCTTCGGTGCTGGGTCGATGGACGCAGTGTTCTTTGAGTGTCATAATAAGTACAAGAAAAATGAAAGGAGTCATCGTGACCTAGTTGATTAAGTTTCTCCAGAAGTTTTTTCATCCGCCGCTGATAGCACCTCCTCACTCCCATCCTTTTCACTGGAACCCAAACTTCTTTATTATCATCTGTTGAAACACAAACATACCCTTTTCCCCACGTTAACACTGTATGAGGACCAAATCAATTTTTATTCTCATCGTGCCACATTACTTTACTGGCTGCTTTCAGGGCACTTGTTATTGCTGATTCATTCTTTGCAGACTCCTTATTAGGAAATGTTAAGAATTTCATAGCAGCCAATAAGCCATCATTATAGAATTTTAAATAATTCAGAATATAAACAGCCAATTGTAATTTATCATCAATTTAGAGTATAAACAGCCAATTGCGAATTTATCAACTCCTGGTCCAACTCCTCCTTTTTCTTTTTGCAAGTAAGTGTCCAGGGATAGATTTGCTCGTTCCACTATAGCTTGACCAGTGGGATTATGGGGGATTCCAGTGACATGTAACATGGAAAATTCCACCATGAACTGTTCAATGGCTTTACTGACATAAGCTGGACCATTGTTTGGTTTAATGCCTTTTGGTACTGCATGATTTTGAATGTGACCGAGTGTGTGTGATATAAGATATTGTTGTTTTGGCCCTTATTGCTAGTTGAACTTCCATAGTTATCTGTTTAATACTATCTGCCCTGTCAGGAATATAGGCTGACTCTACTCTAGGTATCAATGGTACTGTATACTTTCTGTCTGTGTTGATATTGCAAGGTTCTTTCACATATAATAATGCTTGCAATACTTCATATAATTCATTTTGTTGTGTAGAAGTAAATGTTGTTTTAAATTTATGCATCTCCTTTTTAGATGGAATATGCATAGATGCCCTAAAATTTTTTGTTGCATCTGTAAAAACATTAACTCCCTCTACCAGTGAGGAAGAGCATTTGTCGGCCCAAGATCATGGCCACGTGGCAAATTGCCACCCAGAAGGAATTGGGAACCCGTGTTGTAAATTCTGATTAATCAATATCTGCCATTCCACAAACTCTTGTATGCAGTTCTCTATTTGTTGACTTGTGTACATAGTATATATTGTGTGAGGTTTCTGTCCTATTAACATCCTTACTCTCTTCACTGCCTTATGTATGATTTGGGCTACCAGCACAGCGTAAAGCACACAAGCTCTGTTCTTTATCTGAGCCAAATGTACCCACTCAATAATCCCTTGTTTTTGATGTAAAACTCCAGTGGGTATTTTTTCAGTGAATACATTGTTACTTTCAAGTCCTGTGATTCTAATATCCTGCTAATAGTACACCCCATAATCTTTTTCTGCACTAATTTCAAACATTCCAGTGCTTCATCTGTCTATTCTCTGCATGACTTTAATTGAGAAGGACCTTTCAATAAATCATATAATGGTTTCATTTGATCAGTTGTAATTCTCAACTGTGGCCTACACCACTGAATTTCTCCTATCAATTTCTGAAAGTCATTTAAAGTTGTAACCTTTGTAGAATCTGTGATAGGTGACTTCAAACTTAAGCCTTACCACCTTATATCATTGTTTCACGGGGTAGTTTCTCCTTCTCCTGATTACATTTACTCTGAAAAAGAAACTTTTTAGAAATTAAGTTGTTAATAAGTTCAAACACTAAATTTAACTTTTGCTTAAGCCAAGGAATGACTACAAGTTCAGATTAGAAGAGCAAGATCTTTTCTGCTTCATAGACCATTACATATTAATTTACCAATACATTGTCTTGAAAATGAAAATTTAAAACCGTTTAAAATTTCTCCTGTTGTTAACAGTCACTAAACTTTTACAAAATTTAGTTGAAAACCTTCAAAATAATAGTTCTCTTCTCTTGATCTAATCTGGAATGATAAAAGTTACAATTCACTGTAAACCCAGCTGAATGATGAGTTGGGACTGCAGGGCAAAAAATCCTAATGGTTCCATCCTTTACTCAAGTAAATTTTACTTCTGTGTCCACTCCTTAAGAACTTCTTTGAATGAGAGGGTTTTTGAATTCCTCAGCTGAAGGGAGGGAGACTTCTGGACAACTGCCCAGTGGCGCCAAGTCTATTCCATTCTGCTGGAGAGTTTCAAAAGCTTTATCTCTGCTGAGGTGTTCCTTTAAGATTTATGCATATTTCCAATTTGCCTAGTGCCAAATAATATAACAAATCCTGATCTGTTTTAAACATCCAATTAGGAGTGACACGTTTCACTTAAAATGTGACCAGAATAACTACCTTTTGGTTACTTCTCATTATACAAAATACTTTTCTTTTAGGTGAGATTTAGGTGAAAATGCTGATCAGTCTGCCGCAGATCTCGTCTCTCTCCACCCTCACAATCTGGCCAGAATTGGAGGGTAAAGCGAGAGAGAGTTTAACCAAAAACTTTCAAATAATTTCCAAAACTTTTATGCTTTCCTTAAACTTCATATCCATGTTGTTTTCCTAATGAACTTTGATTAAAGCCCCCTTTAAAACTGCACAGACACTATGTCCCTGCATTTCCCATCCAAGACTACACCTTGCAATCACATAAACTAAATAATATAAGATTAGTTCCTCTCTTTCTCTCTCCCATACTTCTCCCCGATGCTGCAGTCATCAGAGAGAAAGGAGGAGGGGGAGGAAAAGAGATAACTTTCCAAGGTCCAGCTACCATGGAGCTGACCGTAATAACTCACAAACACACGCACACAGAACACGTAAAGACAGAACACATATACAGACAATAAAAGAATCCAAAAAACTGAGAAAAAATTGTCAGAAATCCTCTGTACACATTATAACTCTGGCTTAATTTCTATCACCGTGTCCGGGCTGCTGAATTCGCCACTGTGCCACAAATCCTGGGCAAATTTTTTGCTGTGCCACAAAACCAGGCCCTGGGCCAACTCTGGATGTATTTCCTGGTTGAATTTCTGACTGCACCAACTCCCTCTTTCCTCTCTGTCCTATCTGGTCATGATTGTCTCCTGAGCTCCCAGACCGCCAAGATTGTATGACTGTCTGTACATAAGCAGAGCCGGGACCGTATTTTGCGGCGGCCTCTTTAAGATCTCTTAGGAATTTATAAGGGAACTGTCTATGCACCCTTTGAGGCTGTCCGTCCTGTCCTGGCTGAATAAACACGGAGAATAGGTTGGCCCCTTCCCAATCTACCTCCTCTCTATTTTCCTGCTGCTCTGGGACTTCCTCTTTTTGTTTGTCCTGTGATTTCTTTTGGGGTCCCTCTCCTCTCTGCGGGCGAGGTTTTGTTCCTTGTCTTTTCCCGTGTCCTGCTCCCTCCTCCCTGATTCCTTTCTGACTCTGTCCTTTAGCCTCTCGGACTACACTACCCAGACTCCTCCATGGATACATAACAAAGTCCTGGGGATTGAGGAAGTAGGGGTCCTCTTTTTGGTATGAAGCCATCTGCTGCCCTATTAATCTCCAACGGGTCGGATCAATTCCTGTATGCTCTACCCATGGACTGATGGTTATTATTTTCTCGACCCAATCCCGGCAAATTCTTATGTGTATTTTTATCCCATTCTTCTTGCAGAGTTCGTACACTTGGCAAGCTAGAATTCCTTTGTCCTCTGGCTTAATCTCTCCTACGGACTGTGTTTGTCCCATTTTTTAGTTCTGCCTTCGGGGAGCCTCGGGTAAATTCTTAACTTTCGCTCTGCTCAGGCAATCCCCGGGTGCTTGGCCCTTCTACCCCCTGCCCGCAAGGGATAGGCGAGTTACTCACCTCACCACATCCGTCCCTGTTGGAGGCGCCAGTTGTCCAGGGCTCACGGTCCCCGATCAACCCTCCCGGTGAGTAGTAACCCCTCACTCTGCTTCACGCAGCTTCAGACGTCTCTGGTCCCGCCTCCGGAGGCTGGAGCACGGGCTAAACCAAGCACGAGCCAGAGTGGTAGAGCAAAGCAGATGTTTATTCAGTAGTTCACATCAGTCCAGTCCCCACGAATCCTCTCAGAGCATAGCCTTATATTCCTTATCCCTTCCGGTTCTTGCTATCTGGCCCCTGATTGGAGAGCTCAGCCTGCTGTCGCCCCAGCCCCCTCCCCTTAGCTGGTTGTGTCCTGTGGCAATAGGGCAGGAGTCTCTCTGGACCTTCCCTCCCCACTCGGACCATCTGCTTGGTCCTATCACAGGTGGCCAGGTGTGTTTTACTCTTACTGGGGCTCCCTCAGCACCTGCCCGAGGGCGGTATCGTGCCTTGTACATGAGCCTTTCCTGCACCCTTAGCCCGGAAGTCACGGGTGAGGCGCGTGATTGCCGGGGGGGACGGGTATAGACTCCTGGCCGTTACCTCTCTGCCCAGGAGGTCCGGGGACGGCCCCTGACAAATAAGTATTGAAAGAATACATCGATCACCTCCTGAAAGAGATCCAGAAACAGAAACTCCTAGGAACATTGTGGCCAAATTCCAGAATTACCAGGTCAAGGAGAAAATATTGCAGGCAGCTAGAAAGAAATAATTCCAGGATTGTGGAAATACAATCAGGATAACTCAAGATCTAGCAGCTTCTACATTAAGGGATCGAAGGGTGTGGAATAGGATATTCCAGAAGTCAAAGGAAGAAGGACTCAAACCAAGAATCACCTACCCAGCAAAACTGAGCATAATACTTCAGGGGAAAATATGGTCTTTCAATGAAACAGAGGACTTTCAAACATTCTTGATGAAAAGACCAGAGCCGAAAAGAAAATTTGACTTTCAAACACAAGAATGAGAAGAAGCGTGAAAAAGTAAACAGCAAAGAGAAGTCATAAGGGACTTACATAAGTGAACTGTTTACATTCCTACATGGAAAGACAATATTGGTAACTCTTAAAACTTTTCAGTATCTGGGTAGTTGGTGGGACCACACACACACACACACACACAAACACACACACACATGTACACACGTGCACACACACAAACATACACACATGCACACACATACAGAGACAGAGAGCACAGAGTGAATTGAATGGGATGGGACCATATCTTAAAAGAAATTAAAGTAAATGGTGAGAAAGAAATGTAGTGGGAGGAAAGAGGGTGAAATGGAATGGGGTAATTATATGTCATTTAAGAGGCAAGTGGGAGACTTTTTATTGGAGGGAAAAAGAGGAGAGCTGAGAAAAAAAAAAAACACAAGAAGTTTACCCTCATCACATTTGACTAAAGGAAGGAATAAAATGCACACTCATTTTGATATGAAAACCTATCTTACAGTATAGGAAAGTGGGGGAGAAGGAGATAAGCAAGGGGGGGAATGATGGAAGGGAGGGCAAAAGAAGGAGGGAGCAATTTGAAGTCAACACTCGGGGAGGGACAGGATCAAAAGACAGAAGAGAAACAATGAGGGGCAGGATAGGATGGAGGGTAATTCAGTTAGTCTTATGCAACACGAGTATCAGGGAAGTCATTTGCAAAACTACACAGATATGGCCTATACTGAATTGCCTGCCTTCCCAAAAGGAATGGGTAGGGAGGGAGGGATGGGGAAAATTTGGAACTCAAAGTTTTAGGAACCACTGTTTAGTATTGTTGTTGCTACTAGAAAAGAAGACATACAGTTAATGAGGAATAGAAAATCATCTGGCCCTACAGGAGAAAAAAGAAGATGGAGACAAGAGAAGGGAGGGATGACAGAAGGGAGGGCAGATTGGTGATAGGGAAAATTAGATTGCTTGGGGTATTGGGGGGGGAAGGGATAAAAGGGGAGAAAATTTGGAACCCAAAATTTTGTGAAATTAATGTAAAAAAAGTTAACTAAATAAATAAATATTTAAAAATGATGGTGGCTTCATCATGAAACACAAAACAAGAGATGAATAAAACAACAAATCATACAAAACATTTAAAGTGGTAAGAAAGAAAATGATGGTCATAAGATAACATACAAAATTTCTGCACTATACCCCTTAGAACTACCGATATTGAAAAGGATATCCTAAAATCAGGAGAAATTGGGCTAATCAGGTGGCCAGTGCTTGGAAGACAGGACATCAGCAAAGACGTTCATATAATATTCCTCAAAATAGTTCTGGAGAAATAGAGAAAGTTGAAGACAAAACCCATTCAGTGTTAATGAGTCAGTCTGAAGGTGCTTTTTTAATTTGTGATAAATGTATGTGATAAAATGATTCTGCATTCACCCCTCTCCTTGCTGCCTAGCCAAGTAGGCAGAATTTAATTCCTCCCTCAAAAATTTGCTGTGGTATTTAGGTGATCGAGTGGGAGTGGGACTCAAGATGTCTAGTGTCTTCCATTACCTTAGGCCCCACTGATTGAGTTCCTTCCATTTTAAGGAGAGCTAAGCAACCAGTTTCCATTTACCTACTTAGACAAGTATATGCAAAGAAATATTGACCTCAAAAATGTAAGAATAGACATACAAATATTTTCCTCCAACACCTGGTGAACATCATCCCACAATCTCAGTTTTTGTGGAGTGGATGAGAATTAGGTATGCAACTTTTCTCACTTCCTATGTAGACTAATTCTAGCAAATTCAATTTCCAGAGCTCCTCTTGGCTGGATGTTTGCTTTCTTAGGTCTTCCTGATAAGCTGGATTCTACATTCAGCCTGAAATCCTAACTCCAATGTCTCAAGAAAAGAGCACTCTTCTCACTGAGGATACTCCAATCCCTCTTCCTAGAAACAGAAAAGGTGACCCCAGGGAGACTAACAGACCCACTCCCAGAACTGCAGATTGTTTTCCAGGAAAGTGTGCTCCAGATGAATATTTATAAGATAAATGCAAAGGAAAGCACAACTCTTTACATCCTAATCTAGCAAAGATATACCTTAGGGACCGGGGGGGGGAGGGGAGCCAAGATGGCGGAGTAGGAGGACACACGTTTACGAGCTCCGAAACCAAAAGCCCACAGAATTAATGTAAAAAGAGTCTCCCATAACCTCTGAGTGAATACAAGGTGTGCAGAAGCAGAGTGGAAGAGATTTCCGTTCCAGGGAGCCCTGAAGACCCGTTCCCAGGGTCCGGCGCACCCCGGAAAGTAAACCCGAGCCCCAGCGCTGCCCTGGCCGAGGCCCAGAGAAGCTGATCCGAGCAGGCTTCAGAGACCGAAGCTCCGGCAGCCGGGAAAGTCCCTCCACCCACAGAAGCTACAGGTCAGTGAGAAAGAAAGCCGGGCTGGAAGAGAGGGGAAGCGGGGCGTCTCCGTGACTCGGGCCCCCTCGGGAGGAAGCGGCGGCGGCAGGGACGGGGGCAGGAAGCGGCGGAGGCAGAGGTGTGGGCGGCGGCTGAGGCGGCAGCGGCCCGGGCCCCAGGAATCCCCCAGCGGCAGGCAGGATCTTCATTACGGAAGATTCCCGCATAAAACCTGACGGAGCTGAGCCTGGGAGACGGCCCTGCCCCCAGCCCGCTCTGTTACTGAAGACTTCTGCTTAAAGCCCCCAAGGGAGCGGGATTTGGGAGGCGGGCCCCCCACCCATTCCATTCCTGAAAGTCTCTGCATAAAGCCCCCGGGGGATCAAAGTCTCGGAGGCAGCCCTGGCCCCACCCCAGCACCTGAACTAAAGCTCAATGATTGACAGCCAGCAGGAGGAAAGCCCTTTTAAATCTCAGAGGCCAAGCACTAGCTGGGCGGATCCAGGCGGGGGTGGAAAGTTATCTCAGAAATCAAATAACTGGCTGGGAAAATGCCTAGAAAAGGGAAGAAAAATAAGACTTTAGAGAGTTTTTTCCAACAAATGCAAATGATCCCGATCTTCGGATCTGACAATGAGGACGTATCCTTGCCGTCAGGGAAAGACGTGGAGGGCGGGGCCTCAGTACCCCAGACACCCCAGGGGGGTGGTGGGTGGGCTCAGGCCCTGGAAGAGCTCAAAAAGGATTTTGAAAAGCAAGTTAGACAGGTGGAGGAAAAACTGGGAAGAGAAATGTCAGAGATGCAACAAAAGTATGAAAACCGGGTCAATACCTTAGTAAAGGAGACCCAAAAAAATGCTGAGGAAATTAACACCTTGAAAAATAGGCTCACCCAATTGGCAAAGGAGGTTCAAAAAGCCAATGAGGAGAAGAATGCTTTCAAAAGCAGAATGAGCCAAATGGAAAAAGAGGCTCAAAAGCTCACTGAATTTAATAGTTCTCTCAAAATTAGAATGAAACAGATGGACGCTAATGACTTTACGAGAAACCAAGAAATCACCAAACAAAACCAAAAGAACGAAAAAATGGAAGAGAATGTGAAATATCTCATGGGAAAAACAACTGACCTGGAAAATAGATCCAGGAGAGACAATTTAAAAATTATGGGACTACCTGAAAGTCATGATCAAAAAAAGAGCCTAGACATCATCTTCCATGAAATTATCAAGGAAAACTGCCCTGACATTCTAGAAACAGAAGGCAAAATAAGTATTGAAAGAATCCATCGATCACCACCTGAAAGAGATCCAAAAAGAGAAACTCCTAGGAACATTGTGGCCAAATTCCAGAACTCCCAGCTCAAGGAAAAAATCTTACAAGCAGCTAGAAAGAAACAATTCCAGTACTGTGGAAATACAATCAGGATAACCCAAGATCTAGCAGCTTCTGCATTAAGGAATCGAAGGGCGTGGAATAGGATATTCCAGAAGGCAAAGGAACTAGGACTCAAACCAAGAATCACCTACCCAGCTAAAATGAGTATAATACTTCAAGGGAAAATATGGTCTTTCAATGAAACAGAGGACTTTCAATCATTCTTGATGAAAAAACCAGAGCTGAAAAGAAAATTTGACTTCCAAACACAAGAATGAGAAGAAGCATGAAAAAGTAAACAGCAAAGAGAAGTCTTAAGGGACTTACCAGAAGTGAACTGTTTACACTCATACAGGGAAAGACAATATTTCTAACTCTTAAAACTTTTCAGCATCTGGGTAGTTGGTGGGACCACACACACACATGTACACGCATGCACACACATACACACATGCACACACATACAGAGATAGAGAGCAAAGATTGAACTGAATAGGATGGGACCATACCATAAAAGAAACTAGGGTAAAAGGTGAGAGAGAAATGTAGGGGGAGGAAAGAGAGGGAAAGGGAAGGGGGTAACTATATGTCATTTAAGAGGCAGGTAGGAGTTTTTCTTAGTGGAGGAAAAAAGAGGAGAGCTGGGAAAAAAAAAAAAAAAACAAGAACCTTTACCCTCATCACATTTGACTAAACGAAGGAGGGAAATGCACACTCATTTTGGTATGAAAACCTATCTTACAGTATAAGAAAGTGGGGGAGAAAGAGCTATTGCAAGGGGGGGTGATGGAAGGGAGGGCAAAGGGAGGAGGGAGCAATTTGAAGTCAACACTTGGGGAGGGACAGGATCAAAAGACAGAAGAGAAACAAGGAGGGGCAGGTTAGGAGGGATGGTAATCCAGTTAATCTTACACAACACGACTATCAGGGAGGTCATTGGCAAAACTACACAGATATGGCCTATATTGAATTGCCTGCTGTCCCAAAGAGAATGGGTGGGGAGGGAGGGATGGGGAGAATTTGGAACTCAAAGTTTTAGGAACAACTGTTTAGTATTGTTGTTGCAACTGGGAAAGAAGACATACAGTTAAGGAGGAATAGAAAGTCATCTGGCCCTACAGGAGAAAAGAGAAGATGGAGACAAGAGAAGGGAGAGATGACAGAAGAGAGGGCAGATTGGAGATAGGGAAAATTAGATTGCTTGGGGTATTGGGGTGGGGTGAGGGGATAAAAGGGGAGAAAATTTGGAACCCAAAAATTTGTGAAAATGAATGTAAGAAAATTAAATAATAAAAAAAAAGATATACCTTAGATGTCCAAATTGGGCCATAGTGATTTTTAAAGGGCTTGTGGGAAGGGAGGAACATTGGAACACTGTGGCTGGAAGTGTATATTGGTGCAACCATTTTAGGTGAGCAGATGAATTTGCAAATAAATTACCTCAAATGTCCATATATTTTTTTTACTGAGAAATACTATGACTGGGCTTATATCCCCTAAGCAAGCCATCAACAAGAACTCCCAAAATACATAAAAAAAGATTATTTTTGTTAACTCATACTTGTAATAGGTAGAAGCTCATTTATTGGTGAATGAATCAGAAAACTCTGGTATAGGAATCTCAGGGAATATCACAATATTGTAAGAAATTATTTGTGTGAGGAATACAGAGAACTATGAAAAGCTCAGTGTGAACTGTTCTCAGGTGAATTAAACAAAGACAAGGAAAGTTTATAGATAATTAGCAGAATAAAAAATACAAAATAATAAGCAAAACAGAAGCTTAAGTATTTATCATATTGAAATGGAAGAAGATCAGTTGGGGAAAAGGAAATATAATTTGAAAAAATACAGGGGATTCAAAGATTGGGAAATAATAGGAAATTTGCAGTATTTTTGTTACTGATAATTTAATATTAATAGAACATTCTGTTGCTATGTGTGTATAAAATTAGATGATGACCATATTTATACAGTCACATGTATTCTATACATAGATTTAAGTAAGAATTTCATAGTATAAAAATACATATATGTGTCTATATAGAAATATATGCATTTAAATGTATTATACATCCTCGATTTGACATATATATATATATATATATATATATATATATATATATGAATATGCACAAACACATAGGATCTTCATATACACGTGTATATCCACATTTATGCATCTTATTGAATATGTCCACATAAACATGGAAAAGAAAAAGCCAATTTTTTTAGGATAAGGTTTTTTTTCTTCTTAGATCTGACACACTGTCCTAGGTTTCATAATAATACAGGCAGTCATATTTTAGTTGGGCAGCTTTCTTTTTCTATTCTGAAAATATACCTGAAATCTCAAGTTAGTAAAAATAGAAGGTGAAAGTATATCAGTACAAATATATAAGAAAAACATGATACAGATTTGAAAGAGAAAACAAATGAAAAATTTTAATGTAATTTTAGGGGAGGATTTTTAACCTGGTTCTGAAAAGCAGTTACGTGAGAGATTGCAAAAAGAAGGACGGTACAACATGTACTTCATGTTTAATGTTCAGGTGGTTTTGTTTATTTGACCCCTTTAGTTTATGACGTCCATGCCTCTTCTTATAATTCATTGGGATCAATGTTTCTCTTTTATTATTCCTTTTTTTATGCTTAAAAACTTTCATGGAATTTAGCACACACACACAAATAAAATTAAATGAAAAAATTTACTTAGCTGATTGAATATCTCAAGAGGACTTATGGTCTTCTTTCTATGTCAGAAAAAAAAGACTGAAATTCTGAATTTCAAAATTAAACCAAAAGCAAATGAAAAGATAATATTCTAGAATTCCATAATTCCAAAGAATAGTATATCCAGGCAGAATCAAGAATAAAGCCGAAACAAAAAATATTTTCTCAAAAACTGAAAAAAATATTGGTGCAGTTGAAATAACTCTTAGTGTGAAAGAGAAACTTACTAAAATATACACAAAAGAAAAAAAATCGAGGTGGCTTTATATAACATGAAAAATACAAATGATATAGGAAATAATAGCTAAGATAAAATCCTAATATATAGAGAAGAAGGAAAATGAATTATCCCAACATGTTACACTCAATGACACAGCCCCGCCATTTAGAATTGGAATAAAATGAATCAAAAGGGAAATATAAATCAACAACCAAATTGCAAGTGAGAAAAGAACTTAAAAAGACAAATCAATTTAAAGTTACAAATTTCTTTCAAAATGAAAAAAAGTAACAAAACATGAAGCAAGTAGTGGACATCATAAGTAATCCACAATAAGATGATGACACTGAATTCAATCTGAAGGAATGATAAGTGAGAGTGTGGGAAAAGACTGAAGATTTAATATATTACATTTTCAGTATTGTTATGAATTCTGTCTCTTAATTTGTCTTTTACTTAAGAATTGTTCATGTTTGTCCTTCAATAGTAAAAACTTTGGGACTGTTATCTCTCCAATTTCTCTGCCTGACATTTAAGATAACATCTGGACCAGGAGAAAGGAACCAGCACCCTGCAGGCCATATGTGCCCTCCTAGGTCTTTGTATGCAGCCTTTTGACTGAGTTTGTGGGCAGAATAAATACTTTGATTAGGAGAATTTGTTCTGTGAAGCTTGGATTCAGTCAGAAGGCCTTACCTGAGGATCTAGATGGCCACAGGTGGCCTCGAAGCCAAAAGGTCCCCACCCCTGGTCTTGATTCCAGTAGTTAGTAGGAAGTGTTCCTGGACTGACTTATCTCCCCCAGAGTGGTCAAGTTTTCCTTTTCCGAGGAATAGAACCTGGGTCTTTGTGTCACTCAAAATTTTGAGAATAATTAATGGCGATTTGGGGAATGGACCATACAAGTTATTGAGGAAGTGTCCTGGAACTAGCTATCTGCAGGTATTCTTTATCTGGGTGTGTGAGACAGCAAGGGTCTGCTATCAATTCTCACTTAGGGATATAAACTTCAATAGCAGTAACCAAAAGCAAAACCAAGCCACTACTCCACCAAACTTGACCAATCATATTGATGTTCTCAAACTTTCTAACAAAATCAGAAGGCTACAAAGGATGGACTTTGAACTCGAGGAAGGTGACTCTGATTCCAGAGTCAGAGTCTGGGAGCATCAGGGAGATTTTGGGGACAAGTACCTACCTAAAACATCTCTACAAGAACAGTTGACAAAATATTTCTTTCCCAAGGCAAGACGTACTAACCACTACAGGTCCAGTCCCAATGCAATCCAGTGAAAGAACTGGGCCCACTTCAGTAACCATAGGGACTAAGGAAACGTTGGCTTTGTGATGTAAGCAACACATGGCACTGGCAGTTGGGAGTGTTGTTTAATGAAGAAATTGTAATATGAGGTCACCCCACTCTGAGATTTCCTGCTTCAATGAGGTGACGATTTCTTCATCATTTCTTTTCTTTTCCACGTGATTGTTATTTCAAAGTTTATGTTTTCTCTCAATTATTTTGAGTGTCTTGCAACGAAAGTCATTCCACACTTGGAAGGATACGAAGAGTCCCTGTATTTAGAAGGGGGCCAATGTACTGTCTGATTTCCAAGAAAAAAATGGATTTCAAAATCTTCTCAGATAGTATTTGAGGAAAGGAAGCTTTACATTAGATAATTCTCTCAAAGTAACACATTAGATGATTGCTAACAACAAACTTGGAGAGCTGAGGGGAAATATTGACTATTTGTTAATGTTTTCTTCTACATATTCCATGGGACATGTTTTGGTATATAACATAAGATCCAAATAGAATGCTCAGGGAGAAGATCAATAGGAAGCAAAAAAAATAACGTGGCCCAAATTAAAAGCTTGGTTCTGGTTGCCTTTTGAAAATAAATGACCCAAAGGAGTTAGTTATTTTCTTAAAATGTTTGGAAAACAAAGTAAGACAACACCAAACCATAAAATCGTCGAGGATTTCTTTCTATATCCTGGAAAATCCAGAATGTAGAAGAGGAAATCAGGAGCGCCCCATGATCCTAGAAATTATAGCAGAAAGAGAAGGATTTACGCACTCTGTTTGAATCACTTAGATGCCACCAACATTGAAAATTGCAAAGAAGTACTTCAAAACGTAAAGAGAAAGAGACATCAGAATGTGAATGCAAAAATACTTGACAGAAAGGGTTGTTTAATCTTAGAAATTCCTTTCCCAAAACAAAATCATGAACATTAAGAAAAAAGTGAAGATAGAATGGAAGTCATCCAGTTTTAGATGATATTAATATCATCACGGTAATGACAAATGTGAGGCTTCAAGAAGACTGAGTATGCCTCAGGTATTCCATGTGCCTCTATGTTCCTGTTTTGAGTGATGCATTCTTCATTCCTGCATTTCAATTTCTAAGCTCTTTGGCACTGTCATTTCTCCTATTCTTATGTTCAGATATTGGCACAATATCTGCAATGGGGTTGAGGAACCTGTGACCTGGATACCACATATGTTTAATGACAGACAAGTGTGTGCCCTATCCAATGCTTCCAAGTATTACTAAATAACTCCCTTGAATATGAGGATTAGTTCTCTGAAATTTGAATTTAATCAGAAGGCAAGATACGAAGACCTAGAGAACCAAAGTTGAAACTGAGGCCAAGGGTTCCCAATCTTTGAACTATCTACACCAGAATGGTCAACTTTTCCTTTTCTGTGTGAGAGAGTGTATGTTTGTGTACAACTACAAATTTAGGAATAAAATTCATAGAATAAGTAACACAAAATAAATCCAAAACACCACCCAGAAAAACGCATCATTCACATTGGTTTTCCCAGAATTTGAAAGACATTGTGGAGCTTGGCTTATCTAGTATTTCACCCAAGTGAAAGAAGAAGAGAACCCTTTTATAACGTGGTGGTCTGAGTGAAAGCAGCTCTACTTGGGAAACATGGAAGCAGTGATGCCCTTTGTGTGCCCTAAGGTGAATTCCTGTGCTTTCCAGAGTCTCTGGATGCTATTGGATAAAGGGAGAGAGAGTGGTCTAGAATCCTCTGGGGACCTTTTTACCTCTGAACGTACACTATCACAGTGGAAAAAAGAAAGGATTGACCTGGAAATATGTGTATGTTGATAGTGTAGTGTTCACGGAAAATCAGAGGATGGACGTCTTTCTAAACACAAACAATTTTGCCAACTTTTTCAGGTTCGGTTGAGGAATTAGGTCGACTTGATTGAAAGGATAAGCCTTGACTGTATGTGTTTTGCCCTCGAGGAAGGTGACTTTGACTCCAGGTGATGGGAGTAGTTGGCGGATTTTCGTGGCTGGTATACCACTCAGCAGGCTATTGTCACAGTCAAGGGTAGAGGGGATGAAGGCTTGTACATTGGCTGTTATATTTATAGGGGATAAAACAATGAGAAGAGCCTAGAGTTTGGGGTTCTAAAAGTTATCAGCATCTGACGGCTTGTGAAGCATACTGAGGTGTTAGAAAGGAGGAGATGTGGAGCATAACCTCTGGGTTTTTAACTTTGGTGACTGGGAAGAAGTGGTGCTCTCAGCCATGAATTTGAGTCAGGATTAAGGTTGACTTTAGGAGGGGAAGTCTCATCAATTCGGTCCTAGATATACTGAGCTTAATAAGTCTGGGATCACAGAAGAAAATGTGTAAAATCAGCACCAACCACAACTTCCAAATAGATTTATTAAAGGACGGTTGAAAAAATATCTTTTTAACTAGTAAGGTGAGGAACTGGCCACCACAGGTCCTGTCCCAAAGTTATCCTGGGGAAGACCTGGGCTCACTTCTGTAACCATGGAGAGCATGAAAAACCTTGGCTTTGTGATGGAAGCAACGTATGGGTATTGGTGGTTGTGAGTTTTGTTCAATGAAAAACATAATATTAGGTGCACCCCTCTGAGTATTACAGCTTCAGTGTGGGGACAATTTGCTCCCCATATCTTTACTGCCACTTGTGATTTTTATTTCAAAATTTATGTTTTTGTCATTTGTTTTCAGTTGCGTTCAAGGAAAGGCATAGCACAGTTGGAATGAAATGAAGCGTCCCAATGTATAGAATGGGGACAATGTACAGTCTATTTTACAAGTGACTATGGACTTCAAAACCCTCTCAGGTTTCTGAGGAAATGAGCGTTTACATTAGGTAATTGTTTCATAGTAACACATTAGATAATTGGCAACAAGAAATATGGTTACCTGACATGAAAGCATGACTATTTACCATTGTCTGCTTCTGCATACCCCATAGGACATTTTTGGCGTATGAAATATCACCACATATGTATGCTCAGTTGGAAGAGCAACAGGGAGCATAAAGACTAGATTGGCACAAATTAACAACTAGGTTCTGTTTCCCTCCGGAAGATAAATGACCTAAAGTAATTGGTTATTTTTGTAAGATCCTGGGAACACAAAACTGAAAACCCAAAATATCTGAAATCTTCAAGGACTTCTTTCCAAACCGTGGGAAATGCGGAGGGTAGAAGAAGAAATCAGGAATGTCACGTCATGCTTGGAATTATAGGAGAAACAGAAGGATTTCTCTCACTATGTTTGACTCAGTTAGATGTTCCCAACGTTGAAAACAGCAAAGAAATACTTTAAAAAGTAAGAGAAATAGACGTCAGAATGTGAATGGAAAAAGGCATGACAGAAAAGGATGTTTAATCTTAGAAACTGCTTTTCCAAAATTCAAACCTCAAGAAAAAAATTGAAGATCGAATTGAAAGCAAACAGTTTGAGATGATGTTATTGACCTCATCCTAATGACAAATGATAGTGTTCAAAAAGACTGAGTATGCCTCATGTATTGCATTCTATATGGATGTGACTTATTGGTTCTTGTTTTCAATGAAGCATTCTTCATCCCTGAAGTTTAATTTTTAAGATCTTTGGCACTGTCATTTCTCCTATTCTATGTCCAGGGCTTAGCACAATGTCTGCAATGGGGTTGTGGAACCTGTGACTTGGATGCCACATTTGTTCAACGACAGAAAATTGTGTGGCCTATTTATTGGGTCCACATTTTAGCAAATAATTGCCTTGATTATGAGAATTTGTTCTCTGAAGATTGAATTTAATCAGAAGATAAGACACGAGGGGGGCGGAGCCAAGATGGCGGAGTAGAAGGACGCACATTCACGAGCTCCGAACCCACAACCCATGGAATTGAGGTAAAAGGAGAGCCCCATAAATTCTGAATCTCTGCAGGGGGTGCACAAACATAGGGGAAGAGATTTCCGTTCCACTGAACCCTGGAGAGCCGTCCCCGGGGTCCATCGCACTCCAGAAAGCGGACCCCACCCCCACCCCTGGCCGCGACCCAGAGAAGCTGACCTGAGCAGACTTCTGAGAGGAAAGCTCCGGGAGAATCTCCGGTAGCCGGGAAAGTCCCTCTGCCCACAGAAGCTAAAGGTCAGTTAAAAAGAACCCTGCGCTAGGGGAGGGGAGCGGGCCCCCTCGGGAGGAAGCGGCGGCGGCAGAGACGGGGCAGGAAGCGGCGGAGGCAGAGACGGGGGCAGGAAGCGGCGGAGGAAGAGACGGGGGCAGGAAGCGGCGGAGGCAGAGGCGTGGGCGGGCGGCTGAGGCGGCAGCGGCCCGGGACTCAGGAATCCCCCAGCAGCAGGTAGGATCTTCAATACTGAAGGTCTTTCCAACCTGAGGGAGCCGAGCAGGGGAGAGGGCCCTGCCCCCACACCGCTCTACTGCTGAACGCCTCTGAATAAAACCCCCAAGGGAGCTGAGCACAGCAGGCGGGGCCCCCCACCCCACCCCCACCCGCTCTGTTCCTGAAAGTCGCTTCAGAAAGCCCCTGAGGGCCCAAGCTAGGAAGCGGCCCTGCCCCCACCCTGCGCCAGAACTAAAGCTTGCCGCGGGAAAGCGCATTTGAATCTCAGAGGCCAAGGACTAGCTGGGCGGATCCAGGCGGAGGTGGAAAGGAATCTCAGAAGTCAAGTAACTGGCTGGGAAAATGCCTAGAAAGGGAAAGAAAAATAAGACTTTAGAGAGTTTTTTCCAACAAATGCAAATGATCCCGACCTTCGGATCTGAAGGGGAGGATGAGGACGTATTTTTCCCATCAGGGAAAGATGTGGAGGGCGGGGCCTCAGTACCCCAGACACCCCAGGGGGGTGTTGGGTGGGCTCAGGCCTTGGAAGAGCTTAAAAAGGATTTTGAAAAGCAAGTTAGACAGGTGGAGGAAAGACTGGGAAGGGAAATGACAAAGATGCAAGAAGAGTATGAAAAAAAGGTCAATATCTTGGTAAAGGAGTCCCAAAAAAATGCTGAGGAAATTAACACCTTGAAAAATAGGCTCACTCAATTGGCAAAAGAGGTTCAAAAAGCCAATGAGGAGAAGAATGCATTCAAAAGCAGAATGAGCCAAATGGAAAAAGAGGCTCAAAAGCTCACTGAATTTAATAGTTCTCTCAAAATTAGAATGGAACAGATGGAGTCTAATGACTTTATGAGAAACCAAGAAATCACCAAACAAAACCAAAAGAACGATAAAATGGAAGAGAATGTGAAATATCTCATGGGAAAAACAACTGACCTGGAAAATAGATCAAGGAGAGACAACTTAAAAATTATGGGACTACCTGAAAGCCATGATCAAAAAAAGAGCCTAGACATCGTCTTGCATGAAATTATCAAGGAAAACTGCCCTGACATTCTAGGACCAGAGGGCAAAATAAGTATTGAAAGAATCCATCGATCACCACCTGAAAGAGATCCAAAAAGAGAAACTCCTAGGAACATTGTGGCCAAATTCCAGAACTCCCAGCTCAAGGAAAAAATCTTGCAAGCAGCCAGAAACAAACAATTCCAGTACTGTGGAAATATAATCAGGATAACCCAAGATCTAGCAGCATCTACATTAAGGGATCGAAGGGCGTGGAATAGGATATTCCAGAAGGCAAAGGAACTAGGACTGAAACCAAGAATCACCTACCCAGCTAAACTGAGTATAATACTTCAAGGGAAAATATGGTCTTTCAATGAAACAGAGGACTTTCAATCATTCTTAATGAAAAGACCAGAGCTGAAAAGAAAATTTGACTTTCAAACACAAGAATGAGAGGAAGCATGCAAAAGTCAACAGCAAGGAGAAGTATTAAGGGACTTACCAGAAATGAACTGTTTGCATTCATACAGGGAAGGACAATATTTCTAACTCTTAAAACTTTTCAGTATCTGGGTGGTTGGTGGGATCACACATACACATGTACACGCATGCACACACATACACACATGCATTCACATGCAGAGACAGAGAGCACAGATTGAACTGAATAGGATGGGACCATACCTTAAAAGAAATTAAGGTAAATGGTGAGAGAGAAATGTAGTGAGAGGAAAGAGGGGGAAATGGAAGGGGGTAACTATATGTCATTTAAGAGGCAAGTAGGAGATGTTTTTAGTGGAGGGAAAAAGAGGAGAGCTGAGGGAAAAAAACAAACAAACAAACAAACAAAAGTTTACCCTCATCACATTTGACTAAACGAAGGAGGGAAATGCACACTCATTTTGGTATGAAAACCTATCTTACAGTATAAGAAAGCGGGGGAGAAGGAGATATTGGGGGGGGGGATGATGGAAGGGAGGGTAAAGGGAGGAGGGAGAAATTGAAAGTCAACACTTGGGGAGGGACAGGATCAAAGGACAGAAGAGAAACAATGAGGGGCAGGTTAAGAGGGATGGCAATTCAGTTAATCTTACACAACACGACTATCAGGAAGGTCACTTGCAAAGCTACACAGATATGGCCTATAATAAATTGCCTGCCGTACCAAAGGGAATGGATGGGGAGGGAGGGATGGGGAGAATTTGGAACTCAAAGTTTCAGGAACAATTGTTTAGTATTGTTGTTGCAACTAGGAAAGAAGACATACAGTTAATGAGGAATAGAAAGTCATCTGGCCCTACAGGAGAAAAGAGAAGATAGAGACAAGGGAAGGGAGGGATGACAGAAGAGAGGACAGATTGAAGATAGGGAAAATTAGATTGCTTGGGGTATTGGGGTGGGGGGAGGGGAGAAAAGGGGAGAAAATTTGGAACCCAAAAATTTGTGGAAATGAATGTAAAAAGCTAAATAAATAAATAAATTAAATAATTAAAAAAAAAAAAAAAAAAAAAAAAAAAAAAAAAAAAAAAAAAAAAAAAAAGAAGATAAGACACGAGGGCATGTTTAGCCAAATGTGACCTTCAGGCCAAAAGTGGACAATCTCCACTACAGTGCTCAACTTTTCCTTTTCTGTGTGAGAGCAAAGGTGTATGGAGAACTACAAATTGTAGAAATAAATTTCATAGGATTAGTAATATAAAATTAATCCAAGCCACCACTCATCAAAACTCATTAATTCACATTGGTTTTCCCAGACTTTGAAAGACTTTGTGAAGCCTGATCTATCTTCCATTTGTCCCAAATAAGAAAGAACACAACCCTTACCAAAATGGTGTCCTGAGTGAAATGCAGCCCTATTTGGGAAACATGGGAAGCAGCCATGCACATTATGTGCCCTCAGGCGAATTCCTGAACTTTCCTTTGCCTCTCCATACTCCTGGAAGAAGGGAGAGAGATCTAGAACTCTCTCAGGACCTATCTAGCTCTGAATGTACACTGTCTCAGTGGAAAACAACTGTTGGCCTCGAAATATTTGAAAGTTCTCAGTGTGGTGTTCATGGACAATCTGATGATGGAGGGCTTTGCGGATGCAGACATGTTTGCACACTTTGTCATTTACATTTGAGGAATCCAATTGATTCGCCAGAAGCCAGATGGCTATGCTGTATGTGTATTGTATTTGAGGAAGATGACTCTGACTTCAGGTGATCGGAGAAGTAGGTAGATTTTCCTAGGAGGCAGAACACTCATCAGGCTATTGTCATAGTCTAGGGTGGAGGGGATGAAGGCCTGTACATGGACGGTTACAGTAATAGGGGAGAAAACAGTGAGAATAGCCTGGATTTTTGAGTGCTAAAAGTTATCAGCATTTGATGACCCGTGAATCATTTGGAGCTGTAAGAAAGAAGGAGATAAGGAGGGTGACCTTTGGGTTGTTAGATTGAGTGACTGGGATGAGATGGTGCCCTCACCAGGAACAGGAATCAGAACTGGGATTGAGTAAAGGAGCGGAAGACTCCTCAGTTCAGTTCTGGAAATATTGAGGAGAATAAGTCTGTGGTCTTAGAAAAAAATGAGTTAAATCAGCACCTACCTCAAATTCGTGAAAGTGTCCTTAAATAACTGTTGAAAAATATGTCTCTTTCCCTACGTCAGACAGGGAATAGTCAGCAGAGGTCCTGTCCCAAAGATCTCCAGTGGAAGAACTGGGCCAACTTCTGTAACCATGGAGATCAAGGAAAACATTGGCTTTATGATGTAAGCATAACATGGGCATTGGCAGTTGGGAGTTTTGCTCAAGGAAGAGATTGTAATATGAAGTTAATCCCTCTGAGAAATCCAGTATCAGTGTAGTGACCATTTGTTCTCCATTTATTTTCTTCTCCTCGTGAGTTTTATTTCAAAATTTCGGTTTTTTTTCTCAATTATTTTGAATTTATTTCAGTGAAATACATCGTACACTTGGAAGGAAATGAAAAGTGTCCCAATGTATAGAATAAGGAAATCATGCTTTGTATTAGATATTTCTTTTATAGGAACAAATGAAATGATAAGTAACAAGAAATGTAGGTACGTGAGGGGAAAGCATGACGCAGCCCTATTTGGGAAACATGGGAAGCAATGAAACACATCGTGTGCCCTAAAGCGAATTCTTGAACTTTTCTGAGCCTCTGGATGGAGTAAAGGAAGAGAGGGTTGGTCTAGAATTCTCTGAGCACCATTCTAGCTCTGAATGTACACTATGTCAGCAGAAACAACTGGTTGACCTCAAAATATTCGTATGTTCCTAGTGTGGTATTCATGGACTAATAGATGATACAGGGCTTTGCAGACCCAAACAATTTTGCCAATTTTGTCAGGTTTGTTTGAGGATTCCAAGTGACTTGGGTGAAAGAAGGGGCCTAGCCTGGATTTGTTTTGCCCTCGAGGAAGGTGTCTCTGACTCCAGGTAAAGAGAGTAGTACATAGATTTTGGTGACAGGTACAGCACTCAGCAGGCTACCGTCACAGTCCAGCGTGGAAGTGATGAAGGCCTGTAAATAGACTGTTAAAATAATAGGGGACACAGGAGGAGCCAAGATGGTGGAGTAGAAAGACGCACGTATGCTAGCTCCGATATATATTATTAGCAGGAAAATATATTAGCAGGAAAAAGAACTCACCACAAATTCTGGAGCACTGCAAGTCACGCAGAAACACACTGCAAAAGATTTCCCTTCCAGAGAGCCCTGGAGAGACGTCCCCAGGTGTCCGTCGTGCTCCAGAGAGTGGAGCCCAACCCTGAGCTGCCCTGGCCATGTGGCCCCAGAGGAGCAGATCCGAGCAGGCTTCAGGGACGGAAATTCCAGTGGCCTGGAAGGTCCCTCCACCCACAGACGCTAGGGGTCAATGACAGAGACATGTAGGCTGACCAAGAGGGGAGCGGGGTGTCTCCGTGACTCGGATCCCCTCGGGAGGCAGCAGAAGAGGCAGCGGCGGTGGCCCAGCACTCCCAGAGCAGAAGGCAGAAGTTCAGGGCCATTACCGAAGGTCTCTGCATAAAGCCCCTGAGGCAACTGAGCCGGGGAGGCAGCGCTGCCCCCACCCAAGCACCAGAACTTAAGCTCACATTGAATAGCAGTGGTGCCTGCCGCGGAAAGCCCATTTGAATCTCAGACTCCAAGCACGAGCTGGGCAGATCTAGGAGGGGGTGGACAGGAAATGCAGAGGTCAAGTAACTGGCTGGGAAAATGCCCAGAAAAGGGAAAGAAAAAATAAGACTATAGAAAGCTACTTTGATGGGGTACAGATGTTCCCGCCTTTAAATTCTGATGACGATGAACAATTCTTACCATCAGGGAAAGAAGTGGAGGTCAGGGCCTCTGTATCCCAGACATCCCAGGTGGATGTCTGGTGGGCTCAGGCCATAGAAGAACTCAAAAAGGATTTTGAAAATCAAGCTAGACATGTGGAGGAAAAACTGGGAAGAGAAATGAGAGAGATGCAAGAAAAGCATGAAAAACAGGTCAATACCTTGGTAAAGGAGACTCAAAAAATGCTGAAGACAATAACACCTTGAAAAATAAGCTCACTCAATTGGCAAAAGAGGTTCAAAAAGCCAATGAGGAGAAGAATGCTTTCAAAAACAGAATGAGCCAAATGGAAAAAAAGGTTCAAACGCTCACTGAAGATAATAGTTCTCTCAAAATTAGCATGGAACAGATGGACGCTAATGACTTTCTGAGAAACCAATAAATCACCAAACAAAACCAAAAGAATGAAAAAATGGAAGAGAATGTGAAATATCTCATGGGAAAAGCAACTGACCTGGAAAATAGATCCAGGAGAGACAATTTAAAAATTATGGGACTACTTGAAAATCATGATCAAAAAATAGCCTAGACATCATCTTCCATGAAATTATCGAGGAAAACTGCCCTGAGATTCTACAACCAGAGGGTAAAATAAGTATTGAAAGAATCCATCGATCACCACCTGAAAGAGAACCAAAAAGAGAAACTCCTAGGAATATTGTGGCCAAATTCCAGACCTCACAGGTCAAGGAGAAAATATTGAAATCAGCTAAAAAGAAACAATTCCAGTGTTGTGGAAATACAATCAGGATAACACAAGATCTGGCAGCTTCTACATTAAGGGATCGAAGGGTGTGGAATAGGATATTCCAGAAGTCAAAGGAACTAGGACTAAAACCAAGAATCACCTACGAAGCAAAATTGAGTATAATATTTCAGGGGAAAATATGGTCTTTCAAGGAAACAGAGGACTTTCAAGCATTCTTGATCAAAAGACCAGAGCTGAAAAGGAAATTTGACTTTCAAACACAAGAATGAGAAGAAGCATGAAAAAGTAAATAGCAAAGAGAAGTCATAAGGGACTTACCAAAGTTGAACTGTTTACATTCCTACATGGAAAGACAATATTTGTAACCCTCAAAACGTTTCAGTATCTGGGTAGTTGGTGGGACCACACACACACACACACACACACACACACACACACGTACACATGTGCACACACACATACACATATGCACGCACATACAGAGACAGAGAGCACAGAGTGAATTGAAAAGGATGGGACCATATCTTAAAAGAAATGAAGGTAAACTGTGAGAGAAAAATGCAGTGGGAGGAGAGAGTTTGAAATGGAATGGGGTAAATTATCTCTCATTCAAGAGGCAAGCAGGAGACTTTTTAGTGGAGGGAAAAGAGGAGAGCTGAGAAAAAAAAAACATGAAGTTTACCCTAATCACATTCGACTAAGGGAAGGAATAAAATGCACACTCATTTTGGTTTGAAAACCTATCTTACAATCAAGGAAAGTGGGGGAGGAGATAAGCAAGGTGGGGGTGATTATGGAAGGGAGGGCAATGGGAAGAGGGAGAAATTGGAAGTCAACCATAGGGGAGAGACAGGATCAAAAGAGAGAATAGAAACAATGGGGAGTAGGACAGGATGGAGAGAAATACAGTTAGTCTTACACAACACGACTATTATGGAAGTCATTTGCAAAGCTACACAAATAGGGCCTATATTGAATTGCCTGCCGTCCCAAAGGGGATGGGCGGGGAGGGAGGGATGGGGAGAATTTGGAACTCAAGTTTTAGGAACAACTGTTTAGTATTGTTGTTGCTACTAGGAAATAAGAAATACAATTAAAGGGGAATAGAAAATCATCCGGCACTACAGGACAAAAGACAAGATGGGGACAAGAGAAGTGAGGGATGATAGAAGAGAGGGCAGATTGGTAATAGGGCAAATTAGAATGTTCTGTGTATTGGGGTGGGGGGAGCGGAGGAATGGGGAGAAAATTTGGAACCCAAAATTTTGTGAAAATGAATGCAAAAAGTTAAATAAATAAATTTATTTTAAAATTAAAAAATAAAAAAAAAATATAGGGGACAAAACAATGTGTAGACTATCCTGGCTTTGTGATTGCTAAAAGTGATTCCTATTTGTAGGCACATGAATGATATGGAGGGGTGAGAATAAATGAGATGAAGCGGATGATCTCTGGGTTGTTAGCTTGGTGACTGGGATGAGGTGGTGCCCTCAGCCATGAATGCGAGTCAGAATTAAGGTAGACTTTTGGAGGGGAATACTTCTCAGTTCAGTTCTAGAAATATTGAGCTGAATCATTCTGTGTTCTTAGAAGAAAATGAGTGAAATCAGCATCAAACTAAAATTCCAGAAAGATTTCTTAAAGACCAGTGGAAAAAATATATCTTTCCCTAGTTAATAGAGAAACTACTTAGGACAAGACCTATTCTGAGCCCACTTCTGAAATCACGGTGCCCAATGAAATCCTTGGCTGTGCCATGTGAGCAACACATGGGCATTGTCGCTTGGGAGTTGTGCTCAATGAAGAAATTATAATATGAGGTGACACCCCCTAGGAGTTGTGCAGCTGCATTCTGGTGACCATTTCTTCCCAGTTTCTTTTCCTTTCCTTGTGATATTTATTTAAAAATTTATTTTTCTTTCTCAATTGTGTCCATTTCTTTGAAATGAAAGCCATTGCATACTCGAAACGAAATACAAAAGGTCCCAATGTATAGACTGGGGCCAAAACACAGCCTGATTTTCAAGTGAATATGGATTTATAAATCCTCCAGACCATTTCTAAAGAAATGAGGCTTTGTATTACGTTATTGTTAAATATCAGCACATTAGATAATAGATAAGGAAAAACATGGATTCATGAGTGGAACGTATGACTATATATTACTGTCTGCTTCTGCATACCACATAGGGAAATCTTTTGTCATATGAATATAAGCCCAGAAGCATGCTCAGGTAGAAGAGCAACATGGAACAAAAGGAAGAGGGAACCCAAATTAAAAACTTAGTTCGGTTTCCCTTTTGAAGACAGATGACCCAAAGGGGTTCGTAATTTTATAAAGATGTTTGGAACACAAAACTAAAAACTCAAAACACATGACATCATCAAGGATTATTTTTCCGTATGATGGGAAATCCTGAGAATAGAAGAAAAAATCAAAAGTGACACAAGATGCTAGGAATTTAGGAGAATATTAGGATTTCTCTTACTGTGTTTGACAAATGTGCCCCAATGATTAAACCCGTAATGAAATACTTCAGAAAGAAAAGAAAAATAGACATCAGGATGTGACAGGAAAAAGACATGACAGGGAGGGATGTTTAATCTTAAAATTCCTTTCCAAAAACGCAAAGATTAACACTATGAAAAAAGTGCTAATAGAATTGAAGTCATCCTGTATGAGATGAAGAAATTGGCCTCATGCTGATGACAAATGAGAGTATTCCAGAACACTGAGTATGCCTGAGGTATTGCATGGTGGATACTGATGTCCCTCGATGGTTCCTGTTTTGAGCGAAGGATTTCTGATCCCTAAAGTTCTATTTTTAAGTTCTTTGACACCCTCATTTCTCCTATTCTTTTGCCCTACGCGTAGCTCAACATCTGTACCAGTGTTGAGGAAACAGTGGCTTAAAAGCCACATTTGTTAAACATGACACAGGTGTGTGACCTATTGATTGGGTTGATATTTTACCAAATAACTCAGTTGATTATGGGGATTTGTTCTCTGCAGTTTGGATTTAGTCAGAAGGAGAGACATCAGGACCTAAAAAGCCAAATGTGGACTCCCGGCGAAAAGTTCCCAAACTTTGGACTATCTCCACCAGAATGGGCAATTTTTCCTTTTCGGTGTGAGACAGCATAGGTGTGCAGAGAACTTCAAATGAAAGGAAGAAACTTCATAGAAATTTTGACTCATAACAAATCCAAACCACAATGCAGCAAAATACGGTCATTCACATTGTTTTTATCAGACTTGGAAGACATTGTGAAGGCTCACCTACATGGCGTTATCCCCCTAAGGAAGAAAGAAAACGTCCTTTACCAAATTCATACTCTGAGTGAAAAGCAGTCATTTTTGGGAAACATAGGAAGCGGTGGTGCACATTGTGTGCCCTATATCAAAATGCTGAACTTTATTGAGCCTCTAGATTGAATAAAGAATGAGAAGGTTGGTCTAGAATTTTCTCAGGACCTTTCTAGTGCTAAATGTACCCTACGTCAGTGGAAAACATCTGCTTGGCTTCAAAATATTTGTACGTTCCCATTGTGGTATTCATGGAGTATCAGATGATGGTGGGCTTTGCAGACACAAACAAGGTTGCAAACTTTGTCAGGTTCATTTGAGGAATCCTATTGTTTGTCTGAAAACAGAGAGGTGGATGGAACTTTTTTTTACCCTGGAAAAGTGGCCTCTAACTCCTTTTTTTTAAAATTATCCATAGCCTCTACTAAATAAATCAATTTGTTTCAATAAACATGGTAGGTCGGCACAAACACATTCTACACTTCACAAAAACGTGAATTGCTTCAAAAAGTGAGGTCTGAAAAAGTCATTGAGTTTAATTATATAAAGGTCACACGATTTTGTACAACAAAAAGCAATATATTTAAATTTAAAAAAAACAATAGAAATAAGTTGGGAGAAATACGCAGTAAATATACCTAATAAATATCCGACATCCAAAATCTATAAGACATTGATATATAAGGATGTAATGCATTCTCCCCAATGGAGCAATGATCACAGCATGTGAAGAGTTCTGGATGAATAAAAAAGAATTTAGCAAGACCTTATTATATACAAAGCACTGTGCTAAATATTGGGGATACAAATAGAAAAGTAAGAGAGTCCCTTCCCTCAAAGCATTCACATTTTATTTTATTTTTTTACTGTAATATAAATTTATTTATTTAACTTTTTGCATTCATTTTCGCAAAATTTTGGGTTCCAAATTTTCTCCCCATTTGTCCCCTCCCCCAACCCCAATACAACGAACACCCTAATTTCCCCTATCACCAATCTGCCCTCTCTTCTATCATCCCTCCCTTCTCTTCTCCCCATCTTCTCTTTTGCCCTGTAGGGCCAGATAACTTTCTCTTCCCCATTAACTGTACTTCTTATTTCCTAGTAGCAAGAACAACACTAAACAGTTGTTCCTAAAACTTTGAATTCCAATTACCCCATCTCTCCCTCTCCACCCATCCCCTTTGGGAAAGCAGACAATTCAATATAGGCCATATCTGTGTAGTTTTGCAAATGACTTCGATAAGAGTCGTGTTGTGTAAGACTAACTGATATTTCCCTCCATCCTACCTTGATCCCCATTGTTTCTATTCTCTCTTTTGATCCTGTCCTTCCCCAAGTGTTGACTTAAATTTCTCCGTCCTCCCATTGCCCTCCCTTCCATCATCCCCCCCACCCTGCTTATCTCCTTCTCCCCCACTTTCCTGTATGGTAAGATAGGTTTTCATGCCAAAATGAGTATGCATTTTATTCCTTCCTTTAGTCGAATGTGATGAGAGTAAATTTCATGTTTTTTTTCTCAACTCTCCTCTTTTTCCCTGCACTAAAAGTCTGCTGTTTGCCTCTTGAATGAGAGATAATTTACCCCATTCCATTTCAAACTCTCTCCTCCCACTGCATTTTTCTCTCACAGTTTACCTTCATTTCTTTTAAGATATGATCCCATCCTATTCAATTCACTCTGTGCTTTCTGACTCTGTGTGCCCATGCATGTGTGTATGTGTGTGTGCACGTGTGCATATGTGAGTGCGTTTGTGCGTGCGTGTGTGTGTGTATGTGTGTATGTGTGTGTGTGGTCCCACCAACTACCCAGATACTGAAAAGTTTTCAGAGTTACAAATATTTTCTTCCATGTAGGAATGTAAACAGTTCACCTTTGGTAAGTCCCTTATGACTTCTCTTTGCTGTTTACTTTTTCATACTTCTCCTCATTCTTGTGTTTGAAAGTCATATTTTCTTTTCAGCTCTGGTCTTTTGATCAAGAATGCTTGAAAGTCCTCTGTTTCATTGAAAGACCATATATTCCCCTGAAGTATTATATTCAGTTTTGCTGGGTAGGTGATTATTGGTTTGAGTCCTAGTTCATTTGACTTCTGGAATATCCTATTCCATGCCATTCGATCCCTTAATGTAGAAGCCGCTAGATGTTATGTTATCCTGGTTGTATTTCCACAATACTGGAATTGTTTCCTTCTAGCCACTTTCAATATATTCTCCTTGACCGGGGAATTCTGGAATTTGGCCAAAATGTTCCTAGGAGTTTCTGTTTTTGGATCTCTTTCAAGTGGTGATCGACGGATTCCTTCAATATTTATTTTGCGCTTTGATTCTAGAATCTCAGGGCAGTTTTCCTCGATAATTTCATGAAAGATGATGTCTAGGCTCTTTTTTTGGTCATGACTTTCAGGTAGTCCCATAATTTTTAAATTGTCTCTCCTGGATCTATCTTCCAGGTCAGTTGTTTTTCCATTGAAATATTTCACATTATCTTCCATTTTTTCATTCTTTCGGTTTTGTTTTGTGATTTCTTGGTTTCTCATAAAGTAGTTAGCCTCCATCTGTTCCATGCTAATTTTGAGCGAACTATTTTCTTCAGTGAGGTCTTCAACCTCTTTTTCCATTTTGCTTATTTTGCTTTTGAAAGTATTCTTCTCTTCTCTGGCTTTTTGAACCTCTTTTGCCAATTGAGGTAGCCTATTTTTCAAGGTGTTATTTTCTTCAGCATTTTTTTGGATCTCCTTTAGCAAGGTATTGACCCGTTTTTCATGCTTTTCTAGCATCTCTCTCATTTCTCTTCCCAGTTTTTCCTCCACCTATCTAACTTGATTTTCAAAATCATTTTTGAGCTCTTCCATGACCTGTGCCCATTGGATCTCTATTTTGGACGTTTGGGATACAGAGGCCGTGACTTCTATGTCTTTCCCTGATGGGAAACATTGTTCATCCTCATCAGAAAGGAAGGGAAGAAGCATCTGTTCATCAATAAAGTAACCTTCTGTGGTCTTATTTATTTTTTCCCTTTTCTTGGCATTTTCCCAGCCAGTTTCTTGACTTTTGAGATTCCTCTCCACCCCCACCTAGATAAGCCCAGCTAGTGCTTGGGGTCTGAGATTCAAATACTGCTCCCCAGCCTCAGGGCTTTAAGCAGGTGGTGGGGTTGCTATTCAATGTGACCTTAAATTCTGGTGCTCAGCTGGGGTCAGGGCCGCCTTCCAGGCACATTTCCCTCAGTGTATTTATGCGGAGATCTTCAGTAATGAATCTGAGGTCCTACCTCCTCTGGGAGACCCTGGCCGGGCCTACCTCTACCATTGCCTCTGCCTCTGCTGCTGCCTCCCGAGGGGGCATGAGTTATGGAGACACCCTGCACCCCTCTCGGCCAGTCCAGAAGTCTCTCTCACTGACCTGTAGCGCCTGCGGATTTAGGGACCTCCCAGGCCGCCGGAGGTTCCGTCCCTGAAGCCTTCTCAGATCTGCTCCTCTCAGGGCCGTGCGGCCAGGGCAGAGCTGGGCTCCTCTGTCCTACGCTCAAAGGAAATTTGGTGCAGGTTTTTCAGGGCTCTCTGGAACGGAAATCTCCTCCACTGCGTTGCTGCATGGCTTCTACTTTTCCAGAATTTGTAGGGAGCTCTTATTACAGGAAATTTATGGGTTGTGGGTTCGGAGCTAGAATATGTGAATCTTTCTCCTCCACCATCTTGGCCCTCTGCCTTCTTTTTATGGGATCAGTAGGTAGATTCTGATGACTGGCACACCAATCACCTGGCAATTGTCACAGTCCACGGTGGAGGGATGAAGGCATTTGCATGTGATGTTACAACTACATGGGAGAAAACAATTAGAAAAACAGTCTGGATTTTTGGTTGTTAATATTATCAACATTTGATAGCCCCTCAAGCATATAGATGTGTTTGAAAGAAGGTGTGGAGCATGACTTCTGGGTGGTTAGCTTGGTTGTCTCGGATAGGGTGGTTCCCTCATCCATGAATGGAAGTCTTTATTAAAGTTGGGAAGAAAGTTCAGTTCTGTTCTAGAAATATGGAGCAGAGGGGGTGGAGTCAAGGTGGCAGAGTAGAAAGACTCACGTATGCTAGCTCCGAACTCACAGCCCTTATATTTCCTGCAAGAAGAACTCCCCACAAATTTTGGATCACTGCAAGGTGCGCAGAAACAGAGTGGAAAAGATTTCTGTCCCAGAGAGCCCTGGAGAGCAGTCTCCCGGGTCCGATGTGCCCCGGAAAGTCGAGCCCACCCCTGTCCTGTCCTGACCACGGCCCCAGAGGAGAATATCCGAGCAGGATTCAGGGACAGAACCTCCCGTGGCCGAGAAGGTCCCTGCACCTACGGGCGCTCCAGTTCAGTGAGAGAGACGTCTGGGCTGGCTGAGAGGGGAGCGGGGTGTCTCCGTGGCTGAGGGGCCCTCGGGAGGAAGTGGTGGAAGCAGAGCCAGGGGCAGGAAGCAGCAGAGGCAGAGGCAGGGGCAGAGTCGGCGGCGGTGGCCCGGGACTCTCCAAGCAGCAAGGAGAAACTCAGGTCTCTGCAAAAACCCCTTGAGGGAAGTGAGCCTGGGAGATGGCCCTGCCCCCTTCTACCCCATTACTGAAGGTCTCTGCATAAAGCCCGTGAGGGAACTGAGCCTGCCCCCACCTGAGCACCAGAACTTAAGATCACATTGAATAGCAGCCATGCCTGCCACGGAAAGCCCATTTGAATCTCGGATCCCAAGCACTAGCTGGGCGGATCTAGGCAGGGGTGGACAGGAAGCTCAGAAGTCAAGTAACTGGCTGGGAAAATGCCCAGAAAAGGGAAGAAAAATAAGACTATGGAAAGCTACTTCGATGGGATACAGATGTTCCTGCCTTTCAATTCTGATGATGAGGAACTATGCTTACCATCAGGGAAAGAGGTGGAGGTCAGGGCCTCTGTATCCCAGACATCCCAGGTGGATGTCTGGTGGGCTCAGGCCATGGAAGAGCTCAAAAATGATTTTGAAAATCAAGTTAGACAGGTGGAGGAAAAACTGGGAAGAGAAATGAGAGATGCAAGAAAAGTATGAGAAACAGGTCAATACCTTGGTAAAGGAGTCCCAAAAAATGCTGAAGAAAATAACACCTTGAAAAATAAGGTCACTCAATTGGCAAAAGAGGTTCAAAAAGCCAATGAGGAGAAGAATGCTTTCAAAAGCAGAATTAGCCAAATAGGAAAAGAGATTCAAAAGTTCACTGAAGAGAATAATTCTCTCAACATTAGAATGGAAGAGATAGAGTCTAACAATTTTCTCAGAAACCAAGAAATCACCAAACAAAACCAAAAGAATGGAAAAATGGAAGAGAATATGAAATATCTCATGGGAAAAACAACTGACCTGGAAAATAGATCCAGGAGAGACAATTTAAAAATTATGGGACTACCTGAAAGTCATGACCAAAAAAAGAGCCTAGACATTATCTTTCATGAAATTATCGAGGAAAACTACCCTGAGATTCTACAACCAGAGGGCAAAATAAGTATTGAAAGAATCCATCGATCACCGCCTGAAAGAGATCCAAAAACAGAAACTCCTAGGAACATTGTGGCCAAATTCCAGAATTAGCAGATCAAGGACAAAATATTGCAGGCAGCTAGAAAGAAATAATTCCAGGATTGGCTAAAACCATGAATAACCTACCCAGCAAAACTAAGTATAATACTTCAGGGGAAAATATGGTCTTTCAAGGAAACAGAGGCCTTACAAGCATTCTGGATCAAAAGACCAGAGCTGAAAAGATAATTTGACTTTCAAATACAAGAATGAGAAGAAGCATGAAAAAGGAAACAGCAAAGAGAAGTCATAAGGGACTTACATAAGTGAACTGTTTACATTCCTACATGGAAAGACAATATTAGTAACTCTTAAAACTTTTCAGTATCTGGGCAGTTGGTCGGACCACACACACACACACACATACATGTACACGCATGCAAGCACACACACATACACACATGCACGCACATACAGAGACAGAGAGCATAGAGTGAATTGAATAGGATGGGACCATATCTTAAAAGAAATTAAGGTAAATGGTGAGAGAGAAATGTAGTGGGGGGAAGAGGGTAAAATGGAAGGGGTTAAGTTATATCTCATTCAAGAGGCAAGCAGGATACATTTCAGTGGAAGGAAAAAGAGGGGAGCTGAGAAAAAAAACAAGAAGTTTCTCCTCATTACATTCGACTAAAGGAAGGAATAAAATGCACACTCATTTTGGTATGAAAACCTATCTTACAATACAGGAAAGTGGGGGAGAAGGGGATAAGTGGGGGAGGGATGAATGAAGGGAGGGCAATGGGAGGAGGGAGCAATTTGAAGTCAACACTCGGGGAGGGACAGGATCAAAAGACAGAATAGAAACAATGGGGCGCAGGATAGGATGGAGGGAAATAAAGTTAGTCTTACAAAACAAGACTCTTATCGAAATCATTTGCAAAACTACACAGATAGGGCCTATATTGCATTGCCTACCTTCCCAAAGGGAATGTGTGGGGAGGGAGAAATGGAGAGAATTTGGAACTCAACGTTTTTGGAACAACTGTTTAGTATTGTTGCTAGTAGGAAATAAGACATGCAGTTAATGGGGAATAGAAAGTCATCTGTCCCAACAGGAGAAAAGAGAAGATGGGGACAAGAGAATGCAGGGAAGATAGAAGAGAGGTCAGATTGGTGATAGGGCAAATTAGAACGCTCGGTGTATTGGGGTGGGGGAGGGGAGAAAAGGAGAGAAAATTCGGAACCCGAAATTTTGTGGAAATGAATGTAAAAAGTCCAATAAATCAATTTTTATTAAAAATAGATAAATAAAGATGGCAGAGTAGAAGGACGCACATTTACGAGCTCCGAAACCAAAAGCCCATAGAATTAATGTAAAAAGAGTCCCCCATAACTTCTGGGTCAATACAAGGTGTGCAGAAACAGAGTGGAAGAGATTTCCGTTCCAGGGAGCCCTGGAGACCCGTCCCCAGGGTCCGGCGCACCCCGGAAAGTGTACCACAGCCTCAGCGCTGCGCTGACCGCGGCCCCAGAGAAGCTGATCCGAACAGGCTTCAGAGACGGAAGCTCTGGCAGTCGGGAAAGTCCCTCCGCCCACAGAAACTACAGGTCAGTGAGAGCGAAGGCTGGGCTGGAGGAGAGGAGAAGCAGGGAGTCTCCGTGACTCGGGGCCCCTCGGGAGGAAGCGGCGGCGGCAGATACGGGGGCAGGAACGGTGGAGGCAGAGGTGTGGGCGGCGGCTGAGGCGGCAGAGGCCCGGGACTCAGGAATCCCCCAGCAGCTGACAGGATCTTCATTACGGAAGATTCCTGCATAAAACCTGACGGAGCTGAGCCTGGGAGAGGGTCCTGTCCCCACCCCGCTCTATTACTGAAGGCTTCTGCTTAAAGCCCCCAAGGGAACTGAGCTTGGGAGGCGGACCCTCCACCCCGCCCCAACCCGTTCCATTCCTGAAAGTCTCTACATAAATCCCCTCAGGAATCGGAGCCTGGGAGGTGGCCCTGCCCCCACCCCAGCACCTGAACTAAATCTCACTGATTGACAGCCGGCAGGAGGAAAGCTCATTTAAATCTCAGAGGCCAAGCACTAGCTGGGCGGATCCAGGTGGGGGTAGAAAGGAATCTCAGAATTCAAGTAACTGGCTGGGAAAATGCCTAGAAAAGAGAAGAAAAATAAGACTTTAGAGAGTTTTTTCCAACAAATGCAAATGATCCCGACCTTCGGGTCTGATGAAAAGGACGTATCCTTGCCATCAGGGAAAGACGTGGAGGGCGGGGCCTCAGTACCCCAGACACCCCAGGGGGGTGGTGGGTGGGCTCAGGCCCTGGAAGAGCTCAAAAAGGATTTTGAAAAGCAAGTTAGACAGGTGGAGGAAAAACTGGGAAGAGAAATGTCAGAGATGCAGGAAAAGTATGAAAAACGGGCCAATACCTTGGTAAAGGAGACCCAAAAAAATGCTGAGGAAATTAACATCTTGAAAAATAGGCTCACTCAATTGGCAAAAGAGGTTCAAAAAGCCAATGAGGAGAAGAATGCTTTCAAAAGCAGAATGAGCCAAATGGAAAAAGAGGCTCAAAAGCTCACTGAATATAATAGTTCTCTCAAAATTAGAATGGAACAGATGGAGTCTAATGACTTTATGAGAAACCAAGAAATCACCAAACAAAACCAAAAGAACGAAAAAACGGAAGAGAATGTGAAATATCTCATGGGAAAAACAACTGACCTGGAAAATAGATCCAGGAGAGACAATTTAAAAATTATGGGACTACCTGAAACTCATGATCAAAAAAAGAGCCTAGATATCATCTTCCATGAAATTATCAAGGAAAACTGCCCTGACATTCTACAACCAGAGGGTAAAATAAGTATTGAAAGAATCCATCGATCACCACCTGAAAGAGATCCAAAAAGAGAAACTCCTAGGAACATTGTGGCCAAATTCCAGAACTCCCAGCTCAAGGAAAAAATCTTGCAAGCAGCTAGAAAGAAACAATTCCAGTACTGTGGAAATACAATCAGGACAACCCAAGATCTAGCAGCTTCTACATTAAGGGATCGAAGGGCGTGGAATAGGATATTCCAGAAGGCAAAGGAACTAGGACTCAAACCAAGAATCACCTACCCAGCTAAACTGAGTATAATACTTCAGGGGAAAATATGGTCTTTCAATGAAACAGAGGACTTTCTAACATTCTTGATGAAAAGAACAGAGCTGAAAAGAAAATTTGACTTCCAAACACAAGACTGAGAAGAAGCATGAAAAAGGAAACAGCAAAGAGAAGTCTTAAGGGACTTACCAGAAGTGAACTGTTTGCATTCATACAGGGAAAGACAATCTTTCTAACTCTTAAAACTTCTCAGTATCTGGGTAGTTGGTGGGACCAGACACACACACATGTACACGCATGCACACACATACACACATGCACACACATAAAGAGATAGAGAGCACAGATTGAACTGAATAGGATGGGACCATACCTTAAAAGAAACTAAGGTAAATGGTGAGAGAGAAATGTAGGGGGAGGAAAGAGAGGGAAAGGGAAGGGGGTAACTATATGTCATTTAAGAGGCAGGTAGGAGTTTTTCTTAGTGGAGGGAAAAAGAGGAGAGCTGAGAAAAAAAAACAAGAAGTTTACCCTCATCACATTTGACTAAACGAAGGAGTGAAATGCACACTCATTTTGGTATGAAAACCTATCTTACAGTATAAGAAAGTGGGGGAGAAGGAGATATTGCAAGGGGGGGACGATGGAAGGGAGGGCAAAGGGAGGAGGGAGCAATTTGAATTCAACACTTGGGGAGGGACAGGATCAAAAGACAGAAGAGAAACAATGAGGGGCAGGTTAGGAGGGATGCTAATCCAGTTAGTCTTACACAACACGATTATCAGGGAGGTCATTTGCAAAACTACACAGATATGGCCTATATTGAATTGCCTGCCGTCCAAAGGGAATGGGTGGGGAGGGAGGGATGGGGAGAATTTGGAACTCAAAGTCTTAGGAACAACTGTTTAGTATTGTTGTTGGAACTAGGAAAGAAGACATACAGTTAATGAGGAATAGAAAGTCATCTGGCCCTACAGGAGAAAAGAGAAGATGGAGACAAGAGAAGGTAGGGATGACAGAAGAGAGGGCAGATTGGAGATAGGGAAAATTAGATTGCTTGGGCTATTGGGGTGGGGGGAGTGGATAAAAGGGGAGAAAATTTGGAACCCAAAAATTTGTTAAAATGAATGTAAAAAATTAAATATATAAATAAAGAAATAAAAAGAAAAATAAATAAATGAATGAATGAATGAATAAATAAATAAATGATTGAATGAATAAATGTATGAATTAATAAATATTGGAAGGAAAAAAAAAGAAATATGGAGCAGAATAAGTCTCTCATCTTACAAGAATGTGAGAGAAATCAGCATCTACCTCAAATTCCTGAAAGTTTTTTAAATGAATGTTGAAAAAAAGTGTCTCTTTCCCAAACTGAGACAGGTACTAAACACTATAGGTGCTGTGCTAAAGTTCTCCAGTGTAAGAACTGAGTGGTCCTGTAACTATGTAGGCAAAGGAAAACTTTGGCATTTTGATGTAAGCAACCCATGGTCATTGGCGGTTGAGAGTTTTGCTTAAAGATTAATATATAATATGAGGTCACACACCCCTATGTTGTTCAGTGACAAGGTGGTGATAATTGACTCAACATTTTTTCTTCTATACATAAGAATTTCAATTCAAAACCAATGTTTCTTCTCAATTGTTTTCAGTTTATTATAATGAAAGTCATTGTATTCTTTATCAAAATGAAAAGTGTCCCAATGTATTGCACTGTGCCAAAGCACAGTCTGCTTTCCAAGTTAAAATGGATTTCCAAATTCCCTCAGAAGGTTTCTGAGGAAATGAGACTTTACATTAGGTAATTGTTTCATAGAAACAAATGAGATGCTTGGTAACAATAAAAGTGGATACTTGAGGGGAAATCATGACAATTTACTACTGTCTTCTTCTGTCCCATAAGACATTTTTGGCATATGAAATCTGACCCCGAAAGGATGCTCACATAGAAGACCAGCAGGAAAAAAAAGAATAAGTTGACTCAAATTAAAATCTTGTCATTGTTTTCTACTGAAAAATAAATAACCTAAAAGGGTTAGTAATTTTGATATGATGTTTGAAACACAAAACTGTAAACCAATACACCTGAAATCATCAAGGATTTCTTTACACAGTGTGGGAAACACACAAGGTAGAAGAAATCAGGTGTGTCACGTCGTCCTACCAATCACAGAAAGCATAAAATGGTTTCTCTTACTGTGTTTGACTCGTTTAAAAGCACTCAGCTCTAAAAATCCCAAGCAAATTCTTCGAAAGAAAAGAGAAACATACATCATAATGTGAAAGAAAAAAGACGTGTCAGACAGGGATGTTTAATCTTAGAAATTCCTTTCCCAAAACTCAAAAATGAGCGTTAAGGAAAAAAAAAAATTGAAATTAGAATTTAATTCATCCAAGTAAATATGATATTATTGACCTCATTCTAATGACAAATGAGTGTGTTCAAGGAGACTGAGTATGCCTAAGTTATTGCATGTTCAGTATTGATGTGTCTAAATGACGGCTGTTTTGAGTGAAGGATTCTTTTCCCTGTATTTCTATTTTTCAGTTCTTCGGCACTGCCATTTCTGCTATTCTTTTGTCCAGCGTTCAGTGCAATGTCTGCATCAGGGATAAGGAACTTGTGGCCTGGAAGCCACATTTGTTCTATGAGAGAAATGTATGTGGCCTTTGTATTAAGTCCAAGTTTTACCGAATAACTCCCTTGAAAATGGAGATTTTTTTTTTCTCTGAAGTTTGTATTCAATTAGAATGCCAGATACCAGGAAATATAAACCCAATCAGGGTCTCGAGTAAAACAGTTCCCAATCCCTGGACTGTCTCCACCAGAATAGTCAACTTTTCCTTTTCTCTGTGAGAAATAATAGGTGTGTGAACAACTACAAATTATAGCAATAACCTTCATCGAATTCCTAACACAAAATTAATCCAAGCCACCACACAGCAAAACAGGATCGTACACATTGTTTTTCTGAGACTTTGAAAGACATTGTGAGTCCTTGCCTATCTAGAATCATCCCCCAAATGAAGAAAGAACCTAACCCTTTACAAAGGGATTTTCTGAGGGAAATGCAGCCTTATTTGCGAAACGTGGGAAGGAGTGTTGCACATTCTGTGCCATACGGTGAATTCACGCCCTTTTGTGAGACTCTAGATACTACTGGATAAAGAGTGAGAGAGACCTGGTCTACAACTCTGTGAGGACCGTTCTAACTCTAAAAGTACACTATCTCAGTGGATATCAACTAGTTGCCTCAAAATATCTGTGTGTTCACGGTACTGTTTTCATGGACAATCAGATAAGGGCGTCCTTTACGGACCCAAACAAGTTTGCAAACTTTGCCAGGTACGTTTGAGGAATCCACTTCAAATTGCTGAAAACAGACGGCTTGAATAAATGCATTTTGAGTTTGAGGAAGGAGATACTGATTCCAGGTGATAGGAGCAGTAGATAGGTTTTGGCAACAGGTGCATCACTCAGTAGGCTATTGTCATATTCTAGGGTGGAGAGGATGAAGGCTTGTATATGGAATGTTACAATTATAGGGGAGGAAAAGATCAGAACAATTGTCTGAATTTTTAGGTACTGAAATTTAGGATTAAGGTTGGGTAAAAGAGGGGAATAATCTGCACTTCAGTTCCAGAAATACTATGCAGAATAGGTCTCTGGTCTTAGAAGAAAATGAGTGAAATCAGAACCTACTTCAAATTCCAGGAAAGGTTTATGAAAGGACAGTGGACAAAACATTTTTCTCCCTACCTAAGACAGGAACTACTCTACAAAGGTCCTGTCCAAATGTTCTCCAGTGGAAGAACTGGGACCATTTCTGTAACCATGGAGACCAAAGAAAATGTTTACTTTTTGATGAAAACACATAGGCATTGACGATTGGGAGTTTTGTTCAATGAAGAAATTATAATATGAGGTGACCCCCTTCTGAGTTGTACAGGTACAATGTGTTAGACATTTGTTCCTCATTTCTGTCTTTTCCTTGTGATTTTTCTTTCCAAATTTATTTTATTTCACAGTTGACTTCAGTTTCTTGCAATGAAAGCCAGTGCACATTTGTAACCAAATGGAAAGTGTCCCAAGGTATAGAATGGTGCCAAGGTACAGACCGATTTCTAAATGAACATGGATTTTAAATTTTAAATTCTTCTCAGAAGGTTTCTGAGGAAATGAGGCTATCCATTCGATAATTTTTTCGTAGTAACACATCCATTTACTAGTCTCTGCTTCTACACACCCATTAGGACATCTATTGGCATAGAAAATATGACCCCAGAAGGATGCTTAGTAGAAGAGCAACAGGAAGCAAAATAAGCGGGTGGCCCAAATTCAAAACTTGATTCTGTTTCCCTCTTGAAGATAAATGACCTAAAGGAGTTCGGGACTTTAGTAAGATGGTTGGAACACCAAGCTAAAATCCCAAAACACGTGAAATCATCTGGAATTTCTTCCATACTCTGGGAAATCCAGAGTTTAGAAGAAGAGATCAGGAGTGTCAGATCATCCTTGGGACTGTAGGAGAAATAGAAGATTTTCTTATGCAATGTTTGACTCAGGTAGATGCCACCAACATTGAAAAGTGCAAAGAAATATTTCCAAAGTGAAAGAGAAATAGAGATCAGAATGGGAATGGAAAAAGACATGACAGAAATAACTATTTAATCTTAAACATTCCTTTGCCAAAACTCAAAGACGAAAATTAAGAAAAAAACTGAAGAAAGAATTGAAGTCATCCGGGTCGAGATGATGTTATTGACCTCATACTATTGACAAATGAGTGTTCAAGAAGATTTGAGTATGCCTCGTGTATTGCGTGTTCAAAATTGATGTGCTTGGATGATGGCTGCTTTTGAGTGAAGGATTCCTCAACGCTGCAGTTCACTGCCATATATCCTATTCTTAAGCCCAACGTTTAACACAATATCTGCACCAGGTTGAGGAACCTGTGACTTGGAAGTCACCTTTGTTCCCCGAGAGACAAGCCACCACACAGCAATACAGGTACGTTCACGATGTTTTTTCTTTTTTTTCAGACTTTGAAAGACACTATGAAGCCTGACCTGTCTAGTATTTCCCCCAAATGAAAAAGGACACAATTCTTCAAGGAAGTGGTGTTCTGGGTGAAATGCAACCCTTTTTACGAAAAGTGGGAAGCAGTTAGTGTGCGCTAAGGGACATCCTGAACTTTACCGAGTCTACCTGGAAAAAAAAGTGCACTATCTCAGTGGAAAACAACTGGTTAACCTCAAAATATTTGTATGTTTCAATATTGGTGTTCATTGTCAATCAGAAGTCGGAGGATTTTGCAGAACCAAACGAGTTTGCAACGTTTTTCAGGTTGGTTTGAGGAAACTAGTTGACTTATCTGAATGCAGAGAGCTAGACTGTACGTGTTTTGCCCTCATGGAAGGTCACTCTGCCTCCAGGTGTAGGGAGTAGTAGGTAGATTTTGGGAACAGGTAGACCACTCAAGATATTATTGTCACACTCCAGGGTGGGGTAGATGGAGGCGTGCATGTGAGCTATTACAATAATATGGGAGAAAACAATGAGAAGCATACCCTGAATGTTTTTGGTGCTAAAAGTAATCAGTCTTTGATGGTTCCTGAATCATATGGAGGATTTTGAAAGAAGGAGATGTGAAGGATGACTTTGGCTTTGTTAGCTTGTGTGACAGGGATCGTGTGGTGCCCGCACATATGAATGGCAGTGAGGATTAAGTTTGGCTTTAGGAGGGGAAACTCCTCAGTTCAATTCTAGAAATATTGAGTTGAATAAATCTGTGGTCTTAGAAGAAAATGAGTGAAATCATCACATACCTCAAATTCTTGAAAGTTTTCATAAAGAATTGTTGAAGAGTTCCCCAACTTATAAATGATCAAAGGATATGAACAGGCAGTTTTCAGAGGAAGAAATTAAAGATATCTGTAGTCACATGAAAAAAATGCTCTAAATTGCTATTTATTAGAGAGGTGCAAATTAAAATAACTCTGAGCTACCACTCACACTAATCAGATTGGCAAACATGACAGAAGAGGAAGATGATGACGACTTATAGAATGTGGGAGAGTTGGAACACTAGTTGATTGTTGGTAGAGTTGTGAGCTGATGCAGCCACGCTGGAGAGCAATTTCGAACCTTGCCCAAACGACTACAAAATTGTGTATACCCTTTGACCCATCAATATCGCTTTTAGGTCTATACTCCCAAGAGATCATAAAAATGGGAAAGGGTCCCACATGCACAAAAATATTTATAGCGGCACTCTTTATGGTTCGAAAAACTGGAAATCAAGAGGATGCCCATCAATTGGGGAATGGCTGAATAAATTATAGTGTATGAATGTAGTGGAATACTATTGTGCTATAAAAAATGATGAACAGGAAGACTTCAGAGATGCCTGGAAAGACTTATATGATCTAATGCTGAGCGGAAGGAGCAGAACCATGAGAACTTTGTGCACAGCAATGACCATAATGTGCGAGAGATTTTTCTAGTAGATGTGAAACTTCTTTGCAATGCAAAACTTAAAAAAAGTCCAATAGTCTTTTAAGGCAAAGTGCCTTCCACATCCAGGGAAAGAACTATGGAATTCAATTGCAGAATGTAGCAGATCATTCTTTTGTGTGTGTATTACCTCTTTTTTTATATGATTTCTCCCATTCATTTTAATTATTCTACACAGCATGACTATAGTGGAAATGTATTTAATAGGGTTCTATATGTAGAACCTATGTTAATTGTATGCCCTCTTGGGGAGAGAGGAGGGGGGCAGGGGGGAGGGAGAAGAAAATGTCTGAGTTATAAGTTAGTGATTGTAGAACACTGACAATAAATTAAAAGAGTTAAAAAATAACGAAACAAAAAGAATCGATGGAAAAATATCTCTTTCCCTAAGACAGGAAGTAACCACCACAAATTCTCCAGGGAAAGAACTTGGCCTATTTATCCAACCATGGAGACCAAGGAAAACCTTGGCTTTGTATGTAAGCAAAACATGGGCATTGACCCTTGGGAGTTGTGCTCAATGGAAAAATTATAATATGATTTGAATTTTTACTCCAATTTTCCTAATGAATACTGACACAAACATTTTAAATAAAACATTAACTGGGAGATGACAGCAATTTATCATGAGGATAATACATTATGACCTCCTCTAATTTATACCACTCATGCAAGCCTGGTTCAATATTAGGAAAACTAGGAAAATATTTGAGCATGTCAATAATAAACTAACAGAAATCATATGATTTTCTTGACAGAAACTGAAAAAGCTTTTGTCAAATTACAGCACGCATTCCTACTAAAAACATGAGAAAACAAAGGAACAAATGGGGTTTTCCTTAAAAGGATAAATGTTTATTTTGTTTTCAGTTTACTTAGTTCTCAGAAGTGGATGTGGAGGTCCCCCACTTCTATAGTTTTGGCTTATTTTTCTTCCTATAACTCACATAACTTCTACACTGAGGATTTGGATGCTATATTACTGAATTGAGTAATGATATTACTTCATTGTCTATGGTACATTGTAGAAAGTTGTAGTTTCCATCCTTATTTATTTTAGTAAGATCTACTTTTAGTTTTGCTTCTTCTAAGAAATAAATAGGATTTTCCTTAAAATGATAAAAGACATCTATCTCACGAAATCAACAAATATTATAAGTAATGGTGGAAAGCTAGAAGTATTCTCAGTACAATCAGGAATGAAAAAAGCATACTCATTATCCTCAGCATCATTTAATACTGTCCTAAAAATGTTAGTGTTAATACGAGAAAAAAATAAATGGAAGAAATCAGGATATCAATGAGGAAACAATACTATCTCTCTCTGCAAAAGATGTGATAAAATACTGAGAGAATCCTAGAGATTTAGCAAAAAAATAACTTCTTCGTTATCAAGTTTAACAAAGTTGCAAGATAAAAAAATCCACATGCATCATTAGCGTTATGACCAACAAAGCTTAACAGCAAGAGATAGAAAGAAAAATTCCTTTCAACATAAGTGTATGCCATTTAAAATACTTGGGAATTTACCTGCCAATACAAAACAAGAAATTACATGAACAAAATTACAGAACACTTTGCACACAAATAAAGTTAAATTCATACAATTGGGGAAATACCAATTACTCATGGGTTTGGCTCAGTTGGTTTAAAACACATGACAATTACGTGTGTGTGTGTGTGTGTGTGTGTGTGTGTGTGTGTATACATTTTCATTGTAATATCAATTAAAATGTCAAAAAAATTTACAAAGCTAGAAAAAATAACAAAAACATCCATGTGGAAGGATAAAAGGTCAGGAACATCAAGGTAAATTATGTAAAAATTGGAAAGGGATATGACCTAGTTAAACCAGACCTAATCCTACATTACAGAGCAGAAATCATCAAAACTATTTGGTACGGGCTAAGAAACAGAGGACTAGATCAGTGAAAGAGTTAGGTGCACAATATACAGTACTAAATGACTATACTAGTCTACTATTTGATCAACCCAAAGACTTCACTTTCTGGAAATCGAACTCATTATTTGAAAAAAAGAAACCTGCTCAACAACTGAAAAATAATGTGGCAGTAACTAGGCATAGATCTAACATCTCACATCATATGCAGGGATGGGGAACTTGTGGCTTACCTTGGGAATGGTCTTTTGACTGACTAAATTTTAGAGAACAATTGCTTTTATTAAGGTGATTTGTTCTGTGAAGTTTGAATTTGGTGAGAGGACTGCACTTGAGGACCTAGATGACCTTCCTTTTTATAAATTTGAAGGACAGAGCGAAGATGTTAGAGTAAAGGCTTGAGGTCTTCCAAATTCCCTTTCAGACAGTGTCATTGGCTCAAAATGAATTCTGAATTTGCAGAACCAAAAAGGGAAACTATTTTTCAGCCCCACACAATTTAAAAGCAGGAAAGCTCTGTCTTACTGAGGTGAGAGTGGGAAGAACTATATGGTTTAGATGTAATGGGTGATAATGGAAGGAAATTAGGGAGTAGAGCCAAGATAGCAGAATAAAAAGACGCAAATATTCTGTTTCTTCCTCATGGGACATAAAATACCTGTAAATAAAGACTCTCAACAAATTCTAGAGCAGCAGAAGCCACAAATGGTGGAGTGGAGGAGATTCCCAGCCCAGGGTGACCTGTAAGGCTGAAGGCCCATCTATTAAGCTGAATGTGGAGAAGAGCAGAGCCGAATCTTAGCAGTGTGGCACTGGGAGGACCAGAATCAGAGCAGGCCTCTGCAGCAGAATCCCTAGTAGCATCGGAGGTTCACAGATCCGTGCAACCACAGGTGACAAATACACTTCAAAAGTCAGTGAGAGAGATTCTTCACCTCCATGACAAGGCAGCAGGGTTCTCTTCTAGCCCTGTACACAGCTCATAGGGGTAACAGTAGCAGGCAGCAGTGGATGTGGAGGTGGCCTCAGAAGGCAGTAGCCAGCTTCTAATGTTGAAGCCTCAGCTTAAAGCCGCTGGGGAAATAGGGCAGTTGATCTGAGCTTCATCCTTGATTGGTGGCCCCGCCCACACCTAAAGCCCCTGGTGGAATTGCTCAACTGATCTTTATCTTAGGCCAGAGCCTAGCTAAAGAGTAAGCTCCTCTTTCTTGATAGTGCCACCTTGGGGAAACTGAGATCTTATACGTCCCCAGAATATACACTACTCTTTTTACATTCATTTTCACAAAATTGTGGGTTCCAAATTTTCTCCCCATTTCTCCCCTTCCCCCACCCCAACACACTGAGTATTCTTAATTTCCCCTATCACCAATCTGCCCTCTCTTCTATCATCCCTTCCTTCTCTTGTCCCCATTTTCTCTTTTGTCCTATAGGGCCAGATGACTTTCTATTCCCCATTAACTCTATTTCTTATTTCCTAGTAGCAACAACAATACTAAACAGTTTTTCCTAAAACTTTAAGTTCCAAATTCTCGCCAACCCTCCGTCCCCACCCATTCCCTGTGGAAAGGCAGACAATTCAATATATGCCATATTTATGTAGTTTTGCAAATGACTTCCATAAAGTCGGGTTTTCTAACACTAACTGTATTTCCCTCCATCCTATCCTACCCCCCTTTCTTCTAATCTCCCTTTTGATCCTGTCCTTCCACAAGAGTGTTGACTTCAAATTGTTCCCTCCTCCCATTGCCTTCCCATCATCCTCCCCACCCTGCTTATCTCCTTCTCCCCCACTTTCCTGTATTGTAGGATAAGTTTTCATACCAAAATTAGGGTGCATTTTATTCATTCCTTTAGTCGAATGTGATGAGGGTAAACTTCATGTTTTTTTTTCTTAGCTCCCCTCTTTTTCCATCCACTAAAAAGTCTCCTTCTTGCCTCTTGAATGAGATATAATTTACCCCATTCTCTTTCACCCTCTCTCCTCCCACTACATTTCTCTCTCACCGTTTACCTTAATTTCTTTTAAGATATGGTACCATCCTATTCAATTCCCTCTGTGCTCTCTGTCTGTGTATGTCTATGCACGCACACGTGTACATGTGGGTATGCGTATGTTTCTGTGTGTGTGTGTGTGTGTGTGTGTGTGTGTGTGTGTGTGTGGTCCCACCAACTACCCAGATACTGAAAATTTTTAAGAGTTACAAATATTGTCTTTCCACGTAGGAATGTAAACAGTTCGCCTTTGGTAAGTCCATTATGACTTCTCTTTGCTGTTTACTTTTTCATGCTTCTTCTCGTTCTTGTGTTTAAAAATCAAGTTTTCTTTTCAGTCCTGGTCCTTTCAGCAAGAATGCTAGAAAGTCCTCTGTTTCATTGAAAGACCATATATTCCCCTGAAGTATTATACTCAGTTTTGCTGGATAGGTGATTCTTGGTTTTAGTCCTAGTTCCTTTGACTTCTGGAATATCCTATTCCACTCCTTTCGATCCCTTAATGTAGAAGCTGCTAGATCATGTGTTATCCTGATTGTATTTCCACAATACTGGAATTGTTTGTTTCTAGCTCCTTGCAATATTTTCTCCTTGACTTGGGAATTCTGGGATTTGGCCACAACGTTCCTAGGAGCTTCTGTTTTGGATCTCTTTCCGGCAGTGATCGATGGATTCCTTCAATACTTATTTTGACCTCTGGTTCTAAAATATCAGGGCAGTTTTCCTTGATAATTTCTTGAAAGATAATTTACATCATCTGTTTACATTCCAACATGGAAACACAATATTTGTAAATCTTGAAACTTTTCTGTATCTGGGTAATTGGTGGGATCACACACACACATACATACACACACATGCATACACGCACGCACACACACTCATATACACATTCACACACACACAGAGCACAGAGTGAATTTAATGGGATGGGATCATATCTTAAAAAAATGAAGCGGTGAGAGAGAAATATACTGGGAGGAGAGAGGGTGAAATGGAATGGGGCAATGTATCTCTCATAGAAGAAGCAAGCAGGAGACTTTTTAGTGGAGGAAAAAAGAAGAGAGCTGAGAGAAAAACATGCAGTTTACTCTCATCATATCCTACTAAACGAAGGAATAAAATGCACGCTCTTTTTCGTATGAAAACCTATCTTACAATATAGGAAAGTGGGGGAGAAGGAGATAAGCAGGGTGGGGAGGATGATGGAAGGGAGGGCAATGGGAGGAAGGAGCAATTTGAAGTCAACACTCAGGGAGGGACAGGATCAAAACAGAAAATTGAAAGAATGGGGGGCAGGAAAGTATGGAGGGAAATATAGTTAGACTTACACAACACGACTATTATCGAAGTCATTTCCAAAACTACGCTGATATGGCCTATATTGAATTGCCTGCCTTCCCAAAGGGAATGTGTGGGCAGGGAGGGATGGGGAGAAGTTGGAACTCAAAGTTTTAGGAAAAACTGTTGAGTATTGTTCTTGCTACTAGGAAATATGAAACACAATTAATGGGGAGTAGAAAGTAATCTGGCCCTACAGGACAAAAGAGAAGATGGGGACAAGAGAAGGGAGGGATGATAGAAAAGAGGGAAGATTGGTGATAGGGGAAATTAGAATTCTCAGTGTATTGGGGTCGGTGGAGGGGCAAATGGGGCGGAAATTTGGAACCCAAAATTTTGTGAAAATGTATGTAAAAAGTTTAATAAACAATTTATATAAAACATGAAAAGAATCCCTTCCTTCAACTTGCTTACTATGAGAGACTCATATGTACGTGGAAATTACATACAAAATATATACAGAGTTTATGAAAATTAATTGAAGAAGGGACAACATTAGCTTTTGTCAAGGGCAAAAAACCCTGCCACTGAATGTAGCCAAGCCCTGAGATAGAGAGATGAGGAAGGACAGCATTCAATGTGTGTAGATGCCTCCCTCAACCCACAGCCTCCCCTGTATTGGCACATGGAAAGAAAATATTAATAGTCAATTTTCATCCTATTGATTAGAGCTGGGCTTTTCCCCCTTTTCAGTGACTTTTGGGCATCTTTTACTTTTGAGTGACTCAGACCAGAAGAGCTGAATATTTTGTGCAAGGTATTTCACGAATGGGGAAACTCATATGTATAAAAGAAGCATCCTTTGCAGTCATTCTATGACTAGTACATTTTCTCCTCAACACTTGTCTGGTCAAAGATGAAATATCACTTTCATAGTAAGATATCCTCTTTTGAGTGACTTGATTCCCTTACAAATGTGAATATTCCTTCCAACATGATAGATCTCAACATATCAATGACTTCTTGCACTTAATAATCGTTAGCGATATTACACTCCCTAGAGGATCTATGCAATGCAGTTTAGCTTCTTCCCTACATCTTGGAACTCTCTGTAGGCTCTGAGATTATCCATATACTATCCCTTTCACTTGCTACATGGCTATCACATCACTTTTGGCAATCTTACCTTTCTGGATAATTTGTTTTATGCCACATCTTGTGGGTGATTCATCATGGGCAACATGCTGCAGCCCAGTTATCCCTGCGATATATCCCTTTATCGTCGTGCACCTACAATTGCATTTTTCCAGTACTGAGTTGTTCCATAATAGCATCACTCTTGTAAATCAATGGGCTTTTTTGTGTCATTGACTAGTTTGGCGTCATTGAAAGTGTTACATTATTATCCAGAAGTAACCCAGCTAGCTTTTTCCTCCTATTTGGTCCATGACACAACTCAGTCCGGATATAATGCTAATACAATCAGATATTTTTACAATGCTATACTGCAGAATAGAAGAAATCAAAGAAAAAACCAAAATATCTACCATAGGAAATGGCTCACTCAAACATGGCACCCTAAAAACTGTCCTAGTGTTCAAGATACTTCTTGAATAAGCATCTTTTCAAAAAACCATAGCCCATGAGTCATTATCCAATGCTGCTTTTCTGTTTCTTCAGTGGATTGTAGCTATTTAGTGAACATTTTAGTACAGCATTGTCGTTAGAGCTCTTTCGTAGGCTAGACCATAGCAACTGAGCAATTTCAACCTATTTAAGAGTCAGACCCACAGCTTCACCTAGTTGGCACAGCAAACAACTTTCAGGTCCAATAGTTCATTTTGGAACTGCTTTGCTTTCTCCATAGCGACAATTCTTCCAGGACAACTTGATATTTAAATTATTTGCCCCAAAAATTGTGTTCACCTCCTATCTTACTGATAGGTATATGGCCATGTAAACTACTGAGATTGACTTAGAAAGACTGGAAGACAAAAGCAGGCGCTGGGTACATTTTCCCACCTTTCCTACAGTTACAATCAAATTTCTGCTCTTAGCACATTACAATGCCTCATTCTCATCACATAATTTTGAAGTCCTTTCTAATGCCTTTCAGGAACTTTCTTTATCAGGCTCATCTATGGATCTAATCTATTCAATACTCCTCTCCAAAAGTCAGAATTATCTCCCCTAATTATTTTGTAGACTTGAGTAAGTCATTTCCCCTCTCTTCCCTGTAGTTTTCTTTTCCTGAAATTACGGGTTTGGAATAGATGAGTAAGGAAGTAAGGTTTCTTTCAGCTCTAATAGGTTATGAGTTTATGAATCTGTATTTCCCCCTGAATACTCCATGCTTGGTTCTGACCCTTTGAGGATGTAAGAAGCTCTGTTACAAGCTCTTTGCCCATATCTTATTCAAACTTTGAATTTCCTCCTGTGTTCATCATAGGTCACATTATGACGTAAAGGATGCTTACTGTATCCTTTCTAAAAATTAACTTCAGGTATTTGTCAGAAGATCAGATGGGTCAAGTGACCTACTACTGGTCACTAAGCTAGTAACTGGTTTCTCAGGTGAAACCAAGTCTTCCTGAGTCCAAGTCCAATCCTTGACCCGGGATGGCTTACTGCTCCTCTACTCCACACACAAAAGGCACTAGACCAGTGTTGTCTCAAGTAGAAAACTCGAGCTTCTCTTATGCCCTTAGGTAGCCATGGAACACATCGTGAAGCTGTTCACACTGAAGGTCACAATCAGCAGGTGCAGCAGAGTGCTAGAGGTTAAAGGTCATTTCACGGGGGACCTCCACGAAAGGGGAGAAAAGGGTAGAGCCAAGTGTGGGTGGTATCTTTCATCATGTAAGACTATATACTGTATCTCTGAAGTTGACACTGAAGACAAAGATCAAACTTGAAATTTATCCCTTTTCATTTTCATCTGATTCAATCAGGCTAAGTGTTCTAGTCTAAGATCTCATTTGTCCTGATTCCCACTTATTGCATAAGTGATTCGTCTTAACATTATGTCATCCACCAGTTTTCAAATTATTGATAATTATTTCGACTAGCATCATCCACGGCAAGCAGATTATTGTTGTATGAAGTGTACCTATTAATTGGACAGATGAGATACTTATTATCTTTCAAATCATTTCTATAAACATTGTCCACGAAAGTCAGTTAAACTGAGTTGGGTTCAAGCACACTAAAGAACCTCTCAGTCCCCTTTTAAGAAAATAGTCTTCCTCATTGCCAATACAGGAATTTATTTTCATGGATTGGGCACATGAAAAGGGCTATTAGGGGTATAGGAATAGGGGAAGAGGGAGAAAATTTTAATAAATGTTAGATAATTGAAAAGATGTAATTTAGAAAAAGTAAAAAAGGCATTCCTTTTAGCTATCAAATTGTGTTTATGCACACACACGATTATACATATATGTATATTTTCATGGAGGATTTATTTGTATTTTCACGTAATGTATGATATAATATAATACATAATAAATCCATGTCTCTGTGCAAAATACGAATATCAGATATTTTTGTTGATTGTTTCGGTAATTCCTGACTCTGCTTCCACATTTGAATATATATATACACACACACACACACACACACACACACACACACACACACATACATATACATATAAATTTGTCAGAGATGCTGGAAGCATTTACCTTTCCATCTCCAGATCATTTTACAGAAGAGGAAACTGAGTCCAACAGGGATCAGCGACTTCCTCAGGGTTACACAGCCGGTAAATTTCTTTTTCTTTTTTTTTTAAGAATTTCTTTTATTTATTTATTTATTTATCTATTTGTTTATTTATTTATTTAACTTTTTACGTTCATTTTCACAAAATTTTGGGTTCCAAATTTTCTCCCCTTTTCTCCCCTCCCCCCACCCCTATACCCCAAGCAATCTAATTTTCCCTATCTCCAATCTTCCCTCTCTTCTGTCATCCCTCCCTTCTCTTGTCTCCATTTTCTCTTTTCTCCTGTAGGGCCAGATGATTTTCTATTCCTCATTAACTATATGTCTTCTTTCCTAGTAGCAACAACAATACTAAACAGTTGTTCCTAAAACTTTGAGTTCCAAATTCTCCCCATCCCTCCCTCCCCACCCATTCCCTTTGGGAAGGCAGGCAATTCAATATAGGCCATATATGTGCAATTTTACAAATGACTTCCCTGATAGGCGTGTTGTGTAAGACTAACTGAATTACCCTCCATCCTACCCTGCCCCGCATTGTTTCTCTTCTATCTTTTGATCCTATCCCTCCCCAAGTGTTGACTTCAAATTGCTCCCTCCTCCCTTTGCCCTCCCTTCCATCATATCCCCCCTTGCTTATCTCCTTCTCCCCCACTTTCCTATACTGTAAGATAGGTTTTCATACCAAAATGAGTGTGCATTTTATTCCTTCATTTAGTCAAATGTGATGAGGGTAAACTTCTTGTTGTTTTTTTTCCTCAGCTCTCCTATTTTTCCCTCCACTAAAAAGTCTCCTACTTGCATCTTAAATGACATATAATTACCACATTCTATTTCACCCTCGTTCCTCCCACTACATTTCTCTCTCACCATTTACCTTAATTTCTTTTAAGATATGGTCCCATCCCATTCAATTCACTCTGTGCTCACTGTCTCTGTATGTGTGTGCATGGGTGTATGTGTGTGTTCGTGCATGCGTGTACATGTGTGTGTGTGCCCACCAATAACCACGATACTGAAAAGTTTTAAGAGTTACAAATATTGTCTTTCCATGTAGGAATGTAAACAGTTGACTTCTGGTAAGTCCCTTAAGACTTCTCTTTGCTGTTTACTTTTTCATGCTTCTTCTCATTCTTGTGTTTGAAAGTCAAATTTTCTTTTCAGCTCTGGTCTTTTCATCAAGAATGATTGAAAGTCCTCTGTTTCATTGAAAGACCATATATTCCCCTGAAGTATTATACTCAGTTTTGCTGGATAGGTGATTCTTGGTTTTAGTCCTAGTTCCTTTGACTTCTGGAATATCCTATTCCACTCCTTTCGATCCCTTAATGTAGAAGCTGCTAGATCTCGAGTTATCCTGATTTTATTTCCACAATACTGGAATTGTTTCTTTCTAGCTGCTTGTAAGATTTTCTCCTTGACCTAGGAGTTCTGGAATTTGGCCACAATGTTCCTAGGAGTTTCTCTTTTTGGATCTCTTTCAGGTGGTGATCGATGGATTCTTTCAATGCTTATTTTGCCCTCTGCTTGTAGAATGTCAGGGCAGGTTTCCTTGATAATTTCATGGAAGATGATATCTAGGCTCTTTTTTTGGTCATGATTTTCAGGTAGTCCCATAATTTTTAAATTGTCTCTCCTGGATCTATTTTCCAGGTCAGTTGTTTTTCCCATGAGATATTTCCCATTCTCTTGCATTTTTTCATTCTTCTGGTTTTGTTTGGTGATTTCTTGGTTTCTCGTAAAGTCATTAGACTCCATCTGCCCCATTCTAATTTTGAGAGAACTACTAAATTCAGTGAGCTTTTGAACTTATTTTTCCATTTGGCTAATTCTGCTTTTGAAAGCATTCTTGTCCTCATTGGCTTTTTGAACCTCTTTTGCCAATTGAGTGAGCCTATTCTTCAAGGTGTTATTTTCTTCAACATTTTTTGGGGTCTCCTTACCAAGGTATTGATGCGTTTTTCATACTTTTCTTGCATCTCTCTCATTTCTCTTCCCAGTTTTTCCTCCACTTGTCCAACTTGCCTTTCAAAATCCTTTCTGAGCTCCTCCAAGGCCTGAGCCCACCCGACATCCCTCTGGGATGTCTGGGGTACCAAGGCCCCACCCTCCACCTCTTTCCCTGATGGTAAGGATATGTCCCCCTCCTCGTCAGATCCGAAAGTCGGGATCATTTGCATTTGTTGGAAAAAACTCTCTATAGTCTTGTTTTTCTTCCCTTTTCTGGGCATTTTCCAAGCCAGTTACTTGATTTCTGAGATTCCTGTCCACCTCCGCCTAGATCCGCCCAGCTAGTGCTTGGGGTCTGAGATTCAAATGTGCTCTCCACGCTAATCAATGTGAGCTTTAGTTCTGGTGCTGGGGTGGGGGCAGGGCTGCCTCCCAGGCTCAGCTCCCTCCGGGACTTTATGCAGAGACCTTCAGGAACGGAGCGGATGGGGGGGGTCGCCTCCCAGGCTCAGTTCCCTCAGGGGCTTTATGCAGAGGCCTTCAGTAATGGAGCAGGGTGGGGTAGGGCCGTCTCCCACGCTCAGCTCCCTCAAGTTGTTTATGCAGAGACTTTCAGTAATGAAGATCCTGCCTGCTGCTATGGGAGTCCCGGGCCACAGCCACTGCTGCCTCTGCCCGCTGCCTCTGCAGCCGTCCCCGCCTCTGCCTCTGCCGCCCCCCGCCCCCGCCTCTGCAGCCGCCGCTTCCTCCCGAGGGGGCCCGAGTCACGGAGACACTGCTCCCCTCCTCCAGCCCAGCAGTCTCTCTCACTGACCTGTAGCTTCTGTGGGCGGAGGGACTTTCCCGGCTGCCAGAGCTTCCGTCCCTGAAGCCTGCTCGGGTCACCTTCTCTGGGGCCGCGGCCAGGGCAACGCTGGGGTGGGGTCCGCTTTCCGGGGAGCAACGGACCCTGGGGACGGCTCTCCAGGGCTCTCTGGAACGGAAATCTCTTCTACTCTGTTTCTGTACACCTTTCAGTGGTCCAGAATTTATGGGGGTCTCTTTTTACATTAATTCTATGGGCTGTGGTTTCGGAGCTCGTAAACCTGCGTCTTTCTACTCTGCCATCTTGGCTCCGCCCCGCACAGCTGGTAAATTTCTGAGGGAAGATTTGAATTCCTGTCTTTCTGACTCCAGGCCACTCACTCTATTCACTGAACCGTCTAGGAGCCCTGAAGAATATGTCCCTCCAAAATGAAGCTCAATCTTGACTTTCCTAGTAAAACAAATATTACTAGCAAGACGATAGAAAAAAGCTATTGAACTTATCGTAGTCTTGGAAAGAGAAACTGTTACTGCATGGTGGTGATGTTTTTTAAGAAGTTCAGGGATCATTCAAGGACTGAAGTACAGGAGAGAGTGGTCGCAAATAAATTCAGGGACTGAAGCATTCTTTAATTCCAGTCGGCAAAGGGTTATTTTAATGGAAATATGGTGGGGAGATCTCCGTAAATACTTGAATTCCTTAAGGTACTTTCAGACTAACGGGAGTGATGCTAAAGCTTTTCAAGGAAAATGAGTGGATTATCCGGCAGGTATGGTAATTAGGCTATTGCATAAAACCTTAGTGACAGGCATTATTCTTTACTAAAATCTAGGGGAAATGGTTTCACAGGCGTGTAAATTTAGTCTGTTACATCTGTAGCAGGATGGCTTTGGGAGCTAATGTCTACACCTTCATCTCTGAATTGAATATGATAACTTTGGGAACGAATACATAATAATTCTGTGGTTATGAAATCTTCTTGTTTTTCCAAGAGACTTTCTTCAGAGGTCAGCTTGTTTATATGACAGGATAAGATCTTTTGTTTCACTGAGGCTTTTTGAGGAGTCATTGCCAGGAAGAGTGTACTTAGCGGGGGAGAAAACTCTCAGGGAAGCTGGGGAGAAAAGGAATCTTGGAATTGTGGTCCAAGCTCAAGCACCCAATCCATGATATAATAAATATTATAAAATAATTGCTTTTCAATGTTTTTTTGCCTTTTTTATATCTTCAGAGCTTAGTATAGTGCTTGATATATATCAGGTGCTTAATAAATACTTTTGGCCTTAACGTCATATGTATATATGACGCAGGGACAGTTTTGCTTTGGTGTTTAAATCCTTATCATAATACCTGACATACAAAAATAATTAAATTTATTATTATATTCATTTCATTCACTTAATAAGTGCTTGTTGATTTATTAAAGGAAATATTAAAATTAAAAAAAAATTGCTTTTTACGCCTGGTTGAAATGTGTGTTTATCTTAAACCTCAAGAAGTCTCATAAGAATATGAAGAGGAAAATATATTCAACTCCATCCCAGAATATATAGAGCCTTGAACATTGGACATAAAGAACTCCACTGGGGCAGGTTCTTACCAGCCTATGAGGGAATGCGGAGGGCTTCTTTGCAGAGATCATGTGGCCCAGGATTTAAGTTCACTTGAAGATAAAAAAGAGAGTCCATTCAACGACCCTAAGAGAAGGCAAGCGGTCACAGACTTTCCTGAATATCGTGCAATTGCCGAAGTTGAGGGGACAGGGGTGGGGAGCTGGATTAAATTAGCTCCAATCACAGGCAGGAACGACACGGAGTCTGAGTCTCTGGAGGCTCCAGGTATGACTCGGGAAGCCCCAGGTTGAGGTAGAGCACCTGTGTTCCCAGTGGCTGGACAAGAGCCTGGGGAGGTTGGTGGGGGTCAGAGTGGTATGGAGGGGTTGGGGGCGGGAAATCCTTCATTCTTGATGCAACTGAGCCTGAGAAAAGGCCCCAGGATAAGGGGGAGGGGAGAGGAGGGGAGCTCAGGTGTACTCAGCTCCTCGAGCCTGGACGGGCAATGCTTGGCATTCAGCACTATCTAGAAGGCCACTCATGCCTCAAGCCACGAGAACAAGCCCCGCACGTTGGGTATCATGTGCTCAGGAAGAGGTGGCAACTTCAGCAGCAGGTGGGGCAGGAGCACTTCCAAAATCTATATTCCACCACGCTTACCAGGAAGCGGTACAAATCATTGGCCCTGGACCCCGAACGTCCTGCCCCTGAAAGTCCACTGATATTGACTTACTAGAGCTCACTCTCTTCCTACCAGACCCCGGGCCCCAACAGTCGCTCCTTGTGCTACACACCTTAAGCCCTGAGCACACCAGCAGTGACTGAAGGGGAAGGGGGCCAAGGAGACAAGCCAGCGGGTTCTAGCCCCTAGAGGCTTTGCCCTGGAGCCACACCAAGTTCCTCTAGCTCTGCAGCCCCAAGGGCAGCCCCACGCTCTCCTCGTCGGCCAGTGAGAAGGGGCATCCAGGTGGCTGCGGGACCTGTGTGTGCGAGACCCCACCATTGGTGAACTTGAACTTGAAAGCAGGTGGGATAAAAAGCAATGGGGGCGCAAAGTCAACCCAGGTGTGGATGGGGCAAAGGTTTGGGGAGATGAGATAACGTGGGCCATGTGGTGGAAGACAGTCCCCAGTAGGGTCACCTACGGGGATGGGGGCCTGTTGGACCGCATGGGGACAACTTGGAGGGGAATGGGCCTGAATGCAGGAGAGAGTCAGAAACAAGGCTTTGAATTTTTGGACATAGAACAATAAAAACACTTTATTTAGTCATTTTTAAAGTTACAAAAGATCTTCAGTTTTCATTTTTTACGTATTTTGTAATATAAATTTATTTATTTAACTTTTTACATTCATTTTCACAAAATTGTGGGTTCTAATTTCCCCTATCACCAATCTGTCCTCTCTTCTATCATCCCTCCCTTCCCTTGTCTCCATCTTCTCTTTTGTCCTGTAGGGCCAGTTAACTTTCTATTCCCCACTACATGTATTTATTATTTCCTAGTAATAAGAACAATACTTGACAGTTGTTCCTAAAACGTTGAGTTCCAACTTCTCCCCAGCACTCCCTCCCCACACACTCCCTATGGGAAGGCAGGCAATTCAGTATGGGCCATATCTGTGTAGCTTTGCAAATGACTTCGATAACAGTGGTGTTGTGTAAGACTAACTGTATTTCCCTCCGTCCTATCCTGCCCTCCATTGTTTTTAGTCTGTCTTTTGATCCTGTCTCTCCCCAAGAGTGTTGATTTCAAATTGCTCCCTCCTCCCATTTCCCTCCCTTCCGCCATCCCACCCTACCCTGCTTATCTCCTTCTAGCCCACTTTCCTGTATTGTAAGATGGGTTTTCATTCCAAAAAGAGTGCGCAATTTATTCCTTCATTTAGACGAATGTGATGAGAGCAAACTTCATGTTGTTTTTTCAGCTCTCCTCTTTTTCCCTCCACTAAAAAGTCTCCTTCTGGTCTCTTCTATGAGAGATAATTTGCCCCTCTCTCCTCCCAATACATTTCTTTTATATATTTATTTTAATTTTTTTATGATATGATGCCATCCTATTCAATTCACTCTGTGCTCTCTGTCTCTGTGTGTGCGTGCATGTGTGTATGTGTGTGCACGCATATACATGTGTGTACGTGTGTCTGTATATGTGTGTGCACACATGTGTACGTGTATGTGCGTGTTTGTGTCTGTGTAGGTGCGTATTTAATCCAACCAACTACCCAGATACTGAAAAAGTTTCAAGATTTACAAATATTGTCCTTCCATGTAGGAATATAAACAGTTCACCTTTGGTAAGTCCCTTATGACTTCTCCTTGCTGTTTACTTTTTCATGCTTCTTCTCATTCTTGTGTTTAAAAGTCAAATTTTCTTTTCATCTCTGGTCTTTTCATCAAGAATCCTTGAAAGAACTCTATTTCATTGAAAGACTATTTTTTCCCCTGAAGTATTATACTCAGTTTTGCTGGGTAGGTGATTCTTGGTTTTACTCCTAGTTCCTTTGACTTCTGGAATATCCTATTCCACGCCCTTCAATCCTTTAATGTAGAAGCTGCTAGATCTTGTGTTAGCCTGATTGTATTTCCACAATACTGGAATTGTTTCTTTCTAGCTGCTTGCAAAATTTTTTCCTTGACCTGCGAATTCTCGAAATTTGGCCACAATCGTCCTAGGAGTTTCTCTTTTTGGATCTCTTTCAGGAGGTGATCGATGGATTCCTTGAATGCTTATTTTGCCCTCTCGTTCTAGAATATCAGAGCAGTTTTCCTTCATAATTTCATGAACGATAATGTCTAGGCTCTTTTGCTGATCATGGCTTTCAGGTAGTCCCATAATTTTTAAATTGTCTCTCTGGCATCTATTTTCCAGGTCAGTTATTTTTCCCATGAGATATTTCACATATCTTCCATTTTTTCATTCTTTTGGTTATGTTTGATGAATTCCTGGTTTCTCAGAAAGTCGTTAGCCTCCACCTATTCCATTCTAATTTTGAGAGAACTATTTTCTTCAGTGAGCTTTTGTACCTCTTTTTCCATTTGGCTAATTCTACTTTTTAAAGCATTTTTCGGGGGAGGAACCAAGATGGCGGGGTAGAAAGACTCCTGTATGCTAACTCTGAACCCACAGCCCATAATTTTCCTGCAAAAAGGACTCCCCACTAATTCTGGAGCAGTGCAAGCCATGCAGCAGCGGAGTGGAAGAGATTTCCGTTCCGGAGAGCCCTGGAAAGCCGGCACCAAAGGTCCTTTGCACAACGGACAGCGGAATCCAGCCCTGCCTGCACAGTTCCAAGAGGAGCTCATCCGAGCAGGCTTCAGGGATGGAACCTTCAGCGACCGCAAAGGTCCCTCCACCCACAGGCACTACAGGTCAATGAGAGAGACTTCTGGGCTGGCCAAGAGGGGAGCGAAGTACCTCCGTAACTCGGGCGCCCTCGGGAGGCAGCGACAGAGACAGAGGCAGAGGCAGTGGCAGCCAGGTGCTCCCGGAGCAGACGGGAGCTCAGGGCCATTACTGAAAATCCCCGCATAAACCCCCTGAGGGAACTGAGCCTGGGAGGCGGCCCTTCCCCCACCTGAGAACCTGAAGTTATCCTTTCCCTGAACCGCAGCCCCGCCCGCCACTGAAAGCTCTAAGGCTGGGGAGCAGCATTTGAATCTCAGACCCCAAGAAATAGCTGGGGGGATCTAGGCGCCCCAAATTTTTTGAAAATGAATGTAAAAAGTTAAATAAATAAATTTATATTAAAAAAATAAAATAAACCATTCTTCTCCTCATCGGCTTTTTGAAACTCTTTTGCCAATTGAGTTAGCCTCTTTATCAAGGTGTTATTTTGTTCAGCATTTTTTGGGGGTCTCCTTTAGCAAGGTATTGACCCGTTTTTCATGCTTTTCTTGCATCTCTCTCATTTCTCTTCCCAGTTTTTCCTCCACCTGTATAACTTGATTTTCTAAATCCTTTTTGAGCTCTTCCATGGCCTGAGCCCATTGGATATATATTTCAGTTGTCTGGGATACATAGGCCTTGACTTCTATGTCTTTCACTGATGGTAAGCATTGTTCTTCCTCATCTGAATGAAAAGGAGGAAACATCTGTTCTCCATGAAAGTAACCTTCTATGGTCTTATATTTTTCCCCTTTTCTGGGCATTTTCCCAGCCAGTTACTTGACTTTCCTCTTCAATCCGCCTCACCTCTGCCCAGCTAGTGCTTAGTGTCTGAGATTCAAATGCTGCTCCCCAGCCTCAGGGCTTTCAGTGGTGGGCCCGCTGCTATTCGATGTGAGAGATTAACCTCAGGCTCTCAGGTAGGTGCAGGGCCGCCTCCCAGGCTCCATTCCCTCAGGGGGTTTATGTGGAGACCTTCAGTAATCATCTGAGCCCCTGCCTGCTCCGGGAGCCCCTGGAAGTTGCGTCCTCCCTAGGGGGCCTGAGTTATGGAGACACCCCTCTCCCCTCTCGGCTGGCCAGATAGGGTGTCTCACTGACCTGTAGAGCCTGTGGGTTGAGAGACCTTTGCGGCCAGTTGAGATTCTGTCCCTGAAGCCTGCTTAGATCTGCTCCTCTCCAGGCTGCACGACCAGGGCAGGGCTGAGCTCTGCTCCGGGTCTGGTGTGCAACGGACCTTTGGTGCCAGTTTTTCAGGGCTCTCTGGAACAGAAATCACCTTCACTCTGTTGTTGTGCGACTTCCACTGCTCCAGAACCTGTTGGGAGTTCTTTTTACAGGTAATTTATGGGCTGTGTGTTCGGAGCTAGCATATGTGAATCTTTCTACTTCACCTTCTTGGCTCCTGCCCCCCCAGTTTGCATTTTCAAAGCTGAGGGAGGGCCTGTGGGCAGAGAGGGAATGTGAAGTCTGTTTTAGCCTCATGCCATCCACCATCATCATTCAGATGACTTTTTTTCTTGGTTACATTGCTCTCTGTCACCTGCCTCTTTGCTTATCCTTTCAGGTTTATTAATCCACTCGGTAGCATTACTCCACAGTTGCTAGTTCGACATTTAGGTTTTCATAAATTTTTCATTTGGTGATGATTGAGCTAGCCTGGTCTCCAGCCTTTTTATGAAGAGAAGCAGTATTCCTTCATAATAGCCCCAGGCCTTCCGATGAAGGGAGAAGGTGTCATTCCTCCAAGTTGCCAGTCTGCTCTCCTGAACTGGAGCAAGGAGGGTATCATGCCTTCTGCCACAACACCTTTCTCCCTCACCTCAACTGCCAAAGGCTTTCAGGGGCTATCCTGGTATCATAAGCCTCTGGACATTGAAAAGTGTGTTGGCACTTTTTACTTAATGAATAAATTAGTCTCCCTGGTCATGTTATCCATATGACAGTGATCCTGAACTCTCATAACTATCAGTAGTTAAGCTTGTTCTCTGTCAACCTTCGTGACCTCTCCTATTTCCATCTGCCTCAGCCCAACACTCCTTTCCCTACCCATAGCCTCCTAGGTCGCATTCTGAAGCTAATCATCATTTGTTTGTGCTCTTTGGAGGGTCTGTTCCATAGATAAAAATTGTGATTTCAACTTAGATTCTTTCACTTCTCACTCTTTCCATCTTGTGGTCCTCCCAGCATACTTATTGATGATTTGTGTGTTCGTCTTTTGTTGTGGAAGAAGAACATCCCATCTGACTTCATACTTTCCCCTAAGAAAAAATAAATAAGAAAGAACAAACTATTTCCTGTGATGATGTAAAGATAATTAAAGTTAAAACATTACATAAAAATCCACAACTTTAAGAATATCTTAACAGATGAAGTTGTGAGAACAGAATGGGACATATTTGTGTATGTATGTGAAGGTGTAAAAACATCATAACTGAGTGAAGTCAAATGTGTGTATGTATGCGGGCTTAGGTGTATCTTGATATGAGAAACTGTCTTGTATTTGAAAACTGGTAGCCTCCTGATACTCTTATTTGTCAATTTTACGTATAAATTTGTTCCACTCCTGTATTTGATGTGGGTTATGGATGGAATTTTTCCTTCTGCCAAACCCATGGGAAAGTTCAGTGACTGTTAATGCAAAGAAATGAAAAAAATATATATGATATAAATAAAGAAGGATGAAAATACGTCTCAGCACCTGATAGAACTGGCTTTTCTTTTTGTCTTTTTTTTCCTGTTTTCCAGAGAGCCACGAGAAAGATCTGAAATTCAAGGTAGGAACAGGTTTATTTTCTTTCATGAGTTTTTAATGTGTAATGTTCGACGTATAATATAATCAGATTATGTCTAGACATCCAATTAGGGGACCTCTGGCAGCCTTACATAAGGAAAATGAGATCTAGAAGGCTGTAAAGTAATTTTGTGTGTTTTTATGTGTATTACTATATATGAATTTGTATGCAAATGTATTGTGTGTGTGGATATTTGTGTGAATATATGCATGCAGTTGTAGGTTTTTTATGAATATACCCGTTTTTATGAATATGTTTATGTTTGTATGGGTATGTGAGTGAATTTTGCATATATATGCATGTGGAAGTGTGCGTATATGTATACTGATGTATATATATCTATATATCTATATATATATATATCTATATATATATATATATATATATATATTGAATGAGTGTTTTTGTGAATGGGTGTGTGTGCAAAGCAGTGTGTATGTGTGCGTGTGTCTGTGAATGGCAAATATTTCTACTTCATTGGTAGAAATTTTATTTTCTCTTTCAAAAGAAATTCTTAAATATTAACTCAGTTTTTCCTGTAGGCCCCCTTTTCCACATGAATTGCAATTGTTTTGCCTGCACATAACCGTAAAACCGTAAGGGTTCCCTGGGCCCTCTCCTAGAAGCTGAACCTTTTGTAGCATGTTACCATCAAGTCCGAAAAGAACCATGGTTATCATCTGGTCCTACTTTGTCTTTAGTCCTGATGAGGAAAGTGAGGTCTAGAGAGGTTAAAGGACTTAACAAAGGTTACATTCATAGTGAGAAGTGACAGAGCTAAGATTGGAAACTGGATCAATCATCAGCATTATCAGAGTCTTTCTTTTATTTAGTAACTCACATGAGAACAACATATACACCTAAGAAAAATGTTATATGACTAGGATGCCTCTCCAGCAAGGAGTCAAATGGATATCGTGGTACAGGTATGAAGGAGTTCAGATCAAGTGGCCATAAAATGAGGTTGATCAGTAGAATTTTATTATAGATGCCAAAGATCTTACCATAAGCAGAAAAACAATAGTCTCTTTTGACTGATTTTCCCTTGTATGGATTCTTTTCCTTTTTCATGATTTATTATCCCTCAGAATAAGAAGAACTGAGTGAATGAAAAACAAAAAGTACTCTAATGGGACCTGCATGTGACAGTTGCCACTTGGAACTGACTTTCTCCTGTAAGATAAGGAGGCTGATCTGTTTGACCTACAACCTTACTCTTGATACTAAACATCTATCATCTATGTCAAGACAATCCTTACGCTATCCCTCTCCAGTGTCAGCAGAAGAAAGTAAACCTGGGTTTGAGTAATTCCAACACTAATTGATCAGCATAAAACTCAAGCAGCCTAACCTCAAGTTAATGTTGTCATTAGAATGGTGCTCATCATAAGTAGCCTCAGAATTGATAGGGAGTGGGGTGCATTATTTGTGCTCAACCTGTTCCAAATTCCCCAGTATTGACTGTTGTAAGCCTAGGCTCAGTTGCCTGGATGCCTACACTGAAAAACAGTGGTCCTAAGTGTGGTTAACCAGAAGCGAATTAAATTCTCACCAAAGCCTTTTGAAAAGGTTTTCATTTGTCGAATAACTCAAAGAGGAATCCTGTGAGTCTTTTATGCCAGCAAATCTAGATTTCAAATGATATTCACCTAAAATCATTTTAAGGCCCCTAACATTGAAAATTGGAAGGAAATAGTTCAAAAGGGAAAGAGAAATAGACATCAGGACGTGAATGAGAAAAGACATGACAGAAAGGGTGTTTAATCTTAGAAATTCCTTTTTCAAAAACTCAAAGATAAACATCAAGGAAAAAGTGCTGATAGAATTGAAGTCATCCAGAATGCGATAACGTTATTGTCCTCATGCTAAGGACAGATAAGAGTGTTCACGAAGACTGAGTATGCCTTAGTTAATGCATTTTGATATTGGTGCCTCAGTGGTTCCTGTTTTGAGTGAAGGATTCTTCATCCCTGCAGTTCAGTTTTTAAGTTCCTTGGCACTCTGATTTCTCCTATACTTATGCCCAGCCCTTAGCACAATATCTGCCCCAGGGCTGAGGAAAATGTGATCTAGAAACCACAATTGGTCTCCAAGAAACAAGTGTGTGGATAATTGATAAGGTCCAAGTTTTACCAAATAACTCCCTTGATTGTGGGGATTTGTTCTTTGAAGTTTGGATTCAGTCAGAAGATGAGACATCAGGACCTAGAAAGCCAAATGTAGACTCTCGCCCAAAAGTTCCCAATCTTTGGACTATCTCCAACAGGATGGTCAATTTTTACTTTTCTTGTGTGAGACAGCATAGTTGTGTGGACAACTACAAATAATAGGAATAAACTTCATAGAATTAGTAACACAAAGCCACTGCATAGCAAAACACACATTTATTCACATAAGCATTTAGAGACGAAATTTCTCCTAAGAACTGCTTTGGCTGCATACTTTACATTTTGGGATGTGTTCTTCTTATTATTATTCCTGTGATCAATTATGGTTTCTATGATTTATGGTTTGATCAACTCATTCTTTAAGATTAGATTATTTAGTTTCCAATTTCTTGTTAGTCTATCTTTCCATGGCCCTTTATTACACATTTTTTCCTTGCATCATGATCTGAAAAGGATGCGTGTAATATGTCTGTCTTTCTTCATTTGATTGGGAGGTTTTTCTGCCTTAATATACAGTCAATTTTTGTGCTGGTTGCCTGTGCCACTGTGAGAAAGTTACATATTTTCTATCCCAATTCAGTTGTCTCCAGAAATCTATCTTTTTTAAATTTTTTTCCAGATTTCTATTTACTTTCTTAACTTCTTTCCTTGTTATTTTCTTTTCAGTTTATTTAGTTCTCAAAGGTGGAGATCGAGGTCCGACACTAGTACACTTTTGCTATCTTTTTCTTCCTGTAACTCAATTAATTTCTCTGAAAATTTGCACGCCATATTACTTGACACATATACGTAGAGTAATGATATTATTTAATTGACTATCATGAATTTTAGCAAGATGAAGTTTGTTCTTTATCTCTTTTAATTAGATTTATTTTTAGTTTTGCTTTGCATGAGATCAGGGCTACCACCCTTAGTTTTGTTTTGTTTTGTTTTTTTCTTACTTCAACTATAGCAAAATATATTCTTCTCTGGCCTTTTTTTCCTTTACATTGTTTCTAACTCTCTGCTTCGAATGTGTTTCTTGTAAAGCACATGTTTTAAGATTCTGGTTTATAATGCTGTCTGCTATCTGCTTCCACTTTATGGGAGAGTTTATCTCATTCATATGTTTACTATATATTTCACCTCATCTTCCTTTCCTCCTTACTTAAACTTTTCTCTTTCCTTTTCCTCTGTCCTCTCTTCACCTATATTTTACTTCTGACCACTTTTTCCCTCAGTCTGCCCTCCATTCCATCAGCTCCCTCCCCCTTTCTTTCAACTTACCTCTCGTAATTCTGCCCTACTTTCTGCCCTCCATTTTTTCATTTCCCCTTCCCTTTTCCTTCCCCTCAAACTTTCCTATTCCGGAGGATAAATGACTGTACGTGAGTGTGTATGTTATTCCCTCTTTGAACCAAATCCAATGAGAATTAGGTTCAAATAATGTTCAGCTCCTCCCCTCGTTACCTCAAGTATACAATAAGTCTTTTGTGACTCTTCATCTAATAAAATCTATGCTGTTTTCCATCCTCTTTTCCTCTTCTGTCAAATACAATCATTTATTCAGCAGTTACTTTTTTTCATACCATCTCATTAAAATTATCTTATACTTTATACCCATACTTGTATATATGTATATATAAATGTATATAAACACATGCATGTTAATATATAAATATATATATATATATACATATACATAACATATAACATGTTTTTTCTATGCTGTTTTTCTTCTTGTGTTTTTCTTGAGTCTTATATGTGAAAAAGGAAATTTCATGTCAAATCTGACATTTTCAAAGAAAAGTTTCAAAGTTCCCCATATTTTATTGAATGTCCATATTTTCTCTTGAGATATTATGCTAAGTTGTGCTAGGCAAGTTATTTACTTGGTTGTAATCTAAGTTCTTTTGCCATACAGAATATCATGTTTAATACCTTCCAGTCATTTACTGGAGAATCTGCTTTGTCCTGTGTGATGCTGACTGTGGTTACTTGATATTGTAATTCTTTCTTTCTGGTTACTTGCAGTATTTTCTCTTTAACCTGAAGATTCCAAAATCTAAGTGCTATAATTCTTGGGATTTAGTTTTTGGAATCTTTTTCAAGTGTCCGATGGATTCTTTCAATGATTTATTTACCCCGTGAATCGAAGAAATCAGGGCATCATTCGATGACAATTTCTTGAAAAACACTGTTCAGGCATTTTTTTAGATTATGAATTTCAGGTAATCCAATAGTTCTTAATTGATCTTCCTGGATCTGTTTTCCAGGTCAGTTGTTTTTGCACTGAGGCTTTTTCCATTTTCTTCTCTTTTTGCATTCTTTTGATCTTATTTGACTGATTCTTTATGTGTCATAGAGTCATTATCTTCCACTTTCCCAATTCCAAATTTTAAGGAGTATGTTTCCTCAGTGAGATTTTTATCTCCTTTTCCATTTGACCAATTCTACTTTTAAATCAGGGGTTTCTTCAGTGGATTTTTCTTCATTTAGCCTATTCTAATTTTTTAAGAAGTTGTTTTGTTCCGTCAACATTTGTGCTTCCTTGTCTAAGTATTTTTTTTCATAATTCTCCTTCATAACTCCCATTTCTCTTCTCAGTTGTTCTTCCCCCTCCTTAACTTGATTTTTCAGATCCCATTTAAGTTTTTGCAAGAGGACATCTGTATTTCAGTCCAAATAATATTCCCTTTGACAATTTATATGTCAGTATTAGATATCCTTTTCTGAGTGTGTGTTTTTATCTTCTCTGTAACCATAGTAACTTTCTAAGGTCAGGGTTCTCTTCTGCTTTTTTCTAATTTTTCATCCTAAGTTGTGACTCTTCAAGTTGAGGTCTACGCCTAGATCTCTAGGGACACTACGTAAATATTCTTGTGCTGAGAAGCAAGGACTAGGTCCCGGGCTTTACATGGTGGGACCTCAGTCGCTTGGGGCTTGGCCACTGTGCTTTAGGATGGCCTGACCTAGTCACATCAGGTGTGCTGCTTTTCTGGAACTTCTACTTTGCCTTCAACTTTGGGGCTGGAGGCTGCAAGGCTGGCCTGTAGAGTGAGGAATGAGGAGCCTCGGTTGCTGATCCATGCTGTGTGTAAGAGCATAGTGCCCCTAGCTTGCGTAGACACCATCAGTACTGGGCTGTGCTTCTCTTTGCCCAAGTAAGAAGACTTTTCCTGAAGTACTCCTAAATTATCTTAAGTTGGGAATTCCATTCACTCCATCGTTTGTAAGCTCTGTTGTTCCAGAATGCATTTGGAGACCTGACTGAACGTTGTTTCTGAGGGAAAACTGGGTAGAACTGAGGCAACTTCATGGTTTCTCTCCACTATCTTGATTCTACCCCCATAAGCTTTACTTTCTTTGAAGAAACACAGAAGTGTTTCATGAATATGAATATATCATCCAAAGTGAAATTTGGTAGTATGTTTGTTGAGTGTGGTAACTTGGGGCTGTAATAGTCTTGAAAACGTGAGTATTATGCAATGTTTTGAATTTCATAAACGTCTCTTTCCATAAAGCATATGGTTAGTGACCTTTGACGTTGATATTTTTCAGGTAAAGTTGTGTTGTCTCTGGTCAATTCATTTTTGAATTGTGTACTGAATCAGAAGTGGAATTAACCAGCAAGAGTCTCATAAGTTTTTCCTATCTGGTGACACTCTAAGGCAGTCTCGAGCCTGTGTCATGGCTTTTGTACATTCTCTGTAAATGAATCTGACAATGAAACCATCCTACACTGAACAATCATGTCCATAGTTACTAATTGTGAAAATACATAAGTAAACACAGAGTGTAATAGGCATTTTAATCAAAGTAATGTGCATATGCTGTATTTCACTGCCATCTTTGCTGCAGTAGTCATTTAAATTTAAATGTTCCTTGTTTCCTGTTACTTGGAGAGAATATTTAAAACACATGTTTTCCTCGCTGTTATTTCGTCATTAGAATTTTATCCATATTCTAAAAGGACCTCTTCAGAGTGTCTCAGTTCACTTTACAGAGATAATTTTAATAAAGTTACATTTAAAAGTGGAAGCTCCCCATCCTAGGAAATAAGTTGTTTCTTCTTCTTCTTCTAGGTATGATTTCCTGTGAAACTCTATGCACTCTTCATATATAGGTGTAACATTTATGTGTAAATCATAAATACAAAGAGTTCAAAAATGGGTATGCACCAAGCATCTTAATGGAAAATACAACTGTCACAATTCCCTAAGTCCCCAGGCATCTGATGCATTGCCAATCTGATCACTGAGTGCAGGTGTTTCCAGCTGTCAATTCCTTATCCTGATGCAGACACCGATTTTTATAACCCCCACTCACCCACAAAAGAATGTTTCATCCACTCCTGGGATGAATCATTCAATTACACATCCCCCATGTAAAAATGGCAACAAATCTAAAACTCTCCATTTTCATGTATTTGTAAGTGAGATTTTTCCACCTGTGAAAGAGAATTGATTCATTAAACATCTAGAAAACATCAACCAGATTTGCTGTGTAGACAATGATGAAGAAGGTGCAACCTTTACTCACAGATAACTAACATTTGAACAATGTTATAAATAAGTTTTTCTGAGTAATTCACTTCATTCTCCTCAATCCATACCGTAGCTTCACAGGAGTACTCAGTGTATCACTGGGCACCAAGTGCCTATGAAAAGGAAGGGGAAAGTGTTTGGGAGGTTTGGCGATTGAGGATATGTTGATGGAATGGGAATGTATAAGAAAACACTGTGTATCAATGATTTTTTTTTTAATGTAGGAAAGGTTCTACTGGTAGGGGATAAAGGTGATTATTGAATGTTCCACTGAATGTATTTACTACAAGGATTTCTCAAATTATGTCATTCTGAAAAGTTTCCTAATTTATGCTACTGTTGATAAGAATATATTTCACTGACTCAGCTGAATCTCAACATTCGGCAAATGACTGCATACACAATGAAATCACCAAAGTTGAAAATAAAGTGAAAAAAAAAAAAAAAACTTACCATCACAGTCATTAGTGCTATCCGTTCTAGTGTCTCCTCTTACATATGGGGACCTTCCTTGAACAAGAAGTAAAAACTGTTCAATAGAAATACTAAGTATAAAATATAAAAAGTCTACATAATTTGATTTTGGTAAAAATCTTCTCAACCACAAAAATCTTTCCATTGGAAACGGCCTTGGAAGATGAATCTGATCTGATCGTGGGGAAGTCAGTAAAGCTTTTTTCAAGAACATTTCAACTTCATTTATCCTATCATTGGAAGCATCTTTCATATGAGAAAGTGTAAAATATTAGTTTATGAGTTTCAACAAATGCAATATTAATGTTTACAAATTCAAGAAGTTGAAAATGGAAAAGCTGCCCATTAATATGGTTTGATGTTCAAAACCAGCCTCAACAAACATGAAATAAAATTCGTTTTTAACGTCAATATAATTGTCATAGCATCGAATGACTTCTTTGTCTCTTTTTAAGAAATAGAAAAGTAATAGTGTTGTAGAGCTGCAAAGACTGTCAAAGAAAGAATCTCTGTCTCCTGGGAAGAAGAGAAGATGCACAATGACTAAGGAATTGCATGGATTACTTCCTCTATAATGTTTCCTTAGGACCTACATTGAAGGAGTCACTTCACCTTCCTGAGGGCTCAGTGTCTGTTCCTTTAATATGGAGAGATGTTGAACCTGCATTCATAGAAAGTATTTCCTCTTCTGTGAAATATTTATTATGAATGTCAGTTCATTTCACATCTTAATCTGTATTTCCATTTTCTTTTGTGAGAAGTTACTGTGCTGTGACTCACTAGGCAGGCCGAATGATTCTGTACTGGCCACGCCATTCCGTTTTGGGTGAACAGTTGGATCAGAATAATTCACTCCAATACCCCATTTTAACAGCTTGCTCTTTCTGACGTCGCCAAATGAAATTCAGTTCTCCATCACCACCACAACCTCAAAAATGGTCCTAATGTTGGAAAACCCCGTCATTGCAATTAATTTATATGCATATTCTGAGTGAATGCACTGGATGTTTAAAGAAGTGCCTCGTATCTTATCCAATGACTAAGTGAGGGAAAAAGAAACTTCAAAAGGCTAGAAGGGTAATTCCAAAACAATTTTAGAGTCCAAATAATCCATGTGAAATGAATTTAGCCAGTTATATAGAAAGAGAAAACTGAAGCTCTCCATAAGATTTGCATGGGACATTTGGGGTTTTATCACTCAGTGTTATGTCTAAAAGAACAACTCTAGAGAGAACTTAATTTTCTCTGGACAGTTAAGCTGTATTTTAAATTCAGGTTTAATTCACTTTTAAATTTACGTTTCTTTAATATATATGTAGAGTGAATATAATTAGATTACATTTATGTTGAGATTGCCTTCTTGAGTCCTTCTATGTAAGATTATATTAATGTTTCTCAATATTTTGGAATTTGGTGAGGCATCCCTTTCTGATGTAGTGCTTGGTAGTTTTGCATAAGAACACCATGTCGGTAGAGATGTGTCATGTACGCTCAACGTGTTTTTCAATTGGGTGCTGATCGAGGAGTGTAATTCACCCCCAAACATCTTAAAAGGTTTCTATGACAATTCCGAATTGCTGGAGTCAGTGAACACTGCAATTTGGCTATTATACTGTCTCTCTCAACTGAAAGGACAGTGGACCTAATGATCCACCGAAGATTAAGATTCCAGAGAGTCATTGACAGTAGCTCCCTTGTAATTGTAGTGGTAATACAAATGCATTCCCATTGTGTCAAGCATTTGAAATAAGATTGTCATTTAAGTTTTGTCTTACTGCCAACTTTATAGCACTGTTTATTTTTAAATACTGATTTCAAGTGTCTTATTCTTTAGCTTTTTCATTATTACTTATTATTTTACTTACAAGTGGAATTTGCTTTCACAACGTTGTGTTGTGTGTTTGTCTGTGTGTGTTTGGATGAGACATTTGAATCCTTCATACAATGACAGGAATCAAAGCTAAATTTCATGAAGAGATGGGCTACATTAGAAGTTCACCGTTAGTAATTATCCCCTGCTCTTTTGTGGAGGGTGTTTATGCTGGTTGATCCCAATTTCCTTTTAGTTTCATCTATAGTGACAAAGAGTTCAAATGCGAATTGTCAATTCCATCAGAGTAGTTAAAATTTTTCAGAATTCTGTCTAATCTACTAATGTGTACTTAATCCATAATGTAGCAGAACTTAAGTATTGAGAATAATTCTTTGCATCATTCATTATGGAAATGGAAAGGCAAAACTAAAATCTCCAATGTTAGTAGTTTTCACTACCAGTTTAGATGAAATATTGTGTAACATATCTCACGTCAGTAGATAGAGTGAACTAGGAATCGATGTCCTAGCGAATGACGGGATCTCCTTAAATAGTCAAACTGGAGACCAGCTGAAATTTAATAGTGTTCTATTCGTTTTTGAGAGGATTTCCTTAAATACTTTCCACTTCAGAAATTTCTCAAGATTTTGCTGACATTTATGAGAACTTCCTTAATAGTGCTAAATGGCATAACTGCTCCAATGATTGTATTTATTATGAAATCTACAGATATGATTGTAATTGTAATGAACTCATCAGGTCATTAATATATCAAACCCCATCCTCTTCCCTGGTTTCTCTACACTAGAGAGGAAAGCATTTTAATGTAAAGCCAATAGTTAAAGTCTGGAGTGTACTAAAATGTTATTTCTCACATGCCAAAAATGTTTCTATCACTTTGTGAAGGTCCTCACAAAGGAAGAGATATCATTATGGAATCGTCAATCTATAGCAGTCAACTAAATATTTATGTTTTCTAAATCTAAGAATTATATTTAACTTCCTTCCGTAGTCATTAGTTATCTTTGAAACACAGTTAATGTGTGATTATTGAAAAATCTTACTGAAAATTTAGAATTCCACTAATTATTAACAAGGTAAAGAGAGAGCTGATAAACTACTACGTACAATAAGTGTGGAAGGAAGAAGCTTATTTCCACATCTCACGAAGATGTTGAATTTTTTGACACAAAATGGAAAGAAAGAAGTGGGACGATCACAAAGAATAAGTAAACCTCTACCGACAGTACTATTGTACTTACGAGAAAAGAGAAGTCCAAAAAAAATTTATGATTCACTCAAAGTCACCCAAGGAATAGAGAAAGGTTGCCCTCACTGAATCAGGAGGTGTATGTTGAATTTCTAACTCTAATATGTGTGAATGCTACTTGAATACTGATGGATTCACTTAACTTTACTGAGTACTGGGCATTTGGGGATAAGACTGCATTGTTAGACTTCATTTCCTCAGGTGAGAGGTCTGTTGATCAGTGCAAGTTCACTTCCCGTCCCAAAATTTATCTTGATTTTTGCTTTATTGCCTTTCTTTGTTCATTCCTGAATTTGATTTTTCATACGGTAATTTCTTGGAATTATTCATTCCCTTTGTTTCCATGCTGGCCAAACCTTCCCTTTTATGAAATATGCAGGTTTGGAAGCATGACGCTCCTTCCCTTGACCTGTAACATGATCAGTCAGATGTGGCCAAATGACATTGATTTCTCTCCCCTGAAAACATTTTGGTAGCTTAAAATGAGTGTAAATAGCAATTATTTTCTGTTCTGTCCAGAAGGACCAAGGGATTTCCCCTCCCAGAGAGATCCCTTTCTGATGGTAAACGAGGCTATCTTTTTCTCTCAATTCTTACCTAGCCGTTGGTATGTGAAGGAGTATTGCCTCAGGCAAACTGAGCCCTGGGAAAGGTAATAATTTACAAAAGCCAAGGAAACCAATTTCATCTTCGACCATCACCAGTCATGATTTCTGTTTGACCACTGGAGTCTGATGATGAAGAAGAAGGAGAAGGAGAAGGAGAAGAAGAAGGAGAAGGAGAAGAAGAAGGAGAAAGAGAAGAAGAAGAAGAAGAAGAAGAAGAAGATGATGATGATGATGATGATGATGATGAAGATGATGATGAAGAAGAACAAGAAGAAGAAGAGTGTCCATGGAAGCATTTTAAGTGATAAAAAGTCAGACAATTCTTAAATGCTACAAGTTTCAAATGAGTTTTTCATCTAGTCATTCAGTGGAGGAAGATAACATACAGCCAATCCCTCACACTGGTAGCGATTTGTACTTACTCCCACCGACATTGATCTTGAAATCACATTATTAATTAATTAGTGATAGGGAATTTCCCAAATGAATAAGGCTGAATCTTAAAACTGTTAATACCATAAGTTTATAATCCGGGTAGTTCTTCGTTGTGAACTGAATTAAAAACATTTCAATAGTAGAAGTCTAACATGTTTCCACAGGTAGTAAGGAATCAGAGAGAAAGCATACATGGCCTTTAACCTCAAACAGCTCACATTTTTACTTCTTCAGTGCTATAAATGAGAGTTTCTTTCAGTAATCCACCAAAGTCTACTGCTTATCTATCCATAATGCAACAGAACAGTAGCACTCAGAGGACATTTAAAATTGGACACCATATCCTCACTGAAAGGTAATGGGGAGAGACAGGGGACAGAACTGTCTTCAGGGGATGGAGTCAGTGGAAGCTGTGCCACTACGCAGACGTCTCAAGCCACAAACGCCAAAGACAATTTAGAAGTTCAGGAGGAAAATCCTTTAGGACGTGGGTGAGAACAGAGCATAGTCTGGCTCCAATCCAAGGGAAGTGGCAGTGGAGGTGGCAGCAGTGGCAACTGCTACTAGACTTCTTGGACCACAGAGAGTGTGGGGAACTACTGACTGAGAAAAGTGGGACTGTGGGGATCTCATTCCTGCTGCTATGGCAGAATTCTATTGCCTTGACTTTGATCTGGATCACAGTTCAGGGTGGTGGTCCTTGGGTGAGAATATGATCTTGCGTTGGAGAGCTTGTGGGTGGCTGGAGTGGAGAGGCAACCCTACTCACAGTTCCAAAGTAGTAAAAAGGGCTTGTGATACTTCTCACATCAGAGCACATGCGAGAAGAAGAGTACACACCTTTCTTTTCATCATAGAGCTTTGGAAAAACTGAAAATTGACAGGTCCACACAAGTATTTCTGAAAACAGATGCACAAAATTCGTTAAGCCTGGGAAAAATTGCTCAAAATATTCAACCAGAGGGGGAGGAGCCAAGATGGCAGGGAAGAAAACCTCAAGTATGTTAGCTCCGAACCCACAGCCCATATATTTCCTGCAAAACGGAACTCCCCACAAATTCTGGAGCACTGCAAGGCACGCAGAAACATAGTGGAAAAGATTTCTGTTCCAGAGAACCCTGGAGAGCCGTACCCAGGGGTCCGCCGCGCCCCAGAAAGCAGAGTCCACCCCTGCGCTGCCATGGTCGTGAGGCCCGAGAGGAGCAGATCCGAGCAGGCTTCAGGGAAGAAATCTCTGGCGGCCGTGAAGGTCCCTCCTCCCACAGGCGCTACAGGTCAGTGAGAGAGAATTCTGGGCTGGCAGAGAGGGGAGCAGGGTGCTCCATGACTCGGGCCCCCTTGGGAGGCAGCAGAAGAGGCAGCAGTGGAGGTAGCGGTGGCGGCCCAGCACTCCCTAAGCAGAACGCAGAAGTTCAGGGCCATTATCAAAGGTCTCTGCATAGACCCCCTGAGTGAACTGAGCCTGAGAGACGGCCCTGCCCCCATCTGCTTCACTACTGAAGGTCTCTGTATAAAGCCACTGAGGGAACTGAGCCTTGGAGGCAACCCTGCCCCCAACTGAGCACCAGAACTTAAGCTCACATTGAATAGGAGCCGCGCCTGCTGCAGAAAGCCCATTTGAATCTCAGACCCCAAGCACTAGCTGGGCAGATCTAGGCGGGGTGGACAGGAATCTCAGAAGCCAAGTAACTGGCTGGGAAAATGCCCAGAAAAGGGAAGAAATATAAGACTATAGAAAACTACTTTGATGGGGTACAGATGTTCCCGCCTTTCAATTCTGATGTGGAGGAACTACTCCTACCATCAGGGAAAGACGTGGAGGTCGGGGCCTCTCTATCCCAGACATCCCAGGTGGATGTCCGGTGGGCTCAAGCAATGGAAAAGCTCAAAAAGGATTTTGAAAATCAAGTTAAACAGGTGGAGGAAAAACTGGGAAGTGAAATGAGAGAGATGCAAGAAAAGCATGAAAAACGGGTCAATACCTTGCCAAAGGAGACCTAAAAAATGCTGAAGAAAATACACCTTGAAAAATAGGCTCACTCAATTGGCAAAACAGATTCAAAAAGCCAATGAGGAGAAGAATGCTTTCAAAAGCATAATTAGCCAAATGGAAAAAGAGGTTCAAAAGCTCAATGAAGAGAATAGTTCTCTCAAAATTAGAATGAAACAGATGGAGTCTAATGACTTTCTGAGAAACCAAGAAATCAGAAAACAAAACCAAAAGAATGAAAAAAAACTGGAAGAGAATGTGAAATATCTCATTAAAAAACAACTGACCTGGAAAATAGATCCAGGAGAGACAATTAAAAATTATGGGACTACCTGAAAGTCATGATCAAAAAAAGAGCCTAGACATCATCTTTCATGAAATTATCAAGGAAAACTTCCCTGAGATTCTAGAACCAGAGGACAAAATAAGTATTGAAGGAATCCATCGATCACCGCCTGAAAGAGATTCAAAAAGAGAAACTCCTAGGAACATTGTGGTCAAATTCCAGATTTCCCATTGTCAAGGAGAAAATATTGCAAGAAGCTAGAAAGAAACAATTCCAGTGTTGTGGAAATACAATCAGGATATCACAAGATCTAGCAACTTCTCCATTAAGGGATCCAAGGGCGTGGAATAGGATATTCCAGAAGTCAAAGGAACTAGCACTAAAACCAAGAATCACCTACCCAGAAAAACTGAGTATAATGCTTCAGGGGAAAATATGGTCTTTCAATGAAACAGAGGACTTTCAAGCATTCTTGATGATAAGACCAGAGCTGAAAAGAAAATGTGACCTTCAAACAAAAGAATGAGAAGAAGCATGAAAAATTAAACAGCAAGGAGAAGTCATAAGGGACTTACCAAAGGTGAACTGTTTACATTCCTACATGGAAAGACAATATTTTTAACTCTTAAAACGTTTCAGTATCTGGGTAGTTGGTGGGACCACACACGCACATACACACACTCATATATGTACACGCTTTCATGCACACACACAAACACGCATGCACGCACACACAGAGACAGAGAGCACAGAGTAAATTGAATAGGATGGGACCATATCTTAAAAGAAATTAAGGTAAATGGTGAGAGAGAAATGTTGTGGGACGAAAGAGGGGGAAATGCAATGGGGTAAATTATATCTCATTCAAGAGGCAAGCAGGAGACTTTTTAGTGGAAGGGAAAAGAGGAGAGCTGAGAAGAAAACAAGAAGTTTACCCTCATCACATTTGACTAAAGGAAGGATTAAAAAGCACACTCATTTTGGTATGAAAACCTGTCTTACAATACAAGAAAGTGGGGGAGGAGGAGATAAGCAAGTTGGGGGGGACGATGGAAGCAAGGGCAATGGGAGGAGGGAGCAATTTGAAGTCAAACTTTGGGGAGGGACAGGATCAAAACATAGACTAGAAACATTGGGGACAGGATAGAATTGAGGGAAATACAGTTATTCTTATACAACACGACTGTTATCAAAGTCATTTGCAAAACTACACCGATATGGCCTATGTTGAATTGCCTACCTTCCCAACGGGAATGGATGGGGAGGGAGGGATGGGGAGAATTTGGAACTCAAAGTTTTAGAAACATCTGTTGAGTATTGTTGTTGCTACTAGGAAATAAGAAATACAGTTAATGGGTAATAGAAAGTCATCTGGCCCTACAGGAGAAAAGTGCAGATGGGGATAAGAGAAGTGAGGGATGATAGAAGAGAGGGCAGGTTGGTGATAAGGAAAATTAGAATGCTCGGTGTATTGAGGTGGGGGGAGGAGGTAAAATGGGAGACAATTTGGAACCCAACATTTTGTGAAAATGAATGTAAAAAGCTAAATTAATAAATTTATATTAAAAAATAATATTCAACCAGAAGACAACCAAGTAATCGCTCCTACATCCAAATCCTCCAAGAAAAATATGAATTCGTCAAAGGGCATGGAAGACCTAAAGCACGAGAAGTATATGCATAATTTGGAAGAGAAATAAGAGTGATGTACCAAAATTGTGAACAAAGAGCCAATAGCTTGCTAAAGGAAGGCCAAAAATTTCTGAAGAAAATGATAACTTAAAAAGTAAGACTGATGCAATTAGTAAGAGAGATCCAAACAGCCAATGAGGAGAAGAGTAAGGTAAAATATCAAAATTGGCCAAATGTAAAAGGAGGCCCAAATGTTCACTGAAGAAAATAACTCCTTGAAATTCGAATGCAGCAGATGGAAGTTAATGACTTTATGAAAAATCATGAAATTTTGAAATGTATCTAAAGGAAAGAAAAATCAAAGACAGTCTTTAATAGGTGATCGGAAAAACAGCTGACCTGAAGAATAGTTCCAGGTGAGATAATTTTAAAATTATTAGATTATATTAAAATAGTGATTTCAAAATGGGCGTTGATATCATCTTTCAAGAAATTATCGAGAAAAACTGCCTTGATGTTCTAGAACCAGGAGGTCAAATGGAAATTGAAAGAATCCAAGAATTCCCTTCTGAGATTACCAAAGGAGATGTTGTAGGAACGTTGTAGCCAAATTCTAGAGATCCCAGGTCAAGAAGAAAATATTGCAAGCAGCCAGAAAGAGTTTAATTGTTGTGGAATAAATTGAGATAACACAAAATTTGGCAACTTCTATCTTAAGGAATCAAAGGGCTTGAAATATGATAATCCATAGGTCAAAGGAGACAGAACTAAAACAAAGATTCACCTACCTAGCAAAAGTGAGTATAATCCTTCAGGGAAGAAAAGGATGTTCAGTGAAATAGAAGACTTCCCAGGATAATTGATGGAAAGACTGCAACTGAATAGAAAATTTGACTTTCAAATAAAAGAATCAATAGAAGCAGGAAAACAGAGAATAGAAATCATAAGGGAATTGTTATAGTAGGACTGTTTGCATTCCTACATCAAAGAAGATATTTATATCTCATGAGAACTTTCTCGGATATAAATTAGCTGGAGGTGTGAGTTGATTATGAAGGCATGATATATAACAACATTTAGGGTTGAGAAATAAATGTACTGGAAGAAGGAGAAAGTGAGAGATAGAATGGTGTAAATTATCTGAAATAAAATAATCAGGAAGAAGCTGTTACATTGGAGGGGAAGAGAGAGGGATAAGAATGAATTAAGGAACCTTATTCTCATCAGATTGGCTTAAGGAGGGAATAACAGGCACTTTTCATGGGGTATGAAAATTTATCTTACCTTACAGAAAAGTAGGGTTGAGAGGTGGGAGGCAATAGGGAGGGCAGAGGAGATTTTCAGATACAAATTCTTTTGAGGACGGACAGGGTCAAAGGTGAGAATAGACTCAGTACAGGGCAATGTGGGGTGGAGGGGAATATAGTTACTTTTTCACAATCTGACTGTTATGGAAGTGTTTTTCATGACTACAGATTTATAACCTATATCAAGGAGGGAGAAAGGGAGGGACACTCAACTTTTTTTTAATACAAACAAATTTTTATTTTGCAAACTAGTATCACTTCCATTAGATTTCTTTTATGTTCTTTGGATTTTCCTTCCAATAGGCTGATGGAAGTCGTTTTTTTCAAATTCTTCTCCTAGAGTCATTGAAATTATCCTGATCTGTTCTCTGAAATTGTTATCAAGTCTTCCAAAACCATAAGAGAATACGCAAATATTTTTTCCCTTAAAAAGATAAAGATTTATTCTATTGGATTTTATCATAATAGACTCTAATCAGAATCATATAGAGGGAAAGAACAGACATATTAGGTTTCTGAAGAAAACTTTAGTTAAGGAAAGAGAATCCTCTGAAAGGAATGATTATCGAGAGTGGTGTGCTATGCACATTTCATTGAATATTCCTTGCTTAAATTCTTTCTATAAAGTCACATTAAGCTTATCATGGGGGGAATAGTGTCACTGAGTGAATCCTCGTCAGGGGAGCTTGTCTGTCCTCAGCAGGCAGAGGCTCAATGTCTCATCCAGAAAGGTAAAAGTCGGTCATCTCATATACGTTTTAGTGTAATGATACCTCTGGGAATATTTTTTAGTCAAGACTCTTGAGAGTCTTCTTCCATGTCATGTACTAAAGAGTTCATTTTCAGGCTTTTGGTTTGAGACAAATGCCAAAGTATAGCTATGATGTATATGTACATGCATCTTTTTTCAAAAAGCATTTCATTTGGAAATGTTCTGTGTAATCAAGCGTAAGGGTTTAGTGGTTTCTTTAGTCTTGTTTTCAACTTAAAAACTATTATATTTTAAATTTGTAAAAAAAAAAAAAAGAAGGAAAGTTAAGGAGGAAAAAGGAAGAGTTCTGCCCTTGGTCATTTTGGCCATTTGGGCCTTGGTATCAGGTGGGTGGTGATAAAAGGTCTAAACATAAATTGTAAATAATTTAGAGGAATAAAGAAATGTCAGGCAGTTCTCCAAGGCAATAGGTTTCTGAAGAGATCATTGGATGAATTGGTACAGCAACGATCTGCACTGGGAATTTTACACTGACAGAATGCCAACTGTTGACCAAAACCATTACCATTAAAACCACCACCTACAAAAAGGAATACTCCTTAATTATCTTAAGTGCGAATTCAGTTACAGGCGATTCTCAAAGCAGGGACACAAACTACTAAAACTTTCTGTGCAATTACTTTGTTTCCTAGAGAAAACAAGAAAAACATCTACAGAGACAGGGAGTCTGGTGTTCATGAATTCTAATGTATCAAAGATGAATAAAGACACAGCCCCAGCCCAGAGAGAGCTTACATCTTGTATGAACCATGATAAATAACAGTATCTCTGGTTACTCTGATAAAGTCTACTTCACTCTTCCCACAATTCAAATTATGTATTCAGAGTGTCTGTGGACATCATTTCGTAAGTAAATAAAAGGGTTTAAAATGGAAACGACAGGACTAGGAGTTTAAATCACTGACCCCTGGCATGGATGGGATGGGATCGCTGGTAGGAAAAAATACGGGCCCTTGGAGGTGACAAAGTAGGAATTATTCTTAAACATTTGGGGGCATTCATTCCTCAATAGTTAAAAGTATAGTGAGCTTAGATTGGAGGGTATCCTACTCTCTATGATGATACATTGTTTCAAGGGGAGTTTTTACACGTATAGGATTTAGTGAACCTTCTCAAAGTTAGGCTAGTATTGGTTATAATCTGCTTCCCTAGCAGATGATAATGATTGCCTATATAATGAATATTTTTGTATGAAAATATTTTAAATAACTCACCAGAAAGGAAGGAGGTCTCTTCCATACTGTCACATACCGTTACTGGTGATGGGCTTCCGATGATTTCCAAAAAGTATTGAAATATAACTCCTAGTTTTAAAATCATAAATATGAACTAATCTTTTTTTTAAATATAAATTTATTTATTTAACTTTTTACACGCATTTTCACAAAATTTTGGGTTCCAAATTTTCTCCCCACTTATCCCCTCCCTCCACTCCAATACACCCAGCATTGAGTTTTCCCTACCACCAATCTGCCCTCTCTTCTATCATCCTTCCCTTCTCTTGTCCAAATATTCTCTTTTGTCCTGTAGGGCCAGATGACTTTCTATTCCCCATTAACTACATTTCTTATTTCCTAGTAGCAACAACAATAGTCAAGAGTTGCTCCTAAAAGTTTGAGTTCCAAATTCTCCCCATCCCCCCCTTCCCACCCGTTCCCTTTGGGAAGGCAGGCAATTCAATATGGGCCCTATCTGTGTAGTTTTGCAAATGACTTCGATAATAGTCGTGTTGTGTAAGACTAACTGTATTTCCCTCCATCCTATTCTGCCCCCCATTGTTTCTATTCTGTCTTTTGATCCTGTCCCTCCCCGAGTATTGACTACAAATTGCTCCCTTCTCCCATTGCCCTCACTTCCATCATCCGTCCCTCCCTGCATTTGGCCTTCTCCCCCACTTTCCTCTACTGTAAGATAGGTTTTCATACCAAAATGAGTGTGCATTTTACTGCTTCATTTGGTCGAATGTGATGACGGTAAATTCCATGATTTTTTCTCAGCTCTCCTCTTTTTTCCTCCACTAAAAAGTCTCCTGTTTGCCTCTTGAATGACATATGATTTACCCCATTGCATTTCACCGTCTCTCCTCCCACTACATTTCTCTCTCACCGTTTACCTTAATTTCTTTTAAGATACGGTCCCATCCTATTCAATTCACTCTGTGCTCTCTATCTCTGTGTGTGCGTGCATGTGTGTATGTGTGTGTGCGTGTACGTATGTACATGTGTGGGTGTGTGCATGTGTGTATGTGTACGTCTGTGTGTGGTCTCACCAACTACCCAGATACTGAAACGTTTTAAGAGTTACGAATATTGTCTTTCCATGTAGGAATGTAAACAGTTCAACTTTCGTAAGTCCCTTATGACTTCTCCTTGCTGTTTAATTTTTCATGCTTCTTCCCATTCTCGTGTTTGTAAGTCAAATTTTCTTTTCAGCTTTGGTCTTTTCATCAAGAATGCTTGAAAGTACTCTATTTCATTGAAAGGCCATTTTTCCCCTGAAGTATTATACTCAGTTTTGCTGGGTAGGTGATTCTTGGTTTGAGTCCTAGTTCCTTTGACTTCTGGAATATCCTATTCCATGCCATTCGATCCCTTAATGTAGATGCTGCCATGTCTTGTGATATCCTGATTGTATTTCCGCAGCACTGGAATTGTTTCTTTCTAGCTGCTTGCAATATTTTCTTCTTGACATGGGAACTCTGGAATTTGACCACAATGTTCCTAGGAGTTTCTCTTTTTGAATCTCTTTCAGGCGGTGATCGATGGATTCCTTCAATACTTATTTTGCCCTCTGGTTCTTGAATCTCAGGGCAGTTTTCCGTGATAATTTCATGAAAGATGATGTCTAGGCTCTTTTTTTGATCATGACTTGCAGGTAGTCCCATAATTTTTAAATTGTCTCTCCTGGATCTATTTTCCAGGTCAGTTGTTTTTCAGTGAGATATTTCACATTCTCTTCCAATTTTTTTTCATTCTTTTGGTTTTGTTTTCTGATTTCTTGGTTTCTCAGAATGTCATTAGACTCCATCTGTTTCATTCTAATTTTGAGAGAACTATTCTCTTCAGTGAGCTTTTGAGCCTCTTTTCTCATTTGGCTAATTATGCTTTTGAAAGTATTCTTCTCCTCATTGACTTTTTGAACCTCTTTTGCCAATTGAGTGAGCCTATTTTTCAAGGTGTATTTTCTTCAGCATTTTTTAGGTCTCCTTTGGCAAGGTGTTTACCCGTTTTTCATGCTTTTGTTGTATCTCTCTCATTTCTCTTCCCAGTTTTTCCTCCACCTGTCTAACTTGATTTTCAAAATCCTTTTTGAGCTCTTCCATGGCCTGAGCCCACCGGACATCCACCTGGGATGTCTGAGATAGAGAGATCCCGACCTCCACGTTGTTCCCTGATGGCAACCATTGTACTTCTTCATCAGAAATGAAGGGAGGAAGGAACATCTCTTCCCCAATAAAGTAGCCTTCTATGGTCTTATTCTTCTTCCCTTTTCTGGGCATTTTCCCAGCCAGTTACTTGACTCTTGAGATTCCTCTCCACCCCTGCCTAGATCTGCCCAGACAGTTCTTGGGGTCTGAAATTCAAATGCTGCTTCCCACCTTCAGGGCTTTCTGCAGGGGGCGCGGCTGCTATTCAATGTGACCTTAAGTTCTGGTGCTCAGGTGGGGGCAGGGTCCCCTCCCATGCTCACTTCCCTCAGGGGGTTTATGCAGAGACCTTCAGTAATGGAGCGGGTGGGGTCAGGGCCGCCTCCCAGCCTCAATTCCTTCAGAGGCTTTATGCAGAGACCTTCAGTAGTGGAGCGCGTGGGGGGCAGGGCCGCCTCCCTGACTCAGTTCCCTTAGGGGGTTTATGCAGAGACTTTGGTAATGGAGATCCTGCCTGCTGGGGGAGTCGGGGCCTGCCGCTACCTCCACTGCTGCCTCCGCCGCTGCCTCCCGAGGGGGCCCAAGTCACAGAGACACCCTGCTCCCCTCTTAGCCAGCCCAGATGTCTCTGTCACTGATCTGTAGCGCCTGTGGGCAGAGGGACCTTCGTGGCCGCCGGAGATTCCGTCCCTGAAGCCTGCTCGGATGTGCTCTTCTGGGGCCTGGCGGCCAGCGCTGGGCAGGGGTGGGCTCCGCTGTCCGCAGCACGACAGATCCCTAGGGATGGTGTTCCAGGGCTCTCTGGAATGGAAATCTCTTCCACTGCGTTGGTGCGTGCTTACTCTGCTCCAGAATTAGTGGGGAGTTCTTTTTACAGGAAATTGATGGGCTGTGGATTCGGAGCTAGCATACGTGAGTCTTTCTACTCCGCCATCTTCAATATGAATTAATCTTTTTTTAAAATATTTATTTATTTAACTTTTTTTCATTCGTTTTCACAAAATTTTGGGTTCCAAATATTCTCCCCTTTTATCCCCTCCCCCCACCCCAATACACCAAGCTATCTAATTTTCCCTATCTTCAATATGCCCTCTCTTCTGTCATCCCTCCCTTCCCATTATTGTGATCATCAGGATCAATCCCAAACCCCATACCGCCATGTTCTTCTTCCTCAGTCACTTGTCCGTTGTGGACTTCTGTTACGCCACTGGAGTCACTCCCAGGCTGTTAGAAAACCTACTTGTGGACGACAGAACCATCTCCGTCTAGGGTTGCATCTCACAGTTCTATTTTACTGCTACTTTCATGAGGCAGAGACGTTCCTACTGGCAGTAATGGTCTATGACATTTTAATTGCCATTTACAAACCCCTGCTTTACACGATTTTCATGTCACAGAAGTTTTCTGCACTTCTGGTGGCTGCGGAGTATTTATGGGGCACAATTTCTTCTCTAATATTTACCTACTCCCTCACTGTGTTGTCATTTCGTAAGAATAAGTTTATAAGTAATTTTCTCTGTGAGGATTCTGTCATCTTTTCAGCCTACTGTTTCAAAAATACTTTAGTGAAGTAATACTTTTCTTTTTGTTCTTGATATATACATATATTTATTTATTTTTACATTCATTTTCACAAAATTTTGGGTTCCAAATTTTCTCCCCATTTGTCCCCTCCCCCACCCCAATGCACAAAGCATTCTAATTTCCCCTATCACCAATATGCCCTCTCTTCTATCATCCCTCCCTTCCCTTGTCCCCATCTTCTCTTTTGTCCTGTAGGGCCGGATAACTTTCTATTCCCCATTGTCTGTATATCTTATTTCCTAGTAGCAAGAACAATGCTCAACAGTTGTTCCTAAAGCTTTGAGTTCCAACTTCTCCCCATCCCTCCCTCCCCACCCATTCCCTTTTGGGAATGCAAGCAATTCAATATAGGCAATTTCTGTGTAGTTTTGCAAATGACTTCCCTGATACTCGTGTTGTGTAAGACTAACAGTATTTCCCTCCATCTTATCCTGCTCCCCATTGTTTTCTGTCTCTTGATCCTGTCCCCCCGCGAGTGTTGACTTCAAATTGCTCCCTTCTCCCTTTGCCTTCCCTTCCATCATCTCCCCCCTTGCTTATCTCCTTCTCCCCCACTTTCCTATACTGTAAGATAGGTTTTCATACCAAAATGAGTGTGCATTTTATTCCTTCCTTTAGTCAAATGTGATGAGGGGAAACTTCTTGTTTTTTTCTCAGCTCTCCTCTTTTTCCCTCCACTAAAAAGTCTCCTACTTGCCTCTTAAATGACATATAATTATGCCATTCCATTTCACCCTCTTTCCTTCCACTACATTTTTCTCTCACCATTTACATTAATTTCTTTTAATATATGGTCCCATCCTACTCAATTCACTCTGTTTTCTCTGTCTCTGTATGTATGTGCATGTGTGTATGTGTGTGTGCGTGCATGCGTGTACATATGTGTGTGTGATCCCACCAACTACCCAGATACTGAACAGTTTTCAGAGTTACAAACATTGTTTTTCCATGTAGGAATGTAAAGAGTTCACTTACGTTAAGTCCCTCAAGATTTCTCTTTACTGTTTACATTTTCATGCTTCTTCTCATTCTTGTGATTGAAAGTCAAATTTTCTTTCAGTTCTGGTATTTTCAGCAAGAATGTTTGAAAGTCCTCTGTTTCATTGAAAGACAATATTTTCCCCTGAAGTATTATACTCAGTTTTGCTGGGTAGGTGATTCTTGGTTTGAGTCCTACTTCCTTTGACTTCTGGAATATCCTATTGCACGCCCTTCGATCCCTTAATGTAGAAGCTGCTAGATCTTGAGTTATCCTTATTTTATTTCCACAATACTGGAATTGTTCTTTCTAGCTGCTTGTAAGATTTTCTCCTTGACCTGAGAGTTCTGGAATTTGGCCACAATGTTCCTAGGAGTTTCTCTTTTTGGATCTCTTTCAGGTGGTGATCGATGGATTCTTTCAATGCTTATTTTGCCCTCTGGTTGTAGAATGTCAGGGCAGTTTGCCTTGATAATTTCATGGAAAATGATATCTAGGCTCTTTTTTTGATCAATACTTTCAGGTAGTCCCATAATTTTTAAATTGCCTCTTCTGGATCTATTTTCCGGGTCAGTTGTTTTTCCCGTGAGATATTTCAAATTCTCTTCCATTTTTCTTACTTTTGGTTTTGTTTTGTGATTTCTTGGTTTCTGAGAAAGTCATTGGACTCCATCTGTTCCATTCTAATTCTGAGAGAACTATTATCTTCACTGACCTTTTAAACCTCTTTTTCCATTTGGCTATTTCTGCTTTTTAAAGCACTCTTCTCCTCGTTGGCTTTTTGAACCTCTTTTGCCAATTGTGTGAGCCTATTTGTCAAGGTGTTATTTTCTTCAGCATTTTTTTCGGTCTCCTTTACCAAGATATTGACCCATCTTTCATACTTTTCTTGCATCTCTCTCATTTTTCTTCCGAATTTTTCCTCCACCTGTCTAACTTGCTTTTCAAAATCCTTTTTGAGCTCTTCCAAGTCCTGAGCCCACCCGACATCCCCCTGGGATGTCTGGGGAAAAGAGGCCCTGCCCTCCACGTCTTTCCCTGACAGCAAGAATATGTCCTCGTTGTCCTCAGATCCAAAAGCCGGGATCATTTGCATCTGTTCAAAAAAACTCTCTATAGTCTTATTTTTCTTCCCTTTTCTAGGCATTTTCCCAGCCAGTTACTTGACTTCTGGGATTCCTGTCCACCCCCGCCTAGATCCACCCGGTTAGTGCTTGGGGTCTGAGATTCAAATGTCCTTTTCGCGGCAAGCGGCTGCTATTCAATGCTATTCAATGGGAGCTTTAGTTCTGGTGCTGTGGTTGGGGCAGGGCCACCTCCCAGGCTCAGTTCCCTCAGGGGCTTTATGCAGGGACCTTCAGAAATGGGTCCGGTGGGGCAGGGCCGTCTCCCAGGCTCAGATCCTTCAGGTAGTTTATGCAGAGACTTTCAGTAATGAAGATCCTGCCTGCTGCTGGGGGAGTCTCGGGCCACCGGGGCCACGCCGCCTCTGCCTCCACCGCCACTCCTGCCTCTGCCTCCGCCACTTCCCCCCCCCCCCCGCCTCTGCCTCTGTTGCTTCCTCCCTAGGGGTCCCGAGCCACGGAGACACCCCGCTCCCCTCTCGGTGCCCAGGAGTGTCTCTCACTGACCTGTATAGTCTGTGGGCGGAGGGACCTTCCAGGCCGCTGGAGCTTCCGTCTCTGAAGCCTGCTCAGATCAGCTTCTCTGGGGCCACGGCCAGGGCAGCGCTGGGGTGGGGTTCACTTTCCGGGGCACGATGGACCCTGGGGACGGCTCTCCAGGGCTCTCTGGAACGGAAATCTCTTCCACTATGTTTCTGCACCCCCTGCAGTTATCCAGAACTTCTGGGGAGCTCTTCTTACAGTAATTCTATGGCCTGTGCAATATGAATTAATCTTAATTGGAAAAAGACTTATTTCAGAATTATGTTTTCTGATCTTGGGAAGGTCAATTGGTTTTGTGGGAATCATGTCATATGATTTCAAAATTAATTTTGACTCTATAAAGTCATATCATATGTTGAACCTGTTTTGTAATTTTTTTTGCCCATTGCCATGTAAATTTTGGCAAAACAAATAGGGGGTTTTATAATCCAAAAATTTGACAATATAATGAGACCTCAAGAAGTACTGAGGCCATTCATTTGAACACCTCACCGAAATCATGAATAGACTGAAGCCCTTAGTAAAGACAGCAATTCACCTAGAGTTACCTAGGAAGTACACAGCGTGTCCTCTGATACTCAAAGGGTTGGAGGCAATCCTGCCTTGACCGTATACTAACTTCTTATACACTGAATGACTCTTTAAATGTCCCTAGGATCTGTACATGTGTCCGTAAAATGGTGATCGTACACCTAGGAATTCATAATCACTCTCTTGAGGTATTGCCCTGAATAAATCGATGCCAGTTGTAGAGAGACCTGGGTCGAACACTGATCTGGAACCAGGGAGGAGACTTTCTCTGAGTCACTATTCACTCCCTCCTACCTGACCTCTATATGAGGATATCATTGGTTGTACTGCTCTTTCTTTTCCTGGATTTATTCCTATGCATTGTGCCTTGTCTCCCTCTATTCTTCTTAATTTTAGCTACATTCGAGAATATCTACCCATGTCTATGCTCCCAGTGAGCTCATTATATGATGTGAAAGAAATGTTCAGCTTTTGTTTCTTGATCCCTATCTGTAGATAAGAAAGTTGATTGCTCCACCTTGCTGTGCAACGAATTAGAGTATAGAAAGTGAAATATGTTGTCTCAACAATGGAAACGAGTGAGTAGAAATATAATTAAGCAAAAGAAATGAAACTTGAAACCTTGCAATGCTCACATTGCTCAATTCCATGGAGTAATTTTCTAGAACAAAAGATTACAGTCTTTACTGTAATCTTGACATCATGAAAATGCAATGGATGATGAGTATGGAGTGATGAATCTCATTCTGGTAATTCTTTTTTATCTTTTTTTATCTTTTATTTTTTTCATATTTGACACGGTTCATATCACATAAAACACTTCCAGCTTTCTGTCAGGCGATACTTCTTTTAAAGCACTTACAGTATAGAGCACAAACAATTCCTTTTTAACATTAACCAACTGAGACACAAATAATAACTATGTATGCTAACTTCACAAGCCCTTGATCTAATTGTCTCCACTAAGAATTAAAGGACCCTAAATTACTGTTGTTGTTCTAAATTGTTAAAGTTAATAGTTTAATTATGGACAACCTCTGATGTTCTCCTACTAACAATCTATAATTCAATAGATCTGATACTAAACTTACAAACCTTTTGACTATAAGAAATTGTCATTAAGAATAGGGACATTGCAGGTAAACACTATCTCCCCAACTTAATGTCAATTCCAGGCAGGAGTAGATTATCAATTTGCATTCAGTAAGGCTTGGAGTCTGCCAGGTGTCAGTGTAGAAATTGAGTCAAGAGAATCCTACCTCACCCCAGGCTCATCACTTGCTCTCCCACCTTATCCATGAGATCACATTTTTCAGTTCATACCAGCATCTCACAGGCTTACTGATATCATGGTCTGGAGGCCCAGACTACCTTTCTTGCTATCCATACGTGGAGTTAGACTCAGAAGAACAGTCAGGGGTTGGAGGCAAGATAGCGGATTAGAAAGACTCATGTATGCTAGCTCTGAACCCACAGCCCATATATTTCCTGCAAGAAGAACTCCCCACAAATTCTGGACCACTGAAAGGTATGCAGAAACACAGTGGAAAATATTTCCGTCCCAGAGAGCCCTGGAGAGCCGTCCCCAGGGTCCGTCGTGCCTCGGAAAGCAGAGTCCACACATGAGCTGCACTGGCTGCACGGCCGAGAGAAGCAGATCCGAGCAGGCTTCAGGGAAGGAATCTCCAGCGGCTGGAAGGTCCCTCCGCCCACAGGAGTTACAGGTCAGTGAGAGAGTTGTCTGGGCTGGCCGAGAGAGGAGCGTGGTGTCTCCGTGGCTCAAGCCCCCTTGGGAGGAAGCGGTGGAGGCAGAGACAGGGACAGGAAGCAGCGGAGGCAGAGGCAGAGGCAGGGGTAGCGGCAGGGGCAGCGGCGGCGGCCCTGGACACCCCGAGCAGCAGGCAGAAGTTCATGACTCTGTATAAACCCCCTGAGGGAACTGAACCTGGGAGACGGCACTGCCCCAACACGCACAATTGCTGCAGGTCTCTGCATAAAGCCCCTGAGGGAGCTGAGCATAGGAGATGGCCTTGCCCCCACCCTCTCCATTACTGAAGGTCTCTGCATAAAGCCCCTGAGGGAATTGAGCCTGGGAGGCGACCCTGCCCCCAACTGAGCACCAGAACTTAAGCTCACATTGAATAGCAGTCATGCCTGCCGAGGAAAGCTCACTTGAATCTCCGACCCCAAGCTCTAGCTGGGCGGATCTAGGCAGGGGTTCACAGGAATCTCAGAAGTCAAGTAACTGGCTGGGAAAATGCCCAGAAAAGGGAAGAAAAAAAAGACTATAGAGAGCTACTTTGAGGGGGTGCAGATGTTCACGCCTTTCAATTCTGATGACGAGGAAATATTCTTACCATCAGAGAAAGATGTGGAGGTCGGGGCCTCTGTATCCCAGACATCCGAGGTGGATGTCCGGTGGGCTCAGGCCTTGGAAGAGCTCAAAAAGGATTTTGAAAATCAAGTTAGAGAGGCAGAGGAAAAACTGGGAGGAAAAATGAGAGAGATGCAAGAAAAGCATGAAAAACGGGGCAATACCTAGCCAAAGGAGAGCCAAAAAAATGTTGACGAAAATAACACCTTGAAAAATATGCTCACTCAATTGGCAAAAGAGGTTCAAAAAGCCAAAGAATAGAAGAATGCTTTCAAAAGCAGAATTATCCAAATGAAAAAAGAGGTTCAAAAGAACACTGAAGAAAATAGTGCTCCCAAAATTAGAATGGAAGAGATGGAGGCTAATGATTTTATGAAAAACCAATAAATCACAAACAAAACCAAAAGAACGAAAAAATGGAAGAGAATGTGAAATATATCATTAGAAAAAAAACTGACCTGGAAAATAGTTCCAGGAGAATTTAAAAATTATGGCACTACCTGAAATTTATGATCAAATAAAGAGCCTAGACATCACCTTTCATGAAATTATCGAGGAAAACTGCCCTGAGATTCTAGAACCAGAGGGCAAAATAAGTACTGAAGGAATCCATCGATCACCACCTGAAAGAGATCCAAAAAGAGAAACTCCTAGGAATATTGTGTCCAAATTCCAGACTTCCCAGGTCAAGGAGAAAATATTGCACGCAGGTAGAAGGAAACCATTCCAGTATTGTGTAAATACAATCAGGATAACTCAAGATCTAGCAGCTTCTACATTAAGGGATCGAAGGGCGTGGAATAGGATATTCCAGAAGTCAAAGGAACTAGCACTAAAACCAAGAATCACCTACCCAGCTAAACTGAGTATAATACTTCAGGGGACAACATGGTTTTTCAATGAAACAGAGTACTTACAAGCATTCTTGATCAAAAGACCAGAGCTGAAAGAAAATTTGACTTTCAAACACAAGAATGAGAAGAAGCATGTAAAAGTAAACAGCAAAGAGAAGTCTTAAGGGACTTACCAAAGGTGAACTGTTTACATTCCTACATGGAAAGACAATATTGGTAACTCTTAAAACATTTCAGTATCTGGGTAGTTGGTGGGATCACACACACACACACACACACACGTACACACGTGCACGCACACACACATATACACATGCACGCACATACAGAGACAGAGAGCACAGAGTGAATTGAATAGGATGGGACAATATCTTAAAAGAAATTAAGGTAAATGGTGAGAAAGAAATGTAGTGGGAGCAAAGAGGGTGAAATGGAATGTGGTAAATTATATCTCATTCAAGAGGCAAGCAGGAGACTTTTTAGTGGAGGGAAAAAGAGGAGACCTGAGAAAATTCATGAAGTTTACCCTCATCAATTTGGAATAAAGGAAGGAATAAAATGCACACTCATTTTGGTATGAAAACCTATCTTAGAATACCAGAAAGTGGGGGAGAAGGAGATAAGCAAGGGGGGGATGATAGAAGGGAGGGCAATGGGAGGGGGGAGCAATTTGAAGTCAACACTCGGGGAGGGACAGGATCAAAAGACAGAATAGAAAAAATGGGGGCAGGATAGGATGGAGGGAAATACACTTAGTCTTACACAACACGACTATCATGGAAGTCATTTGCAAAACTACGCAGATAGGGCCTATATTGAATTGCCTGCCTTCCCAAAGGGAATGGGTGGGGAGGGAGGGATGGAGAGAATTTGGGACTCAAAGTTTGAGGAACAACTGTTTAGTATTGTTCTTGCTACTAGGAAATAAGAAATACAGTTAATGGGGAATGGCAAGTCATCTGGCCCTACAGGGCAAAAGAGAAGATGGGAACAAGAGAACGGAGGGATGAGAGAAAAGAGGGAAAATTGGTGATAGGCGAAGTTAGAATGCTCGGTGTATTGGGTTGGGGGGAGCGGATAAATGGGGAGAAAATTTGGAACCCAAAATTTTGTGAAAATGAATGTAAAATGTTAAATAAATAAATTTCTATTAATAAGAAAATAAATTTTAAAAAAAGAAAGCTTGGTCTTTGAGAAATAAGTTTAGCCAGAAAAGCCCAATTTTAGAGTCAGCTTTTAGCCAACAACGTGTACCCTTTTTTGGGCAGAACATAATCAAGTTAAGAAAGGGAGAAGGAGATTACTCACCTTCATCCAGCACCATAAATAAAAGGCTTTTGAGGATCAGATTATATTAAAAATCCTAAATTTATAAATTTATATAAAAATAAACAGAAAGTAATCTGAAGGAGGGGGGAAGGCAAGGCAAAAGTACCTTGGGGAATGTAAAAAGCTTTCATATAGAACACTGTGCTTGGGTGGAGCTTTAAAAAAAAAACAAACTAGAGATTAAGAGACATGGTTAAGGAATACATTCAAGGTATGAGGACCGTCGATGGAAAAGGCATATTTTGTGGGTCAGGAAGGGTGCTGAAGAATTTATGAAGGGACACCATCTATAATAATGTCAGAAAGTTAAGTTGGAGCCACGTTGCAAGGGTTTTAATTGTCAAAAAGAACTGATATTGATATAAAAAGAAGCAACAAGCTTCTGGTGTTTTATGAGCAGAGGTGCAATATAATGAGTCCTGTGTTACGAATGTATGTCCTTGGTAGATAAAGTAGAATTGAGAGATTTGGAGAAAGATACTGACCCGAGGAAGGAGCTGAACCAGGAGACTTTTTATAGTGGCCCACATTTACTGAAGATAATAATCAGAAAACACAGCGAGGGGGAGATCCAAGAGATATCAAAGAGGTAGAACTGATGAAACTTTCCAAGTGAACACAGAAAAGAGAGTGAATTGCTGCACAAGAGACAAAAATTGTCAAGTCAGAAATGGGAGAAATTTTGAGAAATATAACTGACCACAATTCTATGTCACTGTTAAGTTTGTAAATCATTTTACTCACAGCAGCTCAGTGTAGCTAGCAGTAATCAATTTTATAAAAGGATAGTGAAGTTCAGAGCTTGTAACTTCCCCAGGTTTACACAGCTAATATTTATCAGACTAGATCTGAACTCAGGTTTCTACTACCTATAAATTTAGTGTTCTCTGAGTTGGCTGAATTTATGAAGCCAACAATAAGTCCAAGTGGAGATGCCCTAAAGGCAAGTTGAACATCCAGGTCCTTAGCAAAAATAAATCTGATTTCCTTTAACAAAAACACTGACTCCGATCACTTTCTGGCTGAAGTTTTAGGCAGAAAGACTTACTGCTGGTGAGCTTTAAAAGGACTGTTTCTCAGCATGGCAAAAAAGGGAGTACAGAGTAGCATAAGTAAAGGAACAAGGCTAATACCTGCATGGTGGACGAAAATGACATCAGTAAGGCATAGAAAGATACTTTTTGAAAGGGAAAGGAAAAGTACCAGTTATCGTTGTTAAACACATCTTCATGAAATACACCATCACTATATTTTAAAGTTTCATCTAATTATTGCTACAGCCTATATGGTAGTAAAGCATTATCACGTGAATCTTCGCGAAATTTAGCAAGACTGAAATTAATCAACCAATAAATTGACATATAAATGTTTGCACAGAAGACTTTATCATTGCCCTTCTTATATATGGAAAATGTGATGGACTTACTCTTATGCAGAGACACTTATCAGCGTTAGGATCAGCAGTGATTTTTGTAGGCAAAAGATCTCAGTGAATTCTTGTTCTAAAGAAACGCTATTTTCTCAAAGCTCTCACTATTTATTTTGTGACTATCCTAATTTATAACCATATTCCAAGATGAAAAAACAAAACAGCAGCTCTTACTCACCAATAGACCACTTAATGTAATATTTGTAGCTTTATTCTTAGACTCTTTTATTTATGTCAGCAGTTCTTCCTAACCTTTTTCCTTGCCATGTCAAGTATTAAAGATTTCCACCTATTTTCTCACATTTGATTATTTTTTAGCAGTTAACCGAAATGAATGAGAATTCTAAATGTAACTAAACTTAAAGTCTTTAACATCTTACTCATTGTATTTGAAGTTTTCATTTTTCTCGTGGAGAGAAGAAGTAATTTAGTCATAACTCACCTTTAAATATTGTCCACTCGCTACTTCCACAACACAATCCTGGATAGTAAAATTAGGGTATGTTGTCCAAATTTCTCCAGCAGGGGGAAAGAGAAATCATCAAAAAATTATTTAACCATCATATAGAAGATTTTGAAAGTCCATACTTTGCCCTCAAGTATAAAATATATACTCTGTCAATTCATTTCATCATCTGATCTAAATTTTTCTATATTTCTTCGGGTACATTGCTGGACAGTCAGTGTATTATTTCATGGTTGTAGGAGACCATAGTTTCTTCATAAGGAATTTGTTCAATTTCAGACCGAATATTGTCCTGTCGTTACTTAACGCTGTATCCCCTCTTTTCAAGTCTCGTATATAAGACAGAATAATCTGTTTGAAACACAAAAACGATATGAGTCTATCATTCAGAGAAGAAGTCAGGGCCACGTTAATCAACAACAACTCTACCTTCTTTCATTTTATTTTCTGACTCATTAATTACTCTGTCTTTATCCAAAATGGAACATTCATATTATTCAACAAAGCCACCATGTAACTGTCCTTCTTATGCTAAATAGCCTACATTTGTATATATTAGTGCTGTTCTTCATGCAAGTTTTTTGCCTAGTGTGGTCTTTCCAACACCTGGAGTACCCATAAGCGGGATAATTGGAGAGCCTCATGGTTGTGGTGCCGGCTCTGTCCCAGTCACCTGCTCTCCACGAGGAAGCAAGAGGCAGAGGGAAATAGATTTATACAGGTACAATATTGAAGGTATAATATCTAGAAGCTGGGTAGAGGAAAACTGAAAAGGAATAAAATTAGAGTATAAGATTATTTTATTTTATTCCATTTTGGAAACCGATGTAGGGGGAGAAGCAAATTTATTTCTTTGGATTTCCTTCATTCAGAAATTTCAACATTTAGAAAGTCTTATAATTGCATCATTTCCTGTGTTATATGGCTATAATGCTCAGACTATGATGGATCTTGTCACTAAAACCTCCTTCAAACTATCACTTCTGTAGTCTTATCTCCTCTCCTTTCCTATATTTTTCTCTTCGTTTTTCCTCCTCTAAATTAGGAGTCTATCTTATTTCCTCATTTCTTTTTCCATCTTTTGTCCATTATGCACAAAATTTGATTTCATTTAAGTTTCCAATAAACATTAATTTCACAAGGGAATCATCACTATTATTAATATTATTATTATTAATTATTACGATTTTGCCTAGATATCTAACTCCTTTGCTATAAATAGCTTTCCCTGTGCAATCAACTATTCTAAAGTAGATTGTCATCTGACATGTAACTTGGAATATTAGTGAGTTTAATGGGATACAAAAAGTTTAAATCATTAATCGGAGGTCACAAAATTTGAGTTAGAGATAAAAAGACTTTCTCACTTCATATTTGCCCTTTCAATCCGTTAGGAAACATTGCATTTCAGCAAAGAAATGATCAAGTCCCTTAAATGTCCTCTAATTGTCATCATTTATTTAAACCTACCTATTTCATATCATTACTTGTGTCCTTAGCATTGTACTATTCTCTTTTTCAGGTTTTATTTTAAAATTCCTTTCGACTTTAGCCATGATGGTCTCTGACAGAGATCAAAGTATTGGTGACATATTCATTCTCTTAGGATTCTCTGACTACCCAAAATTTCAGATTCTTCTCCTTCTGCTTTCCTTGGCCATATATGTGATTACTGAAATGGAAAATCTTAAAATGGTTGCTATCACTATATATCATTATGTTACATATCATCATACTGAAGTCAAAATTATACATTCCAATTTATTTTTTTCCTTAAACACTTGTTCTTTATGTATTTCTATTACTTTACTGCTGGCACACTGAAGCTGTTGACAAAATTAGTTTTAAAAGATAGGGCCATATCTATCCCTGCTCGCATCACATAATTCTTCTTTACTGATAATTGTGCTTTGACTGATACGTTCATGTTGGCAGTGATGGAATATGATTACTATGGCCATTTTTAATCCCCTTTAATATATCATCATCATGTCCCAAAAATATTGTGCCCTGCTGATGGCTGCACCATTCTTCAGGGGCATACTCTTCTCTCTACTATTCCCCTACTGTCTCCTTGCATTATCTTTGATTAATTGATGAATATCATTAATAATTTTTACTGTGAATACTTTGCCATACCATGCCTCCTGCTCTGATGAGTGCTTTAGTCAGCTATATAGTTGAGAATTTTAATATGTTGAGCATACTTGTGGTCATATTAACTTCGTATATTTTTTTTTAATTTTTTTAACTGTCATGAAGATGTATTCTGTTAGGACAAAGCATAAGGCCTTTTCCACTTGTGCCTCCCATCTGGCAGACGTTGGAAGCTTCTGTGGAACAGTCCTTTTCCACAACTTAATACCCAATAGTAAAAGCTCCTGGCTGAGCATCACTGAGATCTCTGAAATCTCTGTTTGCGATAGAGTGTTTAAATTAATTTCCTAGCAGTCTTATTTAGTTTAGAAATTCATGGTTTGTTTTGATATAATGATATAAATTTATTCAGCCCCTCATTTCCATGGCTTGCTTTCTTTTCCTTAATCTAATTATTGCTTCACTTGATAATTTATAATTATACAAAGAAGTTGGGCTTAGCCTTAATGGTTCACTCTTCCTTTTTTTTCTGGAAATCCCCTACACATGTGTTTCTTATGAGTGATTATATAATGTGACTTAAGTAGTCTATGCCTTTGATTGGATGCAAGATTTATATTCCATATTGCCCCAATTCTTCTTTCAACAGCTTTCCCCTGCTTTTTACTCTAAAAAAATATTGTGATCAGCTCTTCAATCCTGCATCCCTCCCTTTCAACTCGGTAATCTGTATTATCAGAGCAACCTGTACTGATTTTGAGGGAGTCACTAGTTGAGGGTGATGTATCAAGAACAATACAGAGATCAGGGAGAATTCAGAGGAAAGCTTCCTTGTAGGTTTTTTCAGCTTCCTTTGTCTTCACCCAATAGAACGTAAGGTCTTTGAGGTCAGGGGCTGTCTTTCTACTTGTATTTTTCCTTCTGCTGCTTAGAAAAGTATCTAGAACATAGAAAGTTCTTAAGAAATACTTATTTATGGTTCACAGTGTCTTGACGTCAAAAAATATGTATTAAATTCTCTCAATAAACACTTTTAAAAAAAATTATGCTGGCCAAGCCTTAGCCCAAGAAATGTGAGGGCGAATTATTCTGTTACATGACAATGTACATCTAATAATGCATTTTATAATTTTGTGGAAAGTTTATGTTAATATTTGTGAAGGAATTTTAACTGCAATAGTAATATAATTTCTAGAAAATTTTGTTCTCTTAAAATGATGTAGCAAAGATGTTTTTCTTTAATTAGTTCTTTTTATCCCATCCATATAGGTTCAGTAGTCTCTAGCGACTGCATCCCTAAAAATTTCGAGGCAAATGTTATGTCCTCAACAAAAGCACTGAACTCAGATTTCAGAAAGAATAAGGGGGCATTTTTTCTGACTCTGCGCTTTGCGGTAAAATGAAGAGATTTCCATTCTCCTTGGACAGTCAGCGAACAAAACACGAGATTCTGCAAATTTACACTCACCCATATATTCCAAGCATTCTCTATGACACTCTTCCATTCGCTTCTTTCGTAATCCATGATTCTCTTTCAACTTGATTCTATAGAATTGAAAAATAAGTCCTAACTTTGAAACTAATCCCATTACTATTTCCATGATTGTAATAACAATTTCTTTCTCACACCCCACCCCTTACCCACCTTTCCTTAGTTGTATTTGTTTTACTTCTTATTGTCTATCTCTAATTACCTCCAACAGGAGTTATGGTCAGCTCTGTCAGGAATCAAAGTACAACATCCTCATAGGATTCTCTGATAACTCAAAGCTCCAGGTGTCCCGTTTTCTCCTGTTCCTCATCATCTATGCAGTCGCTGCAATGGGGAATGTGGGCACGATTGTGATCATCAACATCAATCCCAAACTCCACACTCCCATGTACTTTTTCCTCAAGCACTTGTCTTTTGTGGATTTCTGTTACTCCACTACAGTTACACCAAAACTACTGGAAAGTTTAGTTGTAGAAGACAGAAGCATCTCCATCAAAGGCTGCATTACACAATTTTCCACTTGTGTAATCTGTGGGGCAACAGAGATGGTCATGTTGGCAGTGATGGCCTATGACCGCTTTGCTGCTATATGTTTCCCTTTACTGTATGGAGTTTCCATGTCCCCAAAACGCTGTCCCCTCCTAGTGACTGTGGCAGATTCTTGGGGAATAATTTATTCTATTATACTCACTCACTTCTTGTACTGTCATTTTGTGAAACCAAAATTATTAACAACTTTGTATGTGAATATTCCGTCTTCCTATCTGCTTCCTGTTCTAATAAACACTTCAGTGAGGTAGTGGTTTTTATCTTTGGAAATCTCAGAGCATTTGGTACCCTCATCATTATTCTTACATCCTATCTTTTCATTTTTGTCACAATCCTCAAAATGCATTCAGCCAGTGGGAGATCTAAAGCTTTCTCCACCTGTGCTTTCCAATTGACAGTTGTTACCGTTTCCTATGGCACTATCCTCTTCCTCTATTGTATTCCAAATTTCAAAAACTCACGTTTTTTTTTTAATCAAAGTGGGATCTGTTTTTTATATTGTAGTGATTCCTATGCTAAATCCTTAAATATAGAGTCTAAGGAACAATGATGTGAGGGAAACCTTGAGGAAATTAATGGGTCTCAAAATAATTTCTCAATGGGATCATTCCTATGGCTTTTATGACTACTTGATTAACCTTTCTGATTTGTAATGATTTTTAATTAATTTGAAGTCCTATTCAGATATTCCCTCCTGTAGTCATCACACTTTTAATTTCTACTACTTTCTGAAACATACTCATGAGCATTTTAGGTAAATAAAGAAAAAGATATTTGAAATAAGAAAACTTACTGATGGAAAATAACTTGATTATATTTCATGACGTACTATAAACCTCAGAACGATTTATTAAACCTCCTTGACAATTTATTGTCAAAATATATCCATTGATTCTGCAAGATTGATTGCTAGTTTCTTCATATCTCCATTATTTCATAAAAAAGAAAGGAACAAATATTTAGGGCTTGAGCTAGTACAGTGAGCAGATGTTTTTTGGAGACTGTAATGGGGATACATATATATGTATGTACATATATATATACATTTATTCGTATATACATATATACACATACATATAAATGCATATATATATGTATATATGTATGTGTGTGTGTGTATATATATATATATATATATATATATATATATATATATATACACATGTGGGAGTGTATGTGGGGTGTTGATGGGGTGCTTAAGTGTCTATGCTTGGATTCTAATTCTAAAAATCACATTTCTCTATAAAAATCACATTTCTCCCTGGTTTATCCATAGAAGTTCCTCCTCAGACCAAGAATAGTCCGAACTACCAAAACTTTTATCTCTGTTCTGGACACAGTATCCAGCTGCACCTGTAGAATTTTTTTTTATTTTGAACCACCTGTGTACTGGCTGAACTGACTGTGTACTGGGTGAAATTTATTACTCACTGACCAATCACATATTTCCTAGACTTAGACATATGTACGCTCCCTTACATTTATCTTGTCAAATAAGATATTAATGAGGGCAACCTGGGTATTTTTCAGTCAGCTCTTATAGTTAGTTAATATAGTGACATTTCAGGGCTAAAACCACACATTCCAGTAGTTCCATTTGGGGTTATCTCCTGATGAACTCTCTGAAAAATACCTGCACAGTAGATACTAAAAGTGCATGTTTTTTTTTTAACAAAAAAATTTCATTAACCCCTCCCTAATATGCCTCACGAATCATCTCAGTAGCATATTGGGCATAGGTTTTACTAAAGAATGTCATGTATAATTTTAACTGTACCCCTCTAAAGTTACTTGAGAACTCTTACCTACTGAAAAGTGTGATAAATCTTTACCGCCTTGACCTCAAGAATACTTGAGTCTGTGAATTCTTTCTTTATTTTTCTTTTATTTCCAGTGTTCCACAATCACTTCCCTATAACTTAGATATTTTTCCCCTTCCATTCCTCCTCCTTCGTTGAGTAGGCATACAATTTTATAAAGGTTCCACACATACATAACAATTGAATACATTTTCACCTAAATCATGTGGCATAGAAGAATTAAAATGAATGAGAGAAAACATAAAACAAACCAAAGTATAATACAAAAGAAACTGATCTGCTATATTTTGTGATCGAATTCCATAGTTCTCTCTCTGGATGTGGAAGACATTTTGTCTTAAGTGATCACTGGGAATTTTTTAAGTCTTCACATTTCAATGAAGGTCTTAGTCTATCAGGAAAATATCCTCACACACTGTGGTTGTTACTGTGCATAAAGTTCTCCTGGTTCTACTCCTTTCACTCAGCATCAGTTCATATAGGTCTTTCCAGGCCTCTCTAGAGTCTTCCTGTTTATCATTTTTTACAGCACAATAGTATTCCTTTACATGCATATACCACAATTTATTCAAGCATTCCCCAATTGATGGGAATGCCCTTGATTTTCCAGTTTTTGGCCACCACAAAGAGAACTGATAAAATATTTTTGTACATGTGGGACCCTTTCCCATTTTTATGATCTCTTGGGGATACAGTCCTGGAAGCCGTACTGCTGGTTCCAAAGGTATGCACATTTTTATAGCTCTTGGGGCATAGTTCCAAGAAGCTCTTGAGAATGGCTGGATCAGCTCACAGCTCCACCAACAATGAATTAGTGTTCCAACTCTCCCACATCTTCTCCAACATTTATCATCATCCTGTTTTGTGATGTCAGCCACTATGATAGGTGTGATGTGGTATCTCAGAGTTGTTTTTATTTGGACTTTTATAATCAAGAGTGATTTAAAGCATTTTTTCATATGACTGTAGATAGCTTTGATTTCTTCCCCTGAAAAGTGCTTGTTCATATGATTTGACCATGTATCAATTTGGGAAAGACTTTTATTCCTGTACATTTGACTCAGTTCTCTATATATTTTAGAAATGAGGACTTTATCACAGACACTACTTGCAAAAATTCTTTCCTAGTTTTCTGCTTTCCTCCTAATCTTGGTTGCACTGGATTTGTTTGTGCAAAAACTTTTCAATTTAATGTAATCAAAATTATCCATTTTGCACTTTATAATGTTTTCTATCTCTTATTTCATCAGTCCCCTTCTCCATAAATCCGATAAATACACTATTGCCCTCTCCACTAATTCGTTTATACTATCAGTCTTTATATCTAGAACATGTACCCATTTGGACATCATTGTTGTGTATGGTGTCAGGGATTGGTCTATGTCTAATTCCCGCCATACTGTTATCCCGTTTTGTTGAGTTCCCCGAAGATCTATTCCTGCATGAGATCTTTCTTCCAGGCGCTAATGAATGAGGTGGGAGCAAGGATGGTATGCACTCCGTTTATTCCCAGCTAACTCAGAGTATGTAAAGACACTCTACTTCCATGCATGCAAGAAGCTCGTATACACTGTGTGCTTAGCTTACGTGCTTGGCTGTTGTTGCTCTTACTCAAGATAATTGTGAAGGTTGGTTATTGCATAAGGATGGTCCGTCACATAAGTCATGCAGGGGCATGACGTCTCAAAAGATTTCTCCCCAGGACACCATGAACGTTATAACCCGAGAGTTCCAAACTCCTTACAATTCTCCCCTTTTTATTCATGATGAACTTTCCAGAGAACTTGTGTGTTAAGATCTAGCCTCTGAATCACACCTTTTAAGACCAAGGATGCAAAGCTAACAATAAATAGTAGGATACATAAAAGAACTAATAGGCATATAATAAAAGCATTTCCAGCATGAGCTATATAACTCAAAATAGATGGAATGGATAAATGTTTGAAGAAATCTATAATATTTTCTGCAGACTTATCAGGAGTTACATCTTGATCTGCTGTGTCATATATAGCTTGGGAAAGCTTATATAAATCCTCAATTTCCAGGGTCAAAATCTGATTATCAATAACCCCATTCAAATGTTTTTTGAACCTTTGCCAATCATAATCTGACTCATTATACAGGTTGTTAGGCACATATAGGCAGGTCCAGCGATAACCACATACCAATATTTGATGAAATTCAGCTCTTAATTCCTTTTACGTTGTATAAGAGTCCAAAGCATTTTTCCTTTGTTCCTGGAACCCTAAAGACACATTTCTTGCCAGCTTTTTCATGAAGTTAGCTTGTACACTTTCATTCTGTGCTGCGCATACTGACATAGTGAATGATAATGAGGACATAATCAATGAGAGCTAGAAAGATATTCCCAAGACTGCACAAATAATACATCTTTTAACCCTTGGTCCCGGGGGAGAAGCCAAGATGGTGGAGTAGAAAGACTCACGTATGCTAGCTCCGAAACCCGCAGCCCATAAATTTCCTGTAAAAAGAACTCCCCAAAAATTCTGCAGCAAAGGAACCCACGCAGCAACGAAGGGGAGGAGATTTCCATTCCAGAGAGCCTTGAAAAACTGACCCCAAAAGTCCATCTTGCACCGGACAGTGGAGCCCACCCTTGTGCTGCCCTGGCCACGCGGCCCTGAGAGGAGCAGATCCGAACAGGCTTCAGGGACGGAACCTCCGGCGGTCGCGAAGGTCCCTCTGCCCACAGGCGCTACAGGTCAGTGAGAGAGACTTCTGGGCTGGTCGAGAGGGGAGCGTGGTGTCTCCATAATTCAGGCCCTCTCGAGAAGCAGGGACAGAGGCAGCGGCGGCCTGGGGCTCCCAGGGCAGATAGAAGCTCAGGGCCATTACTGAAGATATCCTCATAAAATCCCTGAGGGAACCGAGCCTGGGATGTGGCCCTGCCCCCACCCAAGCACCATAAATTAAACTCACATTGAATAGCAGCCACTCCCGCCGCTGAAAGTCCTGAGGCTGGGGAGCAGCATTTGAATCTCAGACCCCAAGCACTAGCTGGGCAGATCTAGGCGGGGGTGGAGAGGAATCTCAGAAGTCAAGTAACTGGCTGGGAAAATGCTCAGAAAAGGGAAAAAATAAGACCATAGAAGGGTACTTTCTTGGGGAACAGATGTTCCCGCTTTTCATTTCTGATGATGAGGAACAATGCTTACCATCAGGGAAAGACATAGAAGTCAAGGCCTCTGTACTCTAAACATTCGAAATAGATATTCAATGGGCTCAGGCCATGGAAGAGCTCAAAAAGGATTTTGAAAAGCAAGTTAGACAGGTGGAGGAAAAACTGGGAAGAGAAATGAGAGAGATGCAAGAAAAGCATGAAAAACGGGTCAATACCCTGGTAAAGGAGACCCAAAAAAAATGCTGAAGAAAATAATACCCTGAAAAATAGGCTCATTCAGTTGGCAAAAAGCCAATGAGCAGTAGAATGCTTTCAAAAGCAGAATTAGCCAAATGGAAAAAGAGGTTAAAATGAGTGTGCATTTTATTCCTTCCTTTAGTCGAATGTGATGAGGGTAAACCACGTTTTTTTTTTTTTTCTCAGCTCTCCTCTTTTTCCCTCCACGAAAAAGTCTCTTGCTTTCCTCTTGAATGAGAAATAATTTACCCCCTTCCATTTCTCCCTCTCTCCTCCCACCACATTTCTCTCACCATTTACTTTAATTTCTTTACAATATAGTCTCATCCTATTCAATTCACTCTGTGCTCTCTGTCTCTGTATGTGCGTGCATTTGTGTACAATCCCACCGACTACCCAGATACTGAAAAATTTTAAGAGTTAACAAATATTGTCTTTCCACATAGCAATGTAAACAGTACACCTTTGGTGAGTCCCTTACGACTTTTCTTTGCTGTGAAAAGATCTCACGCCTACAGGAACTTCTAGGGTGTCGTTCATCAGCCTCTGGGGAAAGAGGAAAAGGAGTGAAAGCTGGAAGAAGAGGAAGAGGTGGCGGAGGAAGAGGAGGACCATGAGGAAAAGCAGGCACATTCGAAGCGAGAGGATGAAGCAGCGGAGGAAGCTGGTAATCAGCTCTCTGGCGCTGTCAGGGCCAATGAAGCAGCGGAAGAAGCTGGGAATCAGCTTTCTGGCGCTCTCAGGCCGGCTGATGATGCTGCAGGTGACAGCCAGGATGGCGTCGATGGCGATATCCAGAATTCAGCCTGTTGAGAGAAAAACCAAAACAAACCGTGCGTTCCAATCGTGGTCTCAGAAAACGTAGAAATTACAGTTTAATTTAAAGTTGGTAGCGAACATTTAAACCGATTCAGTCAAAAGTGAAAAATCGAGCCCCCCCACTGTCAGCAATGTTCTCCGCTATAACTGAAGACCATTTAACCTACCTTAACGGAGTGGAAACAGCTTAGTGTTTATGGACCGAAACAGATACAGGAACCATGGGAACACAAACTGTGAACCCCCTCTGTGAGGGAGGAGCTCTGCGGCTGTCCATTTTCCAGCTGAACAGACCCATAATCAATAGGAAGAGATCCTGTAACCCCCCCCCCCCCCCCGCCCCCGGGTTGATATCCTTACATTGTCTTCCCTACATTTGAAAGGGCCCTTCCCTGACTGCTTCTTAAGGAGGCCGCCCTCCAAGTGAGCAACTGCAGAGGCCAGCTGAAGAAGAAGGCCACGGCGAACCGCTGCATCCTGGCCCACATCCAGTCCCTGTAAGGCCAGCACACCTCCACACCCTGCCACCGAGTGAGTGACTGAGGCTAGCTGGTTTCTTCGGCCAGGAGAAGCCGTGGCTGAGGAAAAACGTTTGTTCGATGTAATTGTGGAAACGTAAAGAGTCTTTGAAGCCCACTGCGCCCAAAAGCTGAGGGACTGGGCCCGGAGTCCTTCTGGCCCTGGCTTACTCAAAGAGAGTAGGCCCAGGGACGCACACCCTTGCCAATGGAAATAGAAATCAAGTTAGCTCCCTCACCTTTGGTCGAATAGAATCTCTCTAGAGTCCAGTTTCAAAGGAGTCAGGCCTGCGGTGGCCTTCTCTCTGGCCACGGCTTGTCTGACATGCCCCAGTTCGGGGTCATCACGGGAGCACCCTGAGGCCGTCAACTTCAAAACGTTGTGGTCCATGGATGCTGGCCCCTCACGCTACTTCTCCTCTGCGGCGCTTTCGTCGGAGGACCCGATTCGTGGCCCCTTACCTGCCAGCATGAGGTTTTCCCCTGCCAGCATGAGGATTACCTCCGCATCTGCGCCCCAAATCAACCTTACCCCAGGCACCCTGGGGGCAACACTGGCCTCCGTGACCGGATACACTTCTGTTCCACTTCGAAAGCCATTCATGGTTGATCATTGATTGATCTCTTGTGGCAGCTTTCCCTTCCTCTCCTTCAACTTGACGCCATTGTGTCTGCATTCCCCCTTCAATCTTTGCAAATAGCAATATTCGCATCCTTTGGCAGCTGGACCATTTTCCCACATTCGGAAAGAATGCGCTGCTTTTCAGTGTCCTCAGCCTCTTCAAGGAAGTTCTGTTTCTCTCACTCGGATCGAAGCCCTTTCCAACTCCACTCCTTTCTTCCCTAAGGCAGTGAGAACCTCCTGGAACTTCTTCTTGCCGGCGGCTGTTTCCAAGGGAAGCGCTAGGTGATCTTGTGTTATGGGAGTAATAAAGAGGAAACAGTGAAGACCTTGTGGTCTTCTCACAGAATTCTTTTTACCTATCTGCAGGTCAGCTAGTCAGGCTGACCATGCTCTGGCGCAAATGACGTCTGAGCATTTGACTAGTGAGGCACACATTTTGTACTTTGCTGTTGGGCCTCCGAGTCTGGAAGCACTGAATGCTCTCTCCTCTTCAATATTCCCGCCATGTCCTGGGGTATTTCCAAGGGCACCTTGCCCAGATTCTCCTCTCCTTCCCTTTTTCCGTGCCCCGAAGAGATTTCCACTTTATCATAGCATGAGATCCGAGGGTATTCAGCAACCTACGTATATCCGTTTCCCGGGGCATGTCTGTCAAATGACTCCCTCCTCTGCAAGTGGGATGAAAGTGAGGCCACGGCTGGCAAACGGGAAGAAAATTCCAGCATGTATTCCTTCCACCAAACCACCTTCTTCAACATGCAAGCATTCTCTTCTTGTGCCTTTAAGCCGTATCCAGTCATTCCAGATTTGGGCAGTGATGGTTCCTCTAGCACTAGGGTAATCCACTGAAATGCCTCCCTCAGCATCATGAAGCAGGACCCACCTTCAGCATCAGGACAGAAAGTGAGGAAGATCAACCTTCCCACACGAGGAATATTAGGAAAATCTTTCTTGATTTGCTGCCCTCAAAAGTTTCCCTTTGCTCACCAAGATCCAGTCTTAGGAAGGCGCCACGTTGGACATGGATATTCCCTTCATACGTGAAGGGAAAATTGCTCACATTCAAAAAAGGCCTAAAGTGAAGTTTGGGGAAAATTGTTTAGCAACAGAGACCTGTAGGTCCTCTTGGACTTTCCCTGTAAACAGTGACTGAGGGGGAAGACAAGATAGTAAGAACTCAGTTGATCCAGGCAGTGAGCAGTGCTTTTATCTCTTTTCTGACACCAGGGCCTTAAGTGAACCTATCAGCTAGTAGTTTGCCCTTCTATGGATGTCATTTACCTGAAGCCAGGACTGCCCAAGGCTGGACACACGTAGCCACTAGAAAGAAAAACATTTTTGGGCTTCTTTGTTCTCAGAAAAGCCTGGGAAAATAGCCTGGAGCCAAACAAGGGCGGAACCCTTCCTCCCAGCGACATCTTGTTCATGCCTTTTCCCTCAGTTGACCTGAGTCGTGACTAGTGAATGCCGTCCAAGAGGTTGGGGCTTGGGAATTCCCTTACACACTTCCTTATCTGGCCACCATTTGGATAGCAAGGTCAGGGCATGGAAATGGCTTGTTCCCGCCGTTTGTCCTGGGCTGGCAGCTAGCAGCACATCGAATTCGGCCAGTGGCAAACTCCTATCAAGGCATCCCACCAAACACACACTTAGAAACGCAGGTGGACACGTTGTATCGACTGAGAAACAGACAACAAAAGAAAGGCATACCTGGAGACGCAGAGGCAGACGGAGGAACAGCTAGAACAAGAGAAAGAGAGAAGCAAACTACAGAACATGACGCACATGAGGCCTTGCAAGGCAAGGAGCTGCTGCCATGAGACATTGAGTCTCTCGGACCTTGAGCAGAGGCAGGAGAATGGCCTGAAAGCTAGAAAACTCCAAAGAGAATGAGAAATATTTCCAACAATGCCATGGTTGCACTATGGGCCCAATTTCCCCAGCTCCTCCAGCGAGATTTTCCTAAAGTTCGAAAATGCAAGGGTGTTTAGGCACAGCGCAGTTAGACCTCAATTCCCCACCATGTGCGCCCCGGGACGTTCAAGGTTAAGGTATCGGCGAATATGTGAATGGGCAGGCCAGATGAACCCAGAATAAACTTGCTGACCTAAGGGAGCTGAGGCATGGCTGTGGCAGAGAGAGCAGAAATGTTTCCCCACACGGTTTGTGAGCGAGGGCAATAGGGCTGAATTTTGCTGCTCCTTCCCATCCCTGGGGTTTCCAATGCCTGCAAAATGAGTTGGGCTTTTAGTGATTGTCAGTTCAGGGGTGGTTGCCTTGATGGTTTTCATAGTGGTGATGGGTTCATATACTATGATATTATGCACTCTCCTTACGCACTCTTTTGAGAGCCTCAGAGAAGTTCTTTCTACATGTGGTTCCCATATCACTGTTGTGATTTTATTCTTTGGTCCTGTACTCTTCATTTATATTAGATCAGCCACCACCTTTTGGGAAGATAAATTGTTTGCCCTTTTTTACACCATCCTAGCTCCCATCCTCAATCCTTTCATCTATACTCTGAAAAATAAAGACATGAAAAATGCAGTGAAGAATACATGGAGCAGAAAAAAGTTCTTAAGAAGAAAGCTCGTTTTCTGAGAAAAAAAAGCTTCCCCTAACCAGATTTTCATGGTTCAAAGTAATTGAAAATTCAGTGCCTAGTTAAGTCTTGTCAGAATCCAATAAGATTTAGAGGACTAAGGGACTAGTGACCCGTGTAGTTAAAGCAAACTATGTTTTTTTTTTTCAATGGTGGAAAAAGACTAGAAAGAATAACCAGTACAATGTTGGATAATAGGTCAACGAGATGTTTGTTCACAAACATGTCGGTAGAGGAAGAATGAGTTCCTCCTGCCTCGCACAATAGCAAACTTTTTTTTAATTCCAATGAAAATTATATATTTTTAAAACTGTTTCCATTGATAAGATGTTTTCTCTCCCCCCAATGTTGTTATATAAACATTATCGATGGAGAGGGATATTTTTTGAGATCTGTTTGAAACAACTTAACATCTTTCAATTGAAATCTTGCAGACAATAGTGTAACAAAGGGAAAACCTGATCCTACAGGTTTTACCCAATCTAAATTAATGGAGAGAGGGAAGGAGAGGGGAAGGGAGTTTTGGACAACAGTCCACAGAGTACTGGGGACAAGATAAGAGAGAATATGAGAGGAAAATGGAAGGGAAAGGAAGAAAATGAGATAAAGAAAGAAGAAAAGGAAGGAAGAAAGGGTATAAAGAAAGAAAAGGTAGAAGGAGGAAGAGAAAAAAGGTGAGAAAAAGTGTTTTGAAAGGGAAGAATAAATATGTTCATGGAATTTTTACATCTGTCTTTGATTCCAGTTGGATGAATAGTGTACTGGTCTTGGAGTCAGGGAGAAATAGATTAATATTTCCCTTTTATTTTTTCCCAGTGGAAATTTTGCTTATTTCAGAAAATAAATTGACTGTCAAGCCTACTCTTTGTGTTTTACATTACTTCTGTACATTAATAAAATTGTAGTCATGTAGTTTCAAAGTTTTACAACTTATAATCAGAGAGGTGGGTGAAGTGTTGCATTGGGAATCAAATATACGTGGGTTTGAATGCTATCTATGACATTAAATAGATGTGTGATCACAGGAAAACTAGTGTTCCTTTCTGTGGCTTAGTTTTGTCATCTTTAAAGTGACTATATGAATTCTTCAGAAGGCATTTTTAAGCTCTGAAAGAGATTATGTGTGGAAATCACTTTGTAAATACGTATTTCTATCTGATGTGTATTTTCACATCTTTCAAATTACATTCCAAAAAGCCACAGAAGGCAAACCGTGAATAGAAAGGTATGATTCAACATCTCAGTGATCCAACTATTTGGATACAGATGTGAATGGCAGACCATAAACAATGCCCTAGAGTTTTCTTTTTGCTGAATGCTCATATCATTTTATTGAACGCAGTATAGACTTAAGTTATGCTTATTGAATCAAATTGAATTAGTTGTTTGAAGTTCAACTAATAAAATTGAAATAGTTAATAGGAAAATCATTTTTCATTTCCTTTTTTTTCCTTAACTTGTATGTATATAGCTAACAGTTAACTTGGTGCCTTACTCATAGAGGGGAAATGCTTAATAAATATTCGCTGAGTTCATATAATTCGAATGGAAATATAAAGAATAATTAGAAGTAGGTATTGAGTCTGATAATTTTTGAAATGATAGGTAGCACATTTGAATACGACGTAGAAAATGTAAATTTTGAGAGGGATAAGACAATATAAAGAACATAAATAGTCTGAAAATTGCAGTAAATTACACCTTGAGAAAGCAAGGAAATATCCTAAAAACAAGCTGATAGGAAAAAAAAATCTACTGATATACACACAGTGTGTTTGTGTATTTGTGAGTGAGTGTGTGTGTTTTCCACAAGGGGAATTTTAGAAAAGAAAATGTTGAAATTGAGCAATACATTCCAGTTCTTTCAATTGTGTCCATTTTTGTTTAAATCCATTTGGGTTTGTTGACAGAGATAATTGAGTGGTTTCCCATTTCCTTCTCAAGTTAATTTAACAGATGAAAAAAAAAAACACTGAGAAAAATGGATTGAAGGGTCTTCCTAATGGTAATACAGCTAGTGTGTGAGGTCAGATTTGAGCTCTGGAAGATGCGTCTTCCTGAATCAATTTCCAATTCCCTATCCATTGTACTACTTAGGTCTCCTGAATAATATACTACTACTGCTACTGATGATGATGATGATGATGATGCATCAATAAACAATTTTATTAAATAAAAATTTATAATAACGGAATGTATTGAATTTTAGAAAGTATTTGACACAATTCACAGGGGAAAATTTATATTTCAGAACTTTATAAATTAAAAAAAGAATAAAGTTGATCATGACTGTGGAACCAATTAAAAAAACCAAGGAATAGAGGAAATGAGAATATCATAAAATGAAAATTGTAGTCAAATGTCAATGAGAAATTAAAGCACAGAAACTTTAAAAGAATAGAAAATAAATTATTTTAAAAGTTATTAAATGAAACTAGGATTTGACATTTTTAAATAAAAGGAAAAAAGATCTAATTTGATTTTTAAAAGAGAGTAAAACCTAATTGTTGAATCAAAAGTGAAAAAGAACTAACATGCATACAAACATATATGTACACACTTGTATACATACATACACACATATATGTGTGTGTTTCCTTTGGAGAGGTAATAGGAAAACTATCATAGTGTGTAATTGAAAAGGAAGAATGAGAGGATATCTAGCAGAAAGGAGTGATAAACATCAGAAGCCACAAAAGACTCAAGAATGAGAAGAACTAAAAAAGTATATTGCATTTTGTTGACTCAGAGGTTGTCAGTTTCTTAGAAGATATTCAGTGCAGCTGTAGGGCAAAAAACATCACAATGTGCTGACAACATGTCTATTCAGGAGGAAAAGACAGTTATTAAGAAGTACAGTAGTGAGAATAGGGACAGTAACTGGGAAAAATATTTAAAGTAAGTTTGTGATTCTTTTCTTGTACATAGAATTGTTCTTTTTAAAATATATATTTATTTTTAATTTGCATCATTCACTTTTAAAAGATTTTAAGATCTACATTTTCACCCTTTTATTCCCTCCTGCACAAGATATAGGTTATACTTATATGAAAATATTAAATATGTTTCCACATTAGTCACATTGTGAAAGAAGAGTCAGGTCAAAAAGGAAAAATCATGAGAAAGAAAGTATTTTTTAAAAAGGAGAGAAAAAAAAACATGTTCCAACCTGCATTCAGACTACATAGTTCTTTCTCTTTATGTCGATAGTGGTTTCCATCATGAGTCTTAGAATTGTCCTATATCATTGCCTTGCTGAGATGATCTAAGTCTAAGAAAGTCAGTCATTGCACAATGTTGATATTACTATGTACAGTGTTCTCCTAATCCTGCTCACTTTACTCAGAATCAGTTCATACAAGCCTTTCCAGCTTTTTCTTAAGTCTACCTGCTCATCATTTCTTATGGAACAATATAATTCCATTACATTCCTATAACACAACTTGTTCAGCCATTCCCCAATTGATAAGCATCGCCTCAATTTTCATTTCTTTGCCACCACAAAAAGAGATACTGCAAACATTTTTGTGTGTTTGGATCTTTTCCCCTTTTTATGATCTCTTTGGGTTACAAACCTCATGGAATCAAGTGGAATTCACACTTTTATAGACCTTTGGGCATAGTTTTAAATTGCTCTCCAGAATAGTTGGATCAATTCACAACTCCAACCAAGAATGCATTAATGTTCCACTTTTCACACATCTCCAATATGTATCATTTTTCTGCTTTGTCATGTAAGCTAATCTGATAGATATAATGTGGTATCTCAAAGATGTTTTGATTTGCATTTCTCTAATCAATACAGATTTAGAGCACTTTTTCATATGGTTATAGATGCCTTTAATTTCTTCTTTTGGAACCTACCTCTTCATAAAATTTGGCCATTGATAATATTATTCTTAAGGATATTTGTAGACAAAGTTCCAGGATTCCGTAGATAATTTAAGATAGAAGATCCATTAGAAGGGAATTATGACTGCTACAAATAGGTCTTGAGTGACTCAGGAGCAAATTAGGTTAATAATATGGAAGCAGAATTAGTATTGATGAGCAAGAAGAATGTCTCTCTCTCTTTTTTAATTAAATTTATTTATTTACCTTTTTACATTCATTTTCACAAAATTTTGGGTTCCAAATTTTCTCCTCATTTGTCCCCTCCCCCACCCAATACACCGAGTACTCTAATTTTCCTTATCACCAATCTGCCCTCTCTCCTATCCTTCCTCCCTTCTCTTATCCCCATCTTCTCTTTTGTCCTGTATTTCCTAGTAGCAACAACAATACCCCACAGTTGTTCCTAAAACTTTGAGTTCCAAATTCTCCCCATCCCTCCCTCCCCAACCATTCCCTTTGGGGAAGGCAGCCAATTCAATATAAGCCATATCTGTGTAGTTTTGCAAATGACTTCGATAGTAGTCGTGATGTGCAAGACTAATTGTATTTCCCCCCATCCTATCCTGCCCCCCATTGTTTCAATTCTGTCTTTTGATCCTGTCCCTCCCTGAGTGTTGACTTCAAATTGCTCCCTCCTCCCATAGCCCTCCCCTCCATCATCCCCCCACCCTACTTATCTCCCTCTCCCCCCACTTTCCTGTATTGTAAGATAGGTTTTCATACCAAAATGAGTGTGCATCTTATTCCTTCCTTTAGTCGAATGTGATGAGGGTAAACTTCATGTTTTTTTTTTTTCTCAGCTCTCCTCTTTTTCCCTCCACTAAAAAGTCTCCTGCTTGCCTCTTGAATGACATATAATTTACCCCATTCCATTTCACCCTCGCTCCTCCCACTACATTCCTCTCTCACCATTTACCTTAATTTCTTTTAAGATATGGTCCCATCCTATTCAATTCACTCTGTGCTCTCCGTCTCTGTATGTGCATGCATGTGTGTATCTGTGTGCACGCACGCGTGTACATGTGTGTGCGTGTGTGTGCATGCGTGTGTGTGTGTATGTGTGTGTGTGGTCCCACCAACTACCCAGATACTGAAAAGTTTTAAGAGTTACAAATATTGTCTTTCCATGTAGGAATGTGACCAGTTCACCTTTGGTAATTTCCTTATGACTTCTCTTTGCTGTTTACTTTTTCATGCTTCTTCTCATTCTTGTGTTTGAAAGTCAAATTTTCTTTTCAGCTCTGGTCTTTTCCTCAAGATTGCTTGAAAATCCTCTATTTCATTGAAATACCATATTTTCCCCTGAAGTATTCTACTCAGTTTTGCTGGGTAGATGATTCTTGGTTTTAGTCCTAGTTCGTTTGACTTCTGGAATGTCCTATTTCATGCCCTTCGATCCCTTAATGTAGAAGCTGCTAGATCTTGTGTTGTCCTGATTGTATTTCCACAATACTGAAATTGTTTCTTTCTAGCTGCTTGCAATATTTTCTCCTTGACCTGGGAATTCTGGAATTTGGCCACAATGTTCCTAGGAGTTTCTCTTTTTGGATCTCTTATAGGCGGTCATCGATGCATTCCTTGTATACTTGTTTTTGCCCTCTGGTTCTAGATTATCAGGGAAGTTTTCCTTGATAATTTCATGAAAGATGATTTCTAGGCTCCTTTTTTGATCCTGGCTTTCAGGTAGTCCCAGAATATTTAAATTGTCTCTCCTGAATCTATTTTCCAGGTCAGTTGTTCTTCCAATGAGATATTTCACATTCTCTTCCATTTTTTCATTCTTTTGGTTTTGTTTGGTGATTTCTTGGTTTCTCAGAAAGTCATTAGTGTCCATCTGTTCTATTCTAATTTTGATACAACTATTTTCTTCAGTGTGCTTTTGAACCCCTTTTTCCATTTGGCGAATTCTGCTTTTGAAAGCATTCTTCTCCTCATTGGCTTTTTGAACCTCTTTTGTCAATTGAGTGAGCCTATTTTTCAAGGTGTTATTTTCTTCAGCATTTTTTTCGGTCCCCTTTAGCAGGTTATTGACCCATTTTTCATGCTTTCCTTGCATCTCTGCCATTTATATTTCCAGTTTTTCCTCCACCTGTCTAACTTGATTTTCAAAATCCTTTCTCAGATCTTTCATGGCTTGAGCCCATTGGATATCTATTTCGGATGTTTGGGATACAGAGGCCTTGACGTCTATGTCTTTCCCTGATGGTAAGCATTGTCCCTCTTCATCAGAAATGAAAGGTGGAAACATCTGTTCCCCAAGAAAGTACCCTTCTATGATCTTATTTTTCATCCCTTTTCTGGGCATTTTCCCAGCCAGTTACTTGATTTCTGAGGTTCCTGTCTACCCCCGCCTAGATCTGCCCAGCTAGTGCTTGGGTTCTGAGATTCAAATGCTGCTTCCCAGCCTCAGGGCTTTCAGCGGCAGGCATGGCTGCTATTCAATGCGAGTTTAAGTTCCGGTGCTCAGGTCTGGGCAGGGCCACCTCTCCGGCTCAGTTCCCTCAGGGGGTTTATGTGGAGCCCTTTGGTATGGATCTGAGATGTCGTCTGGTCTGGGAGTTCTGGGCCACTGCTGCCTCTGCTGCTTCCTCTGCCGCTTCCTCCCGAGGGGGCCTGAGTCACGGAGACACCCTGCTCCCCTCTCGGCCAGCTCAGAAGTCTCTCTCACTGACTTGTAGCACCTGTGGTTGGGGGGACCTTCGCGGCCACTGGAGGTTCCCTCCCTGAAGCTTACTCGGGTCTGCTCCTCTCGGGGCCACGCTGTCAGAGCAGGGCAGGGGCTCTGCTCCATATCTGGTGCACGACGGACTTTTGGAGTTGGTTTTTCAGGGCTCTCTGGAACGGAAATCTCCTCCACTGTGTTGCTGTGTGGCTTGCACTGCTCCATAATTTGTGGGGAGTTCTTTTTACAGAAAATTTATGGGCTGTGGGTTCGGAGCTAGCATATGTGAGCCTTTCTGCTCCACCATCTTAGCTCCTCCCCCAGAATGTCTCTTTAGAGTATAAAAGGAAGGGATTGAAAATAGGAGACTGATGATGCTGAGAAGCTTTGAGACCTAGAGGGAGTTCAGTAATTTGTATGAGTGGCTTCAATCTTTATTGCAATGTATACGGTTAAGTGTGTGTACTCACAGTGTGAAGCTGTGAGCTAGACTAGGGAAGATAGATGTGTAAGAGGTGGTATTGGAAATATATCAAGGGGTTGCAAGAAATTCTATAGAAAATTTATCATCTGAACTTCCTGGACTCATTTATCATCAATCTGTGCTATATCAAACTGTATACTTTAACATTCTCTGGGAAAACTTCATAGATTTTAATCAGGAACACAGTTTTGATGAGGATCCAGTGATTCTGTGAAATGGTAGGTAATATTGATTCTCTAACTTAGAGCTTGAGTCACTTGATTGCTAGATTGTACAAATTTTAAATACATATTTTCCTTAATCATCACTTGAAATCAGGCACCAATCATGATTATCTCACCACAATATACTATTCTACTTCCTACCCCAGTATTTGTAGGAGATGAATTGGAATCAGAAGGAAGGCAAATATTATGATAATTAGAAGTTAATTGACTTCAAAATCAAAGACTCTCTTTTCTTGCCTTTTTATTCAATAATGGCTGGCTCTTCATGACCCCATTAAGGGGTTTTCTCGGTAAAGATATTGGAAGGTTTTGCTACTTCTTTCTCAATTTCATTTTACTCATGAGGAAACTGAAGCAAAGAGGGTTAAGTGACATGGTCAGCTTCACACAGCTAGTAAATGTCTTAGACCATATTTGGACGCCTGTCTTCTTAGACTCCATGCCTGGTTCTCTATCTTCAAGTTAGCTAGCCTCAAGGATTATATATGGAACTACTAATCAAATCAGTGAATGCTTCTGTCATTAGTAGAAATTAGTGCAACCAAAGTAGAATATATTACGAAAAATAAAAGAAGTCACAGCAGTTGGGTAGTGTAGTGAATAGAGTGGTGGGCCTGGAATCAGGAAAACTCATTTATCTTCTTGAGTTCAAATCTGGCTTCACAAACTTATCGACTCTGGGACCCTGGGCAAGTCACTAAACCCTGCTCATCTTAAGTTTCCTCATCTGAAAACTGAGCTGGCATTTTGTTTGCCAGACAAAAACAAACAAAAACCAAAGAATAAAAACATAAACATAAAATGAAACCAGAAAGTTTTAGACATGACTGAAATGACTAAACATCAACAATGATTTTTAAAGCAAATATTTTTCAGATTCTGTGCATATAAACTTTATATAAATAATTTTATGACTGTTCACTGGCAATATTTACCTGAAAATAAGAACTTTCAAGACTTTGAATTCCTTCAGTTTTGCTATGCATAAAAATAAATATAAAACCATAATGATGATGTGGGAAAAGCAGCTAGACTGTGCATAAGGGGATTTGGCATTCTTCCAATATCAGTAAAATACTGAAGAGATGAGGAGGGCTTCATAATTTTATCCTTTGGTAGCACAAAATTCCTGAATCTATGAGCTCACTGATGTTAATTTCCCTTCTTCATAGATTATATAATTAGAGACTGAATGGAACTAAAAGATTACTTTATGCCTTTGAGAAGGGCTTAGGGAAGTTTAGTGACTTAGTCAAAATCACACAGTGTAACTTCCACTATAACACACTTGCGATTTTGCACAATCACATGTCACAACCTTACATATATATTTCATAGAGATGAAACTGAAGTGATGATTTTGAGCTCTTTTAATATTTGTTGGGTACCTGGTTAGTCCTCATGTTGTCTCCCTGTTGTCGCATATTCTTATTACCTAACTTTTCTGTCTATATATCAAAAAAATCACACGGTAACAAAAATTTAAAGTTGAAAATAACAGGTTCACTATCAAGAAAATCGGAGTCTAGAATAATAAAAAAGGAACAAAAGCAACAAAAAAACAGAAATTTGTTTTTCACATGGACAGGACCAGGGATATGTGCCCTTGGACACTGCATGTACTGGTGATTGATCTGTTTGGGTCCTCCTCTCTTAAGGGGAGTTCTACCAAAACTATACCAGAATCAAAGTCATTTTCACAAAAGGGAAATTAGTAGTCAATTAGTGTAAGCAAGACAAATAAGATAAAGAAATTTATAAATACTGAACAAATGAATTATTGAGGAATGTTTTAATAAAACTGATGTCATTTATCAGTGATTATTTGAAGATGTTCGGTGACAAGAATTCCACTACTGCTATCAGTCAAACCTAGGATGACTTGAATTCTGATGCTTTTCCTCAAGTGAAGCCAAAATGTGCCCATTTCCTCACCTTCCATTTCTACCATATCCACAAAATCAAAATATGTTGAATCATTCTCCCATGTGACAGTCTTACCTATTCTAATAGACAATTACAACTTACCTTACACTTCTCCTTTTCATTAGTATAAACATAACTCTTTTAACCAGTTCTTGGTAAATGACGTTCTATGTCCCTTTTAGTACATATGACATTGTATCCATCATAGTTACCTGTACCTGAAATGGATACAAACAGTTCTCTAAGAATTAAAAATAATATTAAGGACTTGCTATGAAGCCCCAAGTTTATTTTCTAACCTGAAGGTGTCCTAAAATCTCCCCTTACTACAAAACTTCCCCTTATCCTGGACCATAAAATTCCTTGTCACCACCGCTCATCTTGGGGAATAGGATTTCATTATCTCACTTACCTTTTTGTCATTCGTAGTCCCCATGCTGTGTCTTCATCTTGCAAGACTTACCCTAGATCTTCAACCCCCATAAAGAAATCCTTTACGTCCTATAAGTTTGATCCTTTTCTTATATAACTGCCTTTGTTTGGCTCCTTCTAAATCTCATGCCCAGTGCTTTTGCATCAATAAAGCTCCCAAAGGCTACAGAGAAGGTCTAAGTGAATTCATTCCCCTTTCTTTCTTCAACATACCTGCTCTGAATCACCATGTAGCACCAAGGATCCTAAGCAAGTCTACTTTGTTCTGCGTGCCACTTAATATTAGGGGCTATTCTGGGGTGAAAAAGATCCAACTTTGTGTCTTGCCATCTCAAACATGCAATTGTTACACTCCTCTTGGCTCTGTTATCTGATATAAAAATAAATATAAAAAAACAAACAAACAAACAAAAAAACTTCCTTGTCTCCCTTGGCTGCTTTATTAAACAGTTAAATTTTATGACCTACTGTGGAATAAAAGATTTAGTTTGACATCTGATTTCTCCCCTTTATTCTTCACAGACTTTTCAATATCAGAGAATAAAACATTTTAATCTCTATATGTCAAGCATTGAGTAGCATCCTTTGTATATGTTACCTGTTGTATATATATATTCCCATATGTATGTATGTATGTATGTATATATCAGTGTGTTTTTGTGTGTTTATAAACAAAAATACATGAACAATAATATTGAGAACTCTGATAAAGGGTCTTTAGGCAAAGCGACAATTATCACAGAGTAACTAGGTGCTGCAGTAAATAAAGTGAAGTCAACAATATTCCAAAGTCAGAAGCAGTCATCTTCTTGAGTTAGAACCTGATCTAAGGTACTTTCTAACCGTGTAACTCTGAGCAAGTCACATAATCCTGTATGACCCAGTATCCTCCTGTGTAAAATAAATTAGAAAAGGAAATGACAAACCGCATTGGTATCTTTTGCCAAGAGAAGTCCAAATAAGGTCACAAAGAGTCAGATGGAACTGAAAAACGACTGAGCAAAACAATTAACACAATAGATGGTCTAGGTCATTGAAGTCAGACAGTGATAGAAGAAAGAAGAGTATGGAAAGCTGGGATGAAGTTTCACAAGATAAATTTGCTCATTCTTCATAAATAGCTTCTGAAAGATTAAGCCAAAATATGTCGACAGTATTATTCTTAGGGTGTCAAAATTACCAAAATCAGCCACCAGGATCCCTAAGTCAAATTAAATGGTTATTGATATATATATATATATATATATATATATATATATATATATATATATATATATATATATATATATATATATATATAATTTTGTAAAAAAAACAATTTCTTTTATATTCTGTATCACCAACCCTATTCATAAAATGGGCACTTTTCCCCACTGTTAACTCTCATATCTTCTAGCCCGTTTTCTTTTTAAAAGGTTTATAAAAATAATTTTGTGGAGGTGATGGTGTATAAGTCAAAGCCAAGACATTTTCCCCTTGGATCAGGAGGACTCTTGTCACATTTGTCGGAGGGCCCTGTAAAGTCCGGCCTTGGAGGGGATCATTGCATTACCCTTCCATTTCTCCCAGCCAGCATTCTCCCTGTCTGATACCATTTAGCATTCTCTTCCTTTGTTCTTAGCGGATATTTTTTTTTATATTTCCGACTACTTCACATTCTCTTGAAGTTCATGTTGCCCAGCCTGAATTGTGGATTGTCTGGACGACCAGGAACTCCCATCAGGATCCTCTATGGATCCTCTCTATCAAGACCATACCTAGCGACACCTGGTTGCTTCCCTCAGTCTTCATTTGTATTTCAGTCTCATCTTGCCTCCATGAAGGCTCTCAGATTCCAGCTCAGACTCTGTCTAGCTGAGATTCTATGTGGCCCACTTGTGAATACAAGCGTTACAAATACTTAGGTTGATTAAGAGTCAAACCAGTATGGTGAAACTTTAATAAACTTTGTTTTCCTTTGGCCTTAATAAGGCTTGAATTGTATCTATTCGAGCAGATCCCAGCATGTCAATATTTTGGTGTCCTCAGAATTCCTGTACCTCAACAAGTTAGGTAAAATACCCCAACATACACAGGGAGGCCTGCTAAGGGTACTTTGATCTTCTTCTCCAAAAGGAAAGGCAAGCTTTGAGGGGTTAAAAATCACTTAATCATGCACATATATCAGAGAAAATGAAAATCAAAATTTCAGAGAAAATACAGAGAAATCAAAAGTCAACAGATATGCTTCCAAAATTGTCTTGAACATTGCAATCATACACATTTATCAGGGAAGTCACAACCTCTGGGTTATAGTGGGGAGAGGTAGGGTGAGGGGCTTCTTACTCACATCCCAGAACCTTTCTGGCCAAAGACACACTTCCAATCAGTAAGCCCTGAAGTACAACCTCACCCTCTAAGTATTTAAAATCGACAGGGTTACATTTCTCAGAGCCAGAGGGTATAACCTTCTGATCTAGTGCCTCAATAGATACTAAAAAAACCAAAAGGTACTTTGGACCCTCCTACGAAACAGCTCCCTTAATCAAAATTTCCTCAATGGGCAGACCCATCAATGGGTGATGAAGATCTTCTTTAATCACACTAGTCAATCATAGGAACTTTAGTAAAAACAAAAACAGCAGAAGATCCTAATTTGATTGCCATTACAAACTCTCAAGCTCATTCAAGGGAATCTAAGAAAGGTTGGATTTAGGGAACTTTGGCTCTAATCATGACACTTCCCCTTTGAAGCTTTCTTATACTAAAGAAGTCCTTTCAAACTTTTGGAGCTTAGTTTCTTTATATGTAACATGTTGGTTCATGGAGAGGGGGAAATGAGGTGGAACAACATGATCTCCAAAGCTCCTTCTATCTTTAGATGTCATTGTATGACAAGTTTGGAGAGTGTTTGGTGTGTAGATTGTTCTCTCATACTGCCACCTAGTGGAACTACACTTTTATCGCTATATTGCACTCTATTGCCAAAGGAGGAGAGGAAGTGAAAAGCTTTAAACACACTCTTCTCAGTTGATTGTCTTAGAGTTGAAAAAGATCAGCCTAGGTGGCCATTTCCTTTAGCAAAGCTTGAAATAATTCTAAAGGGAAGAATAGAAATAGCCAATGTGTGAAAACCAAATTGGTGTTTATACTTCTTTCAGTAGAAAAAACAATATCTGAAAGGAAATGATGTATATACGCCTTATATTCTGCCCTACAAAGGCACAGACATGTTTATTTGCAATTTCAGTATGAGATGTGATTAATATAAACGACAAAATTTGAATTTTGAATTGAAATTTGAGTGTTGAATTGGAATTTGCAACATAAAGTCATGCGAGAAATTTGAAATTAGAATGGGGGATAAGATTTTAGAATTAAAATCTTGAATTACAATTATAGTATTTAATTGTAATGTGAAATTCAGATTAGGAGCATGAATTTTGGAATTAGAGTTTGAAAGAGAAATTTGGAATTGGAATTTGGGATTAGAGCATGGAAGAGGAATTTTGAAGAGGAATATCAGTTTTAATTTGGTATAGAAATTGGAATATAAAATTGGAATTTTTAACATGAATTTACAATTGGAATTTGAAAGTAGAATATGGATGAATAAGATAGAATTTGAATTTGATATTGTTATTTAAGTATGGAATTGAAATGTAAAATTTGGAATACAAAGGTGGGATTAGAATTTGGAATAAGAATTTAGAATTGAAATTTGGAATTCGAATTTGGAAGTAGAATTTAGAATTGGAATGTGGAATTGAAATTTAAAACTGCAATTTGGTGTTGGAATTAAGAACTAGACATTCTATTTGGACTAAGGAAGAAGAATTTGAAAGTAGAATTTCAATTGTTATTTGTTATTGAAATTTGAGGATGGAATTGGAATTCGGAACCTGAATTGACAATTGGAATTTGAAATTAGAATTTGGATGAAAAAGGTAGTATTGGTATTTGAATTTGTGATTTTAGTAAGAAATTGCAAGGTGAAATTTGGAATAGGAATGTGGAATTAGAATTTGGAATAATAAATCAGAATTGCATTTTGGCATTGGAATTTTGAATAGGAAACCTGGAATGAAATTTGAAATGGGAATTTGAATTTGGAATTTGTAACTGGAATGTGAAAGTGGAATTCAGAATCATAATTGAAAATTAAAGTATAGAAGAGGTATTTGGAATTGGAATTTCAATTTTAATTTGAAGTTGAATTTTGAGTATGAAATTGGGATTTGGGACACGAATAGTCACTTGGGATTTGAAAATATAGTTTGGAATAAGTTAGTATGTGAATTTGAACTTGATATCTGAGTAAGGAATTGGAACTTGGAACATGAATTAAGACTAGGAATTTGAAATAAGAGTTTGGAATAAGATTTGGAATCAGAATTTCAGTCTTGACTTGAAATATGACATTTGAAAAAGGAACATGGATTTTGGGATTAGAGTTTGAAAGATGAGTTTGGAATTGAAATGTGAAATTAGACTACGGAAGAGAAACTTGGAAGTGAAATTTGGAATTAGAATTTTAGTATGGAATTGCTGTGAAATTTTGAATCACAATTTGGAATTCGATTTTGAAATAGGAATTCAGATTTGTTATTTGGAATTGGAATTAGGAACTGAAATTTAGAAGTGGAAATTAGAAAGGAAATTTGCTAGTAGATCATTAAGAGGAATTTGGTAGTGGAATATCAGTTTTAATTTGGAATTGAAATTAGGTATGTAATTTGAATTGGGAACATGAATTTACTCTTGAAATTTGAAAGTAAAATTTGAAATATTAAGAAAGAATTTGGATTTGGAATTAAAATTGTAGTATGGATTCTGAATTTGCAACTTGAATTTACCCCCTGCTATTTGAAAGTAAAATATGCAAAAATAAGATAAAATTTGAATTTTGAATTGAAATTTGAGAATGGAATTGGATTTTGGAACATATATTTGCACTAGGTGTTTGAAATTAGAATTTGGGGAAAAGATTATTAGACTATAAATTTGGAGTTAGAATTTTAGTATTTAGCTGGAGTGTAAAATTGGGATTAGGAGCATGGATTTTGGAATTAGAGTGTGAAAGAGGACTGTGCAATAGGAATCTGGGATTAGAGGATAGGAGAGGAATTTTGAAGTGGAATTTCAGTTTTAATTTGGTATTGAAATTTGAGTACACAATTGGAATATCAAACCTGAGTTTAGAATTGAAATTTGAAAGTAGAATTTGGATTAATAAGATAGAATTGGAATTTCGAACAGTGATACTGGTATAGAATTGAAATGTGAAATTTGGAAAAAGAATTTAGAATAAGAATTCAAAATTGGAATTTGGATTTGGAAATTAGAACTGGAATTTGTAATTGGAATTTAAAATTAAAAGGTGGAAGTGGGATTTGGAAATGAAATTAAGAATTAGATTTTTGAATTAGAGTATACAAGAGGAAGAAGGAAGTGGAATTTTGGAATTTCAATCTTATTTTGTTATTGAAATTTGAGTGTGGAATTAGAATTTGGAACGCAAATTGATAATTTGAATTTGAAAGTAGCATTTGGAATAAAAAGTTAGAATTTCAATTTGGATTTGTGATTTTAGTAAGAAATTGCAATGTGAAATTTGGGACAGGAGTATGGAATTAGAATTTGCAATAATAAATCAGAATTGGATTTTGGCATTGGAATTTGGAATAAAAAGCAGAATTGAATTTGGAATTGATTACTCAAATTTGTAATTTGGATTTAGAATCGTAATTTAAAATTAAAGTAGAGAAGATGAGTTTGGAAGTGCAAGTTCATTTTTAAAGTGGAATTGAAATTTGAGTACGAAATTGGAAATTTAAACATGAATTTCACTTGGTATTTTAAAGCATAGTTTGTAATAATAAGTGAGCATGTGAATTGAGACATGAAATTTGAGTATGGAATTGGAACTTGGGGAATGAATTTAGACTACTAATTTGAAATTATAGTTTGGGAAAAGATTTTGCAATTGGATTTTGGAGTGAGAATTTACTATGGAATTGGAATGTGAAACTTGGAAAAGGAAAGTGGATATTGGGAATAGAGTTTAAAATAGGAGTTTGGAATTATTATTTGGAATTAAAATATGGAAGATAAATTTGGAAGTGGAATTTGGAATGAGAATTTTAATGTGGAACTGAAATATGAAATTTTGATTAGGAATTTGAAATAGGAATTCAGAATTGGAATTTGGAAATAGAATTTGAAACTGGAATTTAAACCTGAAAATTGAAATTTGGAAAAGTAATTTTGAAATGGAATTTAGAGTTGGAATTTGGAAGTAGAATTTGGGACTGTAATTTGGGACTGTAATTTGAAATTGGAATTTAGAATTGAAATTTGGAAGTAGATGATCAAAGAAGAATTTGGTAGTGGAATTTCTGATTTCTTTTGGAATTGAAATTTGGGTAAGAAATTTGAATTTGTAACAATAATTTACTCTTGAAATTTGAATGTAAAATTTGGAATAAAAAGATAAAATTTTTATTTTGAATTGAAATTTTTGCATGGAATTGGAATTTGAAACATAAATTTAAACTAGGAATTTGAAATTAGTATTTGGGATATGATTTTAGAATTAAAATTTGGAAATAGAATTTTAATATTTAATTGTAATGTGAAATTTGGTAAAGGAACATGGATTTTGGAATTATAGTTTGAAATAAAGATTTGGAAGGGGAATTTGGAATTAGAGTACAGGGAGGAACTTGGAGGTGGAATTTCAATTTTAATTTGGTATTGAAATTTGAATATAGAATTGGAATTAAACAGCAGTGAGAATCAAGTCTATCTTCTTTACTCTACGTCTCCAAAAAAAATAATCCCATCAAACTTGTACTATTTCAGAAAAGGATTTGTTCGGCGGAGCCAAGATGGCCGAGTAGAAGGACGCACGTTTACGAGTTCCGAAACCAAAAGCCCATAGAATTAATATAAAAAGAGTCCCCCATAACTTATGGGTTAATACTAGGTGTGCAGAAGCAGAGTGGAAGAGATTTCCGTTTCAGGGAGCCCTGGAGACCCATCCCCAGAGTCTGGCGTGCCCCGGAAAGTGGACCCCACCCCCAGCGCTGCCCTGGCCGAGGCCCCAGAGAAGCTGATCTGAGCAGGCTTCAGAGACGGAAACTCCGGCAGCCGGGAAAGTCCCTCCGCCCACAGAAGCTACAGGTCAGTGAGAGAGGCGGGGCTGGAGGAGAGGGGAAGCAGGGCGTCTCCGTGACTCGGGCCCCCTCGGGAGGAAGCGGCGGCGGCAGAGACGGGGGCAGGAAGCGGCAGAGGCAGAGGTGTGGGCTGTGGCTGAGGCGGCAGCGGACCGGGACCCAGGAATCCCCCAGCGGCAGGCAGGATCTTCATTACGGAAGATTCCTGCATAGGACCTGACGGAGTTGAGCCTGGGAGACGGCCCTGCCCCCACCATGCTCTGTTACTGAAGGCTTCTACTTAAAGCCCCCAAGGGAGCGGGTTTTGGAGGCGGGCCCCCCACCCCGCCCCCACCTGCTCCATTCCTGAAAGTCTCTGAATAAAGCCCCTGAGGGATCAGAGTCTGGGAGGCGGCCCTGGCCCCACCCCAGCACCTGAACTAAAGCTCACTGATTGACAGCTGGCAGGAGGAAAGCCCATTTAAATCTCAGAAGCCAAGCACTAGCTGGGCGGATCCAGGTGGGGGTGGAAAGGAATCTCAGAAGTCAAGTAACTGGCTGGGAAAATGCCTAGAAAAGGGAAGAAAAATAAGACTTTAGAGAGTTTTTTCCAACAAATGCAAATGATCCCGATCTTCGGATCTGACGATGAGGACGTATCCTTGCCATCAGGGAAAGTTGTGGAGGGCGGGGCCTCAGTACCCCAGACACCCCAGGGGGGTGGTGGGTGGGCTCAGGACCTGGAAGAGCTCAAAAAGGATTTTGAAAAGCAAGTTAGACAGGTGGAGGAAAAACTGGGAAGAGAAATGTCAGAGATGCAAAAAATGTATGAAAACCGAGTCAATACCTTGGTAAAGGAGACCCAAAAAAATGCTGAGGAAATTAACACCTTGAAAAATAGGCACACTCAATTGGCAAAGGAGGTTCAAAAAGCCAATGAGGAGAAGAATGCTTTCAAAAGCAGAATGAGCCAAATGGAAAAAGAGGCTCAAAAGCTCACTGAATTTAATAGTTCTCTCAAAATTAGAATGGAACAGATGGAGACTAATGACTTTATGAGAAACCAAGAAATCACCAAACAAAACCAAAAGAACGAAAAAATGGAAGAGATTGTGAAATATCTCATGGGAAAAACAACTGACCTGGAAAATAGATCCAGGAGAGACAATTTAAAAATTATGGGACTACCTGAAAGTCATGATCAAAAAAAGAGCCTAGACATCATCTTCCATGAAATTATCAAGGAAAACTGCCCTGACATTCTAGAACCAGAGGGCAAAATAAGTATTGAAAGTATCCATCGATCACCACCTGAAAGAGATCCAAAAAGAGAAACTCCTAGGAACATTGTGGCCAAATTCCAGAACTCCCAGCTCAAGGAAAAAATCTTGCAAGCAGCTAGAAAGAAACAATTCCAGTACTGTGGAAATACAATCAGGATAACCCAAGATCTAGCAGCTTCTACATTAAGGGATCGATGATAGTGGAATAGGATATTCCAGAAGGCAAGGGAACTAGGACTGAAACCAAGAATCACCTACCCAGCTAAACTGAGTATAATACTTCAAGGGAAAATATGGTCTTTCAATGAAACAGAGGACTTTCAATCATTCTTGATGAAAAAACCAGAGCTGAAAAGAAAATTTGACTTTCAAACACAATAATGAGAAGAAGCATGAAAAAGTAAACAGCAAAGAGAAGTCTTAAGGGACTTACCATGAGTGAACTGTTTGCATTCCTACATGGAAAGACAATATTTGTAACTCTTAAAACTTTTCAGTATCTGGGTGGGTGGTGGGACCACACATACACATGTACACACATGCACACACATACACACATGCACACACATACAGAGATAGAGAGCACAGATTGAACTGAATAGGATGGGACCATACCTTAAAAGAAACTAGGGTAAATGGTGAGAGAGAAATGTAGGAGGAGGGAAAGGGAATGGGGTAACTATATGTCATTTAAGAGGCAGGTAGGAGTTTTTCTTAGTGGAGGGAAAAAGAGGAGAGCTGAGAAAAAAAAAAAAAAACAAACAAGAAGCCTTACCCTCATCACATTTGACTAAACGAAAGAGTGAAATGCACACTCATTTTGGTATGAAGACCTATCTTACAGTATAAGAAAGTGGGGGAGAAAGAGATATTGCAAGTGGGGGTGATGGAAGGGAAGGCAAAGGGAGGAAGGAGCAATTTGAAGTCAACACTTGGGGAGGAACAGGATCAAAAGACAGAAGAGAAACAAGGAGGGGCAGATTAGGAGGGATGGTAATCCAGTTAGTCTTACACAACACGACTATCAGGGAGGTCATTGGCAAAACTACACAGATATGGCCTATATTGAATTGCCTGCTGTCCCAAAGAGAATGGGTGGGGAGGGAGGGATGGGGATAATTTGGAACTCAAAGTTTTGGGAACAACTGTTTAGTATTGTTGTTGCAACTAGGAAAGAAGACATACAGTTAAGGAGGAATAGAAAGTCATCTGGCCCTACAGGAGAAAAGAGAAGATGGAGACAAGAGAAGGGAGAGATGACAGAAGAGAGGGCAGATTGGAGATAGGGAAAATTAGATTGCTTGGGGTATTGGGGTGGGGGGAGGGGATAAAAGGGGAGAAAATTTGGAACCCCAAAATTTGTGAAAATGAGTGTAAGAAAATTAAATAAATAAATTAAATAAAAGTGAAAAAAAAAAAAAAAGTATTTGTTCTATTGAACTGGGACTCTGGTAAGACGATGCAGCAGAGGAACTGGAATACTTGATCTGACCGGAGGCTGCTTCTTTTTCCTCCCTGCACTAGAGGATCACTAACGTCCCTTCTGGGCAAACTTTCCGCAGTCAGTAGCACTACTGTATTCTATTCTATCCAATTCCATCCTTAAGTGGTAGGGATCTCTGAGTGCAAACATGAGGCAAGGGTGGTTATCTGAAGATGGGAAAACGAAAGTGTTACGGGGCAGAATAGTGAAAAGTCCTTGGTTCCTGATAGCATTGGGGGAGCGGCTCCTGACCTCTGCTCTGAATGCACTCCTTTGGGAGTCTTCTAAAGTGTCTGCATCCTTTTTCAGGATCAACTTTTTAAATACCTGAAGTTTTTACATTCGAGGTCAGTGAAACTAGGTTTATATATTTTTTCTGTTATCTGAGTGCACGAATACCTGACAGAGTCCATCTGGAGATGAGTAATCATGTCTCTGCTTCTCTCCCATTTCTCCAATTCCATCATCCTTGGAGTTCGGTAACCCTTTCTGGGGTCAGGAAAGCCTACTTACTGCTGAGCACAATTCTTGACTCCTTCGGGAAAATGCCAGGCAGATTTTTTTCTTTTTTTGTGCTCACAGTTTTGTGAATTTGCGAAACTGGAATTGGATTCAAAAGGCTGGGCTTCCATGGCTGCTCCACTGCTTTCTATGTGAGCTACGTTGGGCAAGTCACTCAGTCCTCAGAGTCTCAGTATCGTTTTGAGTGTGGGGGTGGGGCTGTGCAGGTCACCAGCCTCACTTATCCTCCACAGCCTTTTCTAGGGAGTAAAATTCCTCAGGCTGACGGGAAATGACCTTGAATGCGCTGGGACACCTTGGCCTTTAAGATCTCAGAGTCTTTGCAGGGACTCACTTAGGGTGAGGTAGCGCCAATTCATTGGATAGGACTCTTTAAGAAGCATCCAGGGCATGGCCCCTTTAATGAGGCCCAGAAATAGAAAGACTTCAGCCTGGGAGAGGAACAGCCACAGTGACTCTTGATAATCACTCTCAAACCAGGAGGGTCCAGAAGAGCCCTTAGGCAGGGCCCCATTGGATTCAGAGATTAGTAGGTTTAAGTTTTGGGGAGAGCAGAGCAGGTACTCACTGAATCTTCCAGGCTCGAAAGGGGTTTTCCTGTACAAGGAGTGCCTGGGATCTCTGAAGGACGTTCTAGCTCTACAGAGAGCAGGGCATTATCGTTACTATCAAGGTCTATTGGTAGTTGGTGGCCTGGGTATGGACAGTGCCTAGTGGGCATGTTTGTGAGAAAATTTCGTGGGCATGATTTACGTTCAGATTCAAGGGACTGCGGGATATACCTTGGATTCCTTAGGCATTTAATTTTTACTTAATATTTGCTCCATGTTTGGTCAGAAACCTCCCACTGTTGCTAAATTTTTGAGGCCACTCATGTAGTCAAAACGTCCAGTTGAAGATGTGATGCAGATATCATGACTGACATAATCTTAGCATCCACAAAGAAGTTGACTCAGTCTTTTATGGCTTTTGGTTCCTTCAGCTTCTTACCCTGCATTCAGATCCTAACACCCTGTATTCTGAAGTCCAGGGAGTCTCAAATCCTCCTGGTTTCGTCTTCTGGGTGTCCAATTCCTAGCTTGCTGCCAGATTTGGGACCCCTTGCACGCATTCAGTTTCTCCCCTTCATATCCTGCTGCCCTTCATTCCTCTTGTTGAATCCATTGTCTCTCTCACATCGATCAGAAAGAACACTGCGAAGTCAAGGAACAGTGACGCATCCTGACTGACGTGCTTGTCCCCACCCACATCCCTTCATACACATAAAGCCGTACTCAGATGCTTCTACCCTGCTCTGCAAGTGACCTTGACTTGATACCTAGACACTCGACCTGGAATAACCTTAGAAATTGTTTGACTCATGCATCCTTTCGCTTTTTTCTGTCCTGGTCCCATTTGTCTGTCTGGTCAAGTCCATGCACCCCAAATCCAGTCAAAATTTTTTGAAATAAATGAAGACAAGGCAAAGGTTTTTTAGGTCTTAGTGGAAATAAAGATGCCTTCAAACACCTGCACTTTCACAGACCCAATGAAATCCATTTATGCACTCCATGGCCATCTGGGAATCCAGGTTAAGAAATCCTGGGTTAATCCAGGCCTGGCGTTGCAATCAAAAGGATAGTCAGGCTCTGAAAATTGAGTGACTCGCCCACACGTGCTCAGATAGAAAACAGCGAACGTGGTGCCATGTATGCCCACCCTTTTTACTGCCAGGCCAGTGGCGGAAGTCACGGAAGTGTGACCAAAAATACATCTGCTTAACATTTTCCCCAAGGAATAAAGAAGTATGCCAAGCCAGAAGGGGGCTTCTATGACCAAACGGAGAGTAACTGAACTGCAAGGATTGTGGCATTTGAGAAATGGGAGAGACGCAGTGATATGAGTCAATATCATGTGCTTGGCTGGAGAAATGGGATGCAGAACAGAGCCCAGTTGCCCCTGCCCACAGAGGCCTTCACCTGCTTTGGTGGGTGGATTCAAGTGCGGGGCTTAGTAGGGGAGGCCTCCTTCAAAGGTCTTCACAGCTCTGGGGCACTATCAGTTGCTGCCAGAGCTCTAGCGGAAGAGCTCGAATTCACTGTCCTGTCCTGAGTGGAAATTCTGAGAAGGAAGGAATCAGAATCCTAAGTACATGGCCTCAAGAGCCCTACTTGAAAATCTGAAGGCAGAGCTCATTTGCTCGATGTGCCTGGGTTACTTCTTCAATGGAGTGACTGTCCAGTGTGGCCATAACTTTGGTACAGTGTGTTTTCTCCAGTGCAGGGAGGGAGCCATTGGAAGCATGACTTGTCCGCAATGCCGAGGGCTTATGAAATTCAGTGACTTAGGGCCCAACAGGAGCCTGCGAAATCTGTCCCTTACTAGTGAAACGCTCAGACATCATTTGTGCCACAGCATAGTGAGTCTGACTAGCTGTGATAAAGATGGGGAAAAAGAGAAGTTCTCTGAGGAAGACCAGAGTGTCTTCACTGATTCCTGTTTATTAGTCCCAGAGCACAAGGATCACCAAGTGCTTCCCCTGGAAACAGCCGCTGGCAAGGGCAGGGACAAACTCCAGGAGACTCTCCCTGCCTTAGCGAACAAAAGAGAGGATCTTGAAAGGACTTTGGGCCAAGTGAGAGAAAGAGAGACACTCCTTCAAGCACTCCATTCTTTCTGAATGTGGGAAAATGCTCCGGTTCTTAAAGGATGAAGATTATCCATATTTGCAAAGACTGAAGGAGGAATCCAGACACAATCGTGTCAAGCTGAAGGAGAGAAAGGCCAAACTGCCCGAACGGATCCATGATCTGCTAGGAATGACTTTCGAAGTGGAAGAGAAGAGTTCCAAGACCATGGAGGCCTGTGTGGCGCCCACGGTGCCTCGGATGAGACGGAAGTGTGGCGAAGAGACTGATGAGTACCTAATGCTGGCGAGTAAATGGTTACGGATTGGGATCTCTGAGGAGGGGGTGGAGGGGGCAGAGAAAGGGTCCCTGGAGGACAACGTCTTGAAGATGGGGGCGACGGGGCACTCCGGGAATGACCCTGTACAGAAACATGTCAGACAGGCCATGACCAGAGAGAAAGCTACCGGAGCCCTGTCACCTTCATTCAAAAGCCTTCAGAAAATCCGTCACGAACTCCTCACTGAATACCTGCTGACCTGGCAAGATGACCACCATGCCTGCTCTCCAAACGCCTGGCCGCGTGTGCACAGGGAGAAGCAACCCTGCCAGCTGTGGGTGCTGCCACCAGGGCTGACACAGACAAGCCAGACTCTGATGCTGACACACAAACGTCACAGAGAGGAGGCAGATCATCATCTGCACAGCAATTTCAACTCTGTGATATCATTCATGGCGATGCTGCTCAGAAAGAGGCCCTCTCCATTCCTGCCACCTGCCCCGGAAAATCTCATCCACATGTGATCCTCTCTAATTCAGTAAGGGTGATCCATGAGCCACGGGCCATCTGCAAGGCTGGAAAAGAAACAGAGCACCAAGACAAGGAAGAAGAAGACAATGTTGAAGACCTTCAGAACCTGGAGACGTCTACACCCGGATCAACTGAAAGCAAACTCTCTGTCCAGCCCTACAGTCAGCAGTGGGAGCGGAAAGCAGATGATCAAGCAGAGGAAATGGAAGAAAATGAAAAGTGTGAGAATCACTGGCCTAACCGGTCCCCTGAGGAGGAAGAAGGAAGCAGTGACACACAGAACACGGGAGGCTCTGATGAAGAATATGACAGTTTAACTGCTGAGGAAAGAAATGTCATTAGACAGAGGAAATGGAACAAATATCCCTGTGATGTGCTCAAACAGTTTGAGTATGACGGGTCCCAGGTATGTGATTCAGATTTAGGATCACTCAAGCATTTACCACTTACCTGGGATGATGGCTATGGTGGCTCTGCCAATGCACGTCAACCCCTTGGCTGCTGCCCCTGCCCCTGCATGTGCCTCTGCCCCTGTCCCAGAGTCTTATCAATTACCTTGGAAGGGGACAGAAGAAAAAAATATATATGTGGGGATATTTGGCTCTATGGTCAAATTCTGGCCTCTAGAGAATTTGGGGCTATAGAGGAAAGGAATGCCAAACCCAGAGCTTGCTTGTCCTGCTTGGCCCACCGTCCTCATCCCAGGCCAGTGAGTAGCTCTCAGGGGATAGCCCAGGGATATACCTCTTGATCCTGAATCAATCAACGCTCACCTCATCCTATCTGCAGATCTCAAGAGTCTCCAGTGTGGAAGTATCCCTCAGGAGCAGCCTGATGACAAAGATGAATTGGACTGTGTTCTGGCTGAATTGTGGGGAGCCAGACCTCAGGCAAACACAATTGGGAAGTGCAGGTGGGAGAGAAGGCAGAGTGGGAATTGAGCATCTGTAAAGATTCAGTCAGCAAAAGTGGGAACCTCCCTTACTTCTCTGAAGATGTAAGGATCCTGATAGCATTGACATCTGGAAATAGTTTCTTCCTCTGGAGATCACAAACAGGCTTTGGATCCAGCACGCCTTTTCCACAGGTGAACATTTTGGGCGAGTATGGAAAGTGACGCAAATTATTTTATGATATGATAGAAGGAAGCCTTTTCTGCAGTCTCTCCAAGCTATCCTTTGCAAGAACTCTTCGCTCTTCCTTCTCTCCTTGACGTCCTAGTCAAGAAAGTAGCCCTGGATTCTGCATTTTCTGCCAAAGTGAAGAATTTAAACTACAGGAAAGCTGTCAATGGTGCTGACGGAATTTCAGTTTTAATTTGTTATTGAAATTTGTGTTAGATTTGGAATTTGAAACATGAATTCACAGTTGGAATTGAAAAGAAGAATTTGGATTAAAAAGATAGAAATTTAACGTGGAACAGAAATTTTAGTATGGAATTGAAATGTAAAATGTGGAATAGCAATTTGGAATAAGATTTTGGAGTAAGGATTCAGCATTGGAAATTGGAAGTGGAATTTGAAACTGAAAATTGGAAGTGGAATTTACAATTGGAATTTGGAATTGGAAATTGGAACTGAACTTTGTAATTTCAGTTTAGAAGTAAAATATGGAAGTAGATGATGAAAGAGGAATTTGGAATTGGAATTTCAATGTTAATTTGGAATTGAAGATTGGGAATGGATATTAAATTTGGAACATGCATTTACACTAGAAATTTGAAAGCATTATTTCGAACTGTAAGATAGAATTGTTATTTGGAATTGAAATTTGAGTATGTATTTGGAATTTCAAAATTCAATTTATACTAAGAAATTGAAATTGGAATTTGGCATAACATTTTAGAATTAAAATTTCGAATTAGTTTTTGGGAGAGGATTTTGGAAGTGGAATTTCGGATTGGAGGGTTGAACCAGAATTTTTAATTGGAATTTAAAACTGGAACTTGGAATTTGCATTTAGAACTGAAATTTGGTAGTGGAGATTGGAATTGGGATTTGGAATGAGAATGTGGAACTGGCATTTGAAGTTGGAATTTAGATTTGGAATTTGAACATAAATGATTAAGGAAGAATTTGGAAGTGTAATTTCAATTTTAATTTGGTCTTGAAATTTGATAATGGAATTGAAATTTGAAAAATGAATTTAGACTAGAAATTTGAAATTAGAATTTGTGACAGAGTATGAGGGTTAAAATTTGGAATAAGATTTTTGGATTTAATTTTAATGTCAAATTTGGAATAGGAAGCTAGATTCTGGAAATAGAGTTTGAAATAAGAGTTTGAAATTGAAATTTGCCATTTGACTATGGAAAAGGAATTTCGAAGTGCAATTTCAGTTTTAATTTGTTATTGAAATTTGAGTATAGAACTGGAATTTGAAACATGCATTTACAATTGTAATTTGAAAGAACAATTTGTATTACAAAGGCAGAATTTGAATTTAAAGCCATATTTTAGCATAAAATTGCAATTTGCCATTTGAATTTGGAATAAGAATTAAGATTTGGAGTTTGGAACTGGAATTTGGAAGTGGAATTTAGAATTAGAATGTGAAATTAGAATTTGGAGCTAAATTTGGAATAGGAAATAAAAATTGGAATTTCAAATTAGACTGTGGAAGCGGAGTTTGGAAGATAAATTTAAGTTTCTAGTTGGAATTGAAATATGAGCATTGAATTCGAATTTTCAACATGAATTTTGATTAATAATTTGAAATGAGAATTTGGAATAAATTTTCAGGATTAAAATTTGGAATTAGAATTTTGTATTTCACTTTAATGAGAAATTTGGAATAAGAACCTCGATTTACAAATTAGAGTTTGAAATAGAAGTTTAAATTGGAACTTGTATGTAGACTATGGAAAAGGAATTTGCAAGTGGATTTTCAATTTTAATTTGGTATTGAAGTTTGAACATGGAATTGGCATTTTAAAAATGAGTTAAGAGTAGAAATTTGAAATTAGAATTTGAGATAAAAATTTAGGATTAAAATTTTGACTTACAATTTTAATATTTAATATTAATGTGAAAATTGGAATATAAACTTAAATTTGGAATTACAGTTTGAAATGGAAATTTGAGATTGGAATTTGAAAAAAGGTTAGGGAAAGGTAATTTGGATTTGGAATTTCAGTTTTCATTTGTTACTGAAATTATAGAATAGAATTTGAATTTGAAATATGAAATTATAATCGGAATTTGAAAGCAGAATTTGAATTGAGAAGACATAATTGGAATTGCGAATCTGAATTTTAGTATGGAATTCAAATGTGAAGTTTGGAAAAGGCATTTGAAATTAACATTTCAAATAAGAATTCAGAATTGGAATTTGGAACTGGAATTTTTAAGTGGAATGTAGAATTGCAAAGTGGAGTTGGAATTTGGAAGTGGAATATACAATTGGATTTTGTAACTAGAATTTGGACCTGGAATTTGGAATTCGAATTGAGTTGGAATTTTGATTTAGACTATGTAAGAGGAAATTGGAAGTGGAATGTCAATTTAAATTTGGTCTTGAGGTTTGAGGATGGAATTGGAATTTGCAACATGAATTTAGACTAGGGATTTTAAATTAGAATTTGGGAAGAACACTCAGGATTAAAATTTGGAATTAGAATTTTAGCATTTAATATTAATGTGAAATTTGGAAAAAATTACCTGTATTGTTTAATTACACTTTGATATAGTAGTTTGAAATTATAATTTGGAATAGTCAAGGAAAAGGAATTTGGAAGTGAAATCTCAGTTTTTTTCCGCTATTAAAATTTGAGTTTAGAATTGGAATTTGAAAGTAGAATTTAGATTGATAAGTTATAATTGGAATGCGGAATCGGAATTTTAATAAGGAATTGAAATGTGAAATTTGGAACAGGAATTTGGAATTATAATTTGCAATAAGTATTCAGAATTGGAATATGCAACTGATATTTGTACATGGAATTTAGAATTGAAATGTGTTATTACAACTTGGGATAGGAATTTGAAAGTGAAGTTTATAATTGGATTCAGGAATTGGAATTTCAAACTGCAATTTAGAAGTGGAATTTATAACTGGAACATGGAATTGGAATTTGGATCTAAAATTTGGAATCGGAATTTCGAATTGGTATTAAGAAATGGAATTTTGAATTAGAATATGGAAGAGTTTACAAATTAAAGCTGAAATTCCACTTCCAAATTACTTTTCCATAGTCTAATTAGAGATTTCAATTTCAAACTGCTATTTCAAACTTTAATACAAAAAGTTAGGTTCCTAGGCCAAATTTCACGAAAAATTAAATACAAAAATTCAAATTTCAAATTTGAAACCTGAAATTTTATCCCAAATTCTATTCTCAAATTCCTAGTCTAAATTCATTTTACAAATCCAAATTCAATTATAAAATTTCTTTCTTTTAAATTCATTTATTTAAATTTTTATATTCATTTGCACAAAATTTAGGGTCCCAAATTTTCTCCCCATTTCTCCGCTCCAGCCATCGCGATATACCAAGCATTCTAATTTCCCCTATCACCAATCTGCCCACTCTTCTGTCATCCCTCCCTTCTCTTGTCCCCATATTCTCTTTTGCCCTGTTGAGTCAGATAATTTTTAATCCCCATTACATGTATTTCTGATTTCCTAGTAGCAAGAACAATACATGACAGTTGTTCTAAAACTTTAAGTTCCAACTTCTCCCCATCCCTCCCTCCACACTCAATCCCTTTGGGAAGGCAGGAAATTATATAGGCCATATCTGTGTAGTTTTGCAAATAACTTCCATGGTAGTCGTGTTGTCTAAGACTAACTATATTTCCCTTCATCCTACCTTGCCACCCATTTTTTCTATTCTGTCTTTTGATCCTGTCCCTCCCGGAGTGTTGACTTCAAATTGCTCCCTCCTCCCATTGCACTCCATTCCATCATCCCCCCACCCCACTTATCTCCTTCTCTCCCACTTTCCTGGATTGGAAGACAGGTTTTCATACGAAATGAGTGTGCATTTTATTCCTTCCTTTAGTCGAATGTGATGAAAGTAAATTTCATGTTTTTTTTTCTCAGCTCTCCTCTTTTTCCCTCCACTAAAAGTCTCCTGCTTGCCTCTTGAATGAGAGATAATTTACCCCATTCCTTTTCAAACTCTTTGCTCCCACTACATTTCTCTCTCACCGTTTACCTTAATTTCTTTTAAGATATGATCCCATCCTATTCAATTCACTCTATTCTCTCTGTCTCTGTGTGTGCCTGCATGTGTGAGCACATGCATGTACGTGTGTGTATGTGTGTGTGTAGTCCCACCAAATGCCCAGACACTGAAAAGTTTTAAGAGTTGCACATATTGTCTTTCCATGTAGGAATGTAAACAGTTCACCCTTGGTAAGCCCCTTATGACTCCTCTTTGCTGTTTGACTTTTCATGCTTCTTCTCATTCTTGTGTTTGAAGGTCAAATTTTATTTTCAACTCTGGTCTTTTCATCAAGAATGCTTGAAAGGCCTCTATTTCATTGAAAGACCATATTTTCCCCTGAAGTATTATACTCTGTTTTGCTGGGTAGGTGATTCTTGGTTTAAATCCTAGTTCCTTTGACTTCTGGGATATCCTATTCCACGCCCTTCAATCCCTTAATGTAGAAGCTGTGAGATCTTGTGTAATCCTAATTTTATTTCCACAATACTGGAATTGTTTCTTTCTAGCTGCTTGCAATATTTTCTCCTTGACCAGGGAACTCTGGAATTTGGGCACAATGTTCCTACGAATTTCTCTTTTTGGATCTCTTTCAGGCAGTGATCAGTGGATTCCTTCAATACTTATTTTGCCCTCTGATTCTAGAATCTCAAGGAAGTTTTCGTTGATGATTTCATGAAAGATGATTTCTAGGTTCTTTTATTGATCATGGCTTTCAGGTAGTCCCAAAATTTTTAAATTGTTTCTCCTGGATCTATTTTCCAGGTCAGTTGTTTTTCCTATGAGATATTTCACATGCTCTTCCATTTTTCATTCTTTTGGTTTTGTTTGGTGATTTCTTGGTTTCTCAGAAAGTCATTAAGCTCCATTTGTTCCATTCTAATTTTGAGAGAACTATTATCTTCAGTGAGCTTTTGAACCTCTTTTTCCATTTGGCTAATTCTGATTTTGAAAGCGTTCTTCTTCTCATTGGCTTTTTGAACCTCTTTTGCCAATTGAGTGAGCCTATTTTTCAAGGTGTTATTTTCTTCAGCATTTTTTTCGGTCTCCTTTAGCAAAGTATTGACCTGTTTTTCATGTTTTTCTTGAATCTCTGTCATTTCTCTTCCCAGTTTTTCTCCACCTTTTTAACTTGATTTTCAAAATCCTTTTTGAGCTCTTCCATGGCCTGAGTCCATTCGATATCTATTTCAGATGTTTGGGATACAGAGGCCTTGGCTTCTATATCTTTCTCTGATGGTAAGCATTATACTTCCTCATCAGGAAGGAAAGGTGGAAGCATCTGTTCCCCAAGAAAGTAACCTTCTATGGTCTTTTTTTTTCCTTTTCTAGGCATTTTCCCAGCCAGTTACTTGTCTGCTGAGATTCCTCTCTAACCCCCTAGATACACCCAGCTAGTGCTTGGGGTCTGAGATTCAAATGCTTCTCCCCAGCCTCAGGGCTTTCAGCTGTGGGCGTGGCTGCTATTCAATGTGAGCTTAAGACCTGGTGCTCAGGTGGGGGCAGGACCACCTCGCAGTCTCAGTTCCTTCAATGTATTTATGTAGAGACCTTCCGTAATGGGGCAGAGTTCCTGTCTGTTCCAGGAGTCCCTGGTCGCCACTGCCTCTGCTACTACGTCTGCTGTTGCTTCTGCCGCTGCCTCCCAAGGGGGCCTGAGTTATGGAGACACTTCGCTCCCCTCTCGGCCAGCCCAGGAATCTCTCTCACTGTCCTGTTGCGCCTGTGGGTGGAGGGACCTTCGCGGCCACCCGAGGTTCCGTCCCTGAAGCCTGCTCGGTTCTGCTCCTCGGGAGCCACGCGGCCAGGTCAGGGCAGGCCTGGGCTCCACTGTTCGGTGTGCGATGGACCTTTGGCGTCGGTTTTTCAGGGCTCTCTGGAACGGAAATCTCCTCCACTGTGTTGCTGCGCGGCTTGTATTGCTCAAGGATTTGTGGGGAGTTCCTTTTACAGGAATTTTATGGGCTGTGGGTTCGGAGCTAGCATACGTGAGTTTTTCTATTCCTCCATCTTGCCTCCTCCCCAAGACTAATACTTTTGCAATTTTATCTTACATATTCCAATTTTGCTGAATGTGATCACTTTTTTCAATGTTTAACTGATTTTCTAGGATACTGTATGTATATCATCATATCATCTGTAAAGAGTGGTAGTTTTGTTTCTACACTGCCTACTTTTTTCAATTCATTTTACTTACCTTATTGTTGCAATCCGCAATTCCAGATAACAGACGTCCTTCTTCCACCTCTGATTTTTTTGGGAATGCCTCTGGTTTAATTTGGATTTTGTTTGTTTTTGCTTTTAAATAGATACTGCTTATGAACTTGAAAATGGTTCCAATATTTTTTTTTTTTTTTTGTGAATGGAGGTTGCATTTTGTGAAAAGGGTTTTTTTTTGTTGCATATTTTGGTGCATTGTTATTTTTTTCTTGTTTTTGATATTGACGTGATCAATTGTGTTTACAGTTTTTTTTAAATAATATTTAACCAGCTCTGAATTCCTTCTATAAATCCCACCTGGTCATAGAATATAATCACTGCAAGATATTATTCTAATCTTTTTGCTCATATTTTACGTAATTTTTGTCTATATTAAAATATATATCCGTCATTTTCTTCCTCTGGTTGGGTTTTATGTAGTTTTAGGCATCAAATGGCATTTAGTCATAAAAAGTAATTTTTATGACACTTTATTTTTTTTCAAATAGCGTAAAAAGTAATTTGATAAATTGTTCTTTAAATGTTTAGTAGAATTCACTTCTAAATCCAATTTGATCGTGGACATTTTTCTTACAAAGACTATTGACGGTTTATTGTTTTTTATTGGTTTGAGACAAGGTTATTTATGCTTTATATTTTCTTTTCTGTTAATCTGGTAAGCTTTTATTTATTTATTCCTAATTTTTCTCCATCTCACTTATTTTTCAAGATTCACCAGCAGGTAATTGGGAAAAAATAACTCCTAACAGATACTTCAGTTTCACCTTCAGCAGAAGAACATTCACCTTTTCATTTTTTCATATTTGCATTTTGTTTTTCTTATTTCTTTTTTACTTAAATCAACCAATGTTTTAGTTACATTATTGGTTCATAAAACCAGCCCCTTTTGTTTTTGATACTTAGTTGTTTTTAGTCATATGTGACTTTTCAAGGCCCCATTTTTAATAGGCTTTCTTGGTAAACATACTGGAGTAATTTACCATTTATTCCAGTTTCCCCATCTTAGATTTGAAGAAACTGAGGTTACTGCACTTGTCCAGGATCACAAAGCAAGTTCATGCCTGAAGTTGGATTTGAATTCAGATGCTCTTGACAGCAGGCCCACCGATCTCTCCATTTCTCTACCTATCCCTGTTTAAAACCAGATCCTAGTTTTATTTATTTAATTCAATTACTTTTTAACTTTGAGTTTTATTCATCTCTTCTTTGATTTTCAGGAATCATGAAAATGGAAATCAATTTTGGTATTGAATTGGCAGCTTTTAATTTGTTCTTTTCCAAGTTTTATTTTTAGTTGCATGCACCATTAGTTTAACTTCTCTTTCTTTCATTTATACCTGTATGCATTTATAGACATAATTTTTGCTAAATACTACCCTGTCTATATTGCACAACTTTAAGAGTGTTGTCTGATTGTCCTTATTCTAATAAATTAAATTACTGATTAATTCTGAGATTCTTCCTTTGACCCACACATTTTTGAAGTTAGTTTATTTAGTTTCACATTAATTTTAAGCTATATTTCCTTAGCATATTATTGAATGTAATTTTCATTGCATCACTGTCTGAAAAGATACATTGAATACTGATGTTTTTCTACATTTGGTTGGCAGGTTTTTATACTCTAATACACGTTCAGTTTCTATACAGGTGCCACATATGCCTGAAGGAAAATGTATTAACTTCAGTTCCCATTCAATTTTCTGCTGAGGTTTTTCATGTCTAAATGTTGTAAGATTTGATTGCTCTCCTTAATTTCTTTCACATTTACTTTATGGTTATACTTATCTAGCTTTCCGAAAGGAAAGTTTACACCTCTTCACCCCAATATAGTTTTACTGTATTGTCTCTTGTTATTAATTTAATTTTTCCTTTAAAAACTGGAATACTATGTCATTTGGCAAACGTATACTTGTTCTTGATATCACAGCATTCTTTATGGTGTCTTTAAGCAAGATGTATTTCCTCTCATTGTGTCTTTTAAATACTTTCCTTTATTTTGCCTGAAATCAAGATTGTTACCTTTGCCTTTTGTTTTTACTTCACCTGAAGCGCAATGCATTCTGATCCCAGTCAATTATTTTAGCTCAATGTGTGCCTTTCTGTTTTGAGTATTTTTCGTACTAAACATACATATTAGCAAATAAATTGCTAGATTTTTTTTCTAACAGTTTCTGTTTTATAGTTGGGTTGAACACATTTACACTCACAGTGAGGATAACTAACTGTATTTCCTTCCCTCCCATTTTATTTTGTTAATATTTTTCTTTTTATCCTCTCCCTCTTCTGAAGTCTGTTTTGCTTCTAACCAGTGCCTTCCGTTAATAGAAATTTCATAAACACAATTTTTTTAGTTTTATAAGGATATCAAGAATTATTATTTTATTATTTTCAGTGTTCTACAATCACTTTCATACGACTGAGTTATTTTTCTCTACCTAACACTCCTTCCTCCTTTTCTTCCCCCTGTTCATCATTTCTCACAGCAGAATATTATTCCATTACATTCATATACCACAATTTGGAGGCAACTAGGTGGTGCAGGGATAGAGCACCAGTGCAGGAGTCAGGAGGACCTGAATTCAAATCGCACCTCAGACACTTGACATTCACTAGATGTGTGACCTTGGGCAAGTAACTTAACTCAAATCGTCTCATCCTGGGTCCTGTTCATCCTTATGAATATAAGGTCACTGGATTCAGATGACTCTGGAGGAGAAGTGAGGATGGTGACCAGCACAGTCCTTCCTCACTCAAAACAAAATCAAGTGCAAGTCATGTCATTATTTCTTTGATGGCATGGTCCTCTTCAGCAACGAAGTACAAACACACACTGCAATTTATTCAGCCATTCCCTGATTGATGGGAATCCCCTGGATTTCAAGTTTTTGGCAACATCAAAGAGTGCTGCTATAAATATTTTAGTACTTTCGGGGACCTTTCACAATTTATGATCTCCTGGGAATACAGTTCTAGAGGTGGTATTGCTAAGTCAAAGTGTATGCACATTTTGTAGCACTTTGGGCATAGTTCCCATTTGCTGTGCAAAACGATTAGATCAGCTCACAGCTCCACCAACAATGAATTAGCATGGCAACTCAGGAACATCTTCTCCAACATTTATCATCATATTGTTTTGTCATGCTAGTCGATCTGATAGGTGTGATGTGGTATCTCAGAGTTGTTTTGTTTTGCATCTCTCTAACCAATAGTAATGTAGGGCACTTTTTTCATATAACTATAGATATCTTTAGTTTCTTCCTCTGAAAACTGCATGTTCATACCCTTTGACCATTTATCAACTGGTGAAGGACTTGTATTCTTGCACATTTGACTCAGTTCTCTATATATTTTATAAATGAGGCTTTTATCACAGACACTTTTTCCAAAAATTCCTTCCCAGCTTTCTGCTTCCCTCCTAATCTTGATTGTATTGGGTTTGGTTGGCAAAAACTTTTCAGTTTATCAAAATTATTCGTTTTGTACTTCATACTACTTTCTATGTCTTCTTAAGTCAAAAATACTTCCCTTCTCCATAAATCTGATAAACACACTATACCACGCTCCACGAATTTGTTAATACTACCAATCTTTATACCTAGATCATTTGTCCTTTGGACATTATTCTTGTATATGCATTATTCTTGTGTACGGTGTCAGGAATTGATCTATACCTGGATTTCACCACACTGTTATCAGTTTTCCGAGCAATTTTTGTGAAACAGTGAGTTCGTATCCCAGAAACCGAGGTATTTTGGTTTAACAAAAAGTAGAATGCTATATTCATTGATACTGTGTCTTGAGTAGCAAGCTTATTCCACTGGTCTACCCTTCTGTTTTTCAGTCATTATGAAGTAGTTTTGATAATTGCTACTTTATAATACAATTTGAGACCTGGTAGAGCTAGTCCACCTTCCCTATCATTTTTTTTTCATCAGTTCCCTTGATATTCTGGAGCTTTTGATCTTTCAGATGAATTTTGATATTACTTATACTAGCTCTGGAAAATAACTATCAATAGGGGAGGAGGAGTCAAGGTGGTGGAGTAGAAAGATTCACATACGCTGGCTCCAAACCCAAAGCCCATAAATTACCTATAAAAAGAACTCCCAACGGGTTGTGGAGCAGTGGAAGCCGTGCAGCAATGGAGTGGATGAGATTTCTACTCCAGAGAGCACTGAAAAGCTGTCAACAAAGGTCCATCGCTCACTGCACCTGGAGCCCAGGCCTGCCCTGACCACGGCCCTGAGAGGAGCAGATCAGAACATGTTTCAGGGACAGAATCTTCAGCGGGTAAGCAGACCCTTCCACCCACAGGCAATACAGGTCAGTGACAGACCCTATCTGGCTGGCCGAGAGGGGAGCGGGGTGTCTCAATAACTCAGGACCCCTCAGGAGGCAGCAGCAAGCCTGGGCCCCCAAAGCAGGCAGGACCTCGAATCCATTATCAAAGGTCTCCGTATAAACCCCCTGAGGGAATTGAGCCTGGGAGGCCGCCCTGCCCCGACCTGAGAATCTGAATTTAATCTTACCCTGAATAGCAACCAGGCCCACTGCTGAAAGCCCTGAGGCTGTGGAGCAGCATTTGAGTCTCAGACCCAAGCACTAGTGAAGCAGGGGTGGAGAGGAATCTCAGAAGTCAAGTAACTGGCTAGGAAAATGCCCAGAAAGGGGAAAAAACATAAGACCATAGAAGGTTACTTTCTTGGGGAACAGATGCTCCCTCCTTTCCTATCTGATGAGGAAGAACAATACTTATGATCAGGTAAAGACATAGAAGTCAAGGCCTCTGTATTCCAAACACCTGAAATAGATATCCAATGGGGTCAGGTCATGGAAGAGCTCAAAATGGATTTTGAAAATCAAGTTAGACAGGTGGAGGAAAAACTGGGAAGGGAAATGAGAGAGATGCAAGAAAAGCATGAAAAACGGGTCAATAGCTTGGTAAAGGAGACCCAAAAAAATGCTTAAGAAAATAACACCTTGAAAAATAGGCTCACTCAATTGGCAAAAGAGGTTCAAAAAGCCAATGAAGAGAAGAATGCTTTCAAAAAAGAAATTAGCCAAATGGAAAAAGAGGTTCAAAAGCTCTCTGAAAAAAATAGTTCTCTCAAAATTAGAATGGGAGAGATGGAGGCTAATGACTTTCTGAGAAACCAAGAAATCAACCAAACAAAACCAAAAGAATGAAAAAAATGGAAGAGAATGTGAAAGATCTCGTTGGAAAAACAACTGACCTGGAAAATAGGTTCAGGAGAGACAATTCAAAAATTATGGTACTACCTGAAAGCCATCATCAAAAAAAGAGCCTAGACATCATCTTCCATGAAATTATCAAGGAAAACTGCCCTGATATTCTAGAACCAGAGGGCAAAATAAGTATTCGCGGAATCCACTGATCACCACCTGAAAGAGATCCAAAAAGAGAAACTCCTAGGAACATTGTGGCCAAATTCCAGAATTCCCAGGTCAAGGAGAAAATATTGCAAGCAGCTAGAAAGAAACAATTCCAGTATTGTGGAAATACAATCAGGATAAGTCAAGATCTAGCAGCATCTACATTCAGGGATCGAAGGGCGTGGAATAGCATATTCCAGAAGTAAAGGGAACTAGGACTACAACCAAGAATCACCTACCCAGAAAACTGAGTATAATACTTCAGTGGGAAAACTGGTCTTTCAATGAAATGGAGGACTTTGAAGCATTCTTGATGAAAAGACCAGAGCTGAAAAGAAAATTTGACTTTTAAACCCAAGAATGTGAAGAAGCATGAAAAAGTAAACAGCAAAGAGAAGGCATAAAGGACTTACCAAAGTTGAGCTGTTTACCTTCCTACATGGAAAGACGATATTTGTGAAACTTTTCAGTTGTTGGTGGGATTACACACACACACAAGCATAAGCACAAGCACACGTGCCCACGCACAGAGAGCACAGAATTAATTGAATAGGATAGGATTATATCTTTAAAAAAATTAAGATAAACGATGAGGGACAAATATATTGGGAAGAGAGAGTTTGAAATGGAAAGGGGCAAGTTATCGTTCATAGAAGAGGCAAGCAGGAGACTTTTTAGTGAAGGGAAAAAGAGGAGAGGTGAGAGAAAAACATGAAGTTTATTCTCATCACATGGAACTAAAGGAATGAATAAAATGCATGCTCATTTTGGTATGAAAACCTATCTTACAATACAGGAAAGTGGGGGGGAAGGAGATAATCAGGGTGGGGGGATGATGGAAGGGAGGGCAATGGGAGGAGAGAGCAATTTGAAGTCAATTTTGGGGAGGGAGAAGATCAAAAGGGAGAATTGAAACATTGGAGGGGCAGGATAGGATGGAGGGAAATACAGTTAGTCTTACACAACATGACTATTGTGGAAGTCATTTGCAGAACTACACAGATATGGCCCATATTGAATTGCCTGCCTTCCCAAAGCGAATGGGTGGGGAGGGAGGGATGGGGAGAATTTGGAACCCAAGTTTTAGGAACAACTGTCGAGTATTGTTCTTGCTATTAGGAAAAAAAAATACGGGTCATGGGGAACATAAAGTTATCTGGCCCTACGGGACAAAAGAGAAGATCAAGGGAAAGGAGGGATGATAGAAGAGAGGGCAAATGGGTGATAGGGGCAATTAGAATGCTCGGTGTATTGGGGTGGGAGGAAGGGGCAACTGGGGGGAAAATTTGGAATCCAAAATTTTGTGAATATGAATGTAAAAAGTTTAATACATAAATTTATTAAAAAAAATAAAGTAACTGTCTAATAGTTTGTTTGGTATGGTACTGAATAAGTAAATTAATGTTAGATAGAACTGCTATTTTGTTATATTGGCTGAGCCTACACATGAGCAACTCATGTTTTTCCACTTACTTAGATCTGACTTTATTTTCGCGAAAAGTATTTTGTAATTGTGTTCATATAGTCCCTGGATTTGTCTTGGCAGGTAGAATCCCAAATATTTTATAGTGTTTATTCTCTCTCTGTCTTGCTATTGGGATTTGCTAGTGATGTTTAGAAATGCAGAAGATTTGTGTGGGTTTATTTTTTAATCCGAAATTTTGCCAAAGTTGCTTATTATTTCAACTAGTTTTTATTTTTATTTTTTTTACTCGAATCTCTGGTATTCTCTAAGTATGCCGTCATATCACCTGCAAGGAGTGATAGCGTAGTTTCTTTTTTGCCTATTCTATTTCCTTCATTTTCTCTTTCTTCTCTTATTGGGACAACTAACATTTCTAACATTATTCTATTGAATAACAGTGCGGATGATGGATATCCTTTTTTCAACCCGGATTTTATTGAAAATGAAGCTCGCGTATTTCAATTGCACACAATGCTTGCTGAAGGGTTTAAGTAGATACTCCTTATTGTTTTATAGAAAGTTCCATTCATTCCTATACTGTCTAGTATTTTTAATATGAATGGATGTTGTATTTTGTCAAAAGTTTTTTTCTTTTGCATCTGTTCACATAACCATGTGGTTTCTGTTAGTTTTTTGTTGATATGATTAATAATGCTAATAGTTTTCCTAATACTGAACCAGCTCTGTGTTCCTGTTATAGATCCTACCTGATCATAATATATCATTCTCATGATAAGTTGCTATGTCTTTTTTGCTACCATCTTATTTAACAATTTTGCATCTATACTCGCTAGAGAAACTGGTCTATAATTTTCTTTCTCTGTTTCGTCTCTTCCTTGTATAGGTGTCAGAACCATATTTGTGCCATGAAAAGAATTTGGGAGGACCCCTTCTGAAATTTCCACAAATAATGTTTCCAGTACTGGAATTAACTGTTCTTTACATATTTGATAGAATTCACTTTTTAATCCGGCTGATCCTTGAGATTTGTTCCTAGGGAGTTAGTTGATGGCTTGTTCATTTTTTTTCTGAGATGGGGTCATTTAAGTATTTAAATTCCTCTTCTGTTAATCAGGACAATTTATAATTTTTTGAAATAATTATTTATCTCATTTAAATTGTCGAATTCACAGGCATAAAGACGGGAAAAATAATTTCTTATCATTGTTTTAATTTCCTTCTCGTTGGAGGTGGGTTCACCGTTTTCATTTTTGACTTTGGTAATTTGGTTTTCTTCTTTTTTTACAGGAAATTGACTAAAGGCTTATCAATTTTATTGTTTTTTTCGTAAAAACATCTCAGTTTTATTTATTAGTTAAATGATTTTCTTAATTTCAATTTTATTAATCTCTCGTTTGGTTTTCAGTATTTCTAATTTTGTATTTACTTGGGGATTTTTATTTTTTTTCTTTTTCTGACTTTTTCAGCTGCATGCCCAATTCATTGATCATCTCTTTCTCTATTTTGTTCATGTAGGCATTCAAAGATACAGAACTTCACCTAAGAAATGCTCTTGCAGTATCCCATAAGATTTAGTAGGTTGCCTCATTATTGTCATTCTCTTTAATGAAGTTCTTAACTATATTTATAATTTGGTGTTTAACCCACTCATCCATTTGGATTAGATTGCTTAGTTTCCAATTAATTTTTGATGTGTCTTTCCATGGCCTTTTATTACATATAATTTTTGCATTATGATATGAGAGGGATGCATTGACTATCTCTGTCATTCTGCACTGTATTGTGAAGTTTTTATGTACTAGTACTTGTTCAGTTTTGTGTGAGTGCCATATACCCCTGAGAAAAAATTGTATCCCTTTCTATTCTCGTTCAAATTTCTCCAGAGATCTATCATATCTACCTTATCTAGAGTTGTATTCACCTCATTAACCTCGTTCCTGTTTATTTTAAGGCTAGATTTACCAAGTTCAGAGAGGGGTAGTTTGAGGTCCTCCACTAGTACAGTTTTTCTGTCTATTTCTTTGTGTAACTCCCTTACCTTGTCCTCTAAGTATTTGGATGTTATTTCACTTGGAAAATATATGTTTACTAATGATATTGCTTCGTTGTTTATGGTCCTTTTAGTAGGATGCAATTTCATGCCTTATTTGTTTGATTAGATATATTCATTTTTTTCCTTATTCTGAGATTAGGATGGCTACCCCTGCTTTTTTACATCAGCTGAAGCAGAATGTATTCTGCTCCAACCCTTTACCTTTACCCTGTATGTATCTCCCCTAACCCTGTTTAAAATGTGTTTCTTGTATATAACATATTGTTAGATTGTGATTTTTAATCCATTCTGTTATTCATCTTCGTTTTGTGGGAGAATTCATCCCATTCACTTTGACAATTATAATTACTTTCTGTGTCTTTCCCTCCACCCTCTTTCCCAACCTTTGTGCATTTAGTTCTCCCTTCTCCCTTACCCTCCACAACTGAGTTTGAAATTTTGACCACCCCCTCCCTCAGTCTTTCCTTCGTTCTTTCAGTTCCCTTTCCTTTCACTCTTCTTTACTTTTACTACTTCTTCCTTCCCTTTTAGCCTCCCCTCCCCTTTCTTTGCTCTTTCCCCTCCCACTGCCTGTAAAGCTAGTTAGATTTATATACTTGATTATTTTAGTACTCCCTCCTTGAAACAAATAAGATGAGAGTGCCTCTCAAACAAAGCTCATTACCTTCCCCCCTTTCCCTCTACTCTAATATATTTTTTCCCTCTTTCTATGATGTAATTTACCATTGTACGCTTCCTCCTTTTCACATCTCCTGTTACAGTCACTTTGCACCCTTAAATAACATTTTTATCATCACATCATTACTTTATATACACTCCCTATATCTACGTATATCCCTTTTATATTTCACAATAGCTATACAGTACTCAAAATTAACAAGTATCATCATCCCTTATAGTGAAGTTTACAGTTTGCTTCTACTGAGAAACCAATTTTTCATTTCCCCTTTTTATACCTCTCTTGAGACGTGGGATTGAAGTCCAAATTTTCTATTGACTTCTCGCCTTTTTGTCAGAAAGGTCTGGAAATTCCTTATTTCATTGAATATCCATCTCCTGACCTGAAATATTACGGTCAACTTTGCCAGGCAATTGATCCTTTGTTGTAGCTCCAGTTCCTTCTCCTTAGGGAATATCATATTCCAATTCATTTGATCTTTTAATGAAGAAGCTAAAAAGTCCTGTGTGATATTGACTGTAGGTCCTCGATATTTGAATGGATTCTTTCTGACTGTTTGTAATATTTTATCCTCCACTTGATAGTTTTGAGATTTCGTTACTGTATTCCTAAGTGTTTGTAGTTTTAGATCCCTTTCTGGAGGTTAATGGTGGATTTTCTGATGACTCTTTTGCCCTCTGGATCTAGGACTTCTGGGCAGTTTTCATTCGTGGTTTCTTGGAAGATATTTTCCAGGTACTTTTTTTCATCATAGCTTTCTGTTAGGTCAATAATTCTTAGATTTTCTTTCCTGAAATAATTTTTCATTGTTTTTCCAATGATATCTTACATTTTGTTCTATCTTTTCATTCTTTAAAACTTGTTTCACTAACTCTTGATGTTTGATAGAGTCATTCCCTTCTACTTGCCCAATTCTAATTTGTATCAAATTGTTTTCTTTAGTTTACTTTTGCATCACATTTTACATCTGTCCAATTATTCCTTTTAAGGAATTACTTTCTCCAGTTTGTTTTTGTACTTCCTTTTCCATTTGTCCAATTTTCTTTCTTAAAGAGCTTTCCTCCTCAGTGAAGTGTTTTTCCACACTTTTCAAATTATTGGCAAGTTTTTCTTCTATTTCCTTCCTCAGCTCTTGTGCATGAAACCAGTTCACAGTTCCTTCTGAACTTTCAGATGGGAGTACAGTCTAAAGGCTGATTTCTTTGGTATTCGTGTTTTGCTCCTTGTCCCCATAGAAAGATTCTATTGCATTTTCTTTCCTGTTTTGCTTCTTGCTCATGATGATGAGTTTTTCTGTGCTGTGACCTCCGATTCTTTCAGCAACTAGCTAAAGAATGTGGTCCTGAGCTTGCTGGTGTGAAAAAGCAGAGGCCAGGCGAATTCTTCTTGAGTTTTCCTAAATTTGCCCTGTAGCTACCTTTTTAAGTGTGGGGGAGGAATGATCTTGTCACTGGAGCTACAGCAAAGGCAAGCTCAGTGGCTGGTGAACCTGAATGCTGTACTGTCTTCCCATTTCCCCTGAGGTGCTGAGGCATGCCTGGTTTCCTTGTATTGGTGGTGGTTAAGTTCCACCCCCTGGGGCTCCACATCTATTCTCATTTTCTTGATGTGGGGCTGTCTGAGACAGCTTTGCTCCACTGCCACATTAAGAGGAATCCCCCTTAGCGATATTGCTAGCCTCACATGCTACCAGACTGCTTGCCCCTTCTGCGGATCCCACTTTTTCAGGATTTTTCTGGGGAAATATTTTATGGTTCTTTCAAGGTCACCAAAGGGAGCTGTAGAGAACATTTGCTAACCACTACGTCATTTTGGCTCCCCAAAATTCGAGTACGCGATTTACAGGCATTTAATCTGTGAGCTGATATTCTCAGAGGAAGCTGTGGTAGATACATGGGGCACTGTGCCTCTCACTTGCTGGATTGCGCTGGACTTTCATCCTGGATTATTGTCCTCTGAGATTCTACCCTACTGCAGCTGCCTCAGAATGCCCTGGGGCTTTGCTGCTTGACCCTGCTCTGTCAAGGACGCACTGCTCTGTGTGCTATGTGCTATTCCACCCCATTGGAACAGTTCCTTCTTGTTGAGCTAATGCAGAGGCTGCTAGATCTTGTGTTATCCTGATTGTATTTCCACAGTACTTGAATTCTTTCTTTCGGGCTGCTTCCAATATTTTCTCCTTAACCTGGGAACTCAACCATTTGACTGCTCTATTCCTAGGGATTTCTTTTCAGATCTCATTCAGGAGGTGATTGGTGGATTCTTTCAATATTTATTTTGCCCTATGGTTCTAGAATATCAGGGCACTTTTCCTTGAGAATTTCATGAAAGATGATATCTACGCCCTTTTTTGATAATGGCTTTCAGGTAGTCCCATAATTTTTAAATTGCCTGTACCAGATCTATTTTCCAGGTCAGTTGTTTTTTTCAAGGAGATATTTTATATTCTCTTGTGTTTTTTTTATTCCTTTGGTTTTGTTTCACAATTTCTTGGTTTCTCCTAAAGTCATTAGTTTCCATCTGCTCCATTCTAGTTTTTAAAGATTTGGTTTCTCCAATTATATTTCTTTTCTAATTCGTTCTTTTAATAAAAATTTATTTATTTATTTATTTTTACATTCATTTTCACAAAATGTTGGGTCCCAAATTTTCTTCCCTTTATATCCTCCCCCACCCCAATACAACAAGCATTCTAATTTTCCTTATCACATATCTGCCCTCTCTTCTATCATTCCTCACTTTTCTTGTCCCCATCTTCTCTTTTGTCCTTTAGGGCCAGATGACTTTCTATTCCCCATTGACTGTATTTCCTATTTCCTAGTAGCAAGAACAATACTCAAAAGTTGTTCCTAAAACTTTGAGTTCCAAATTCTCCCTATCCATTCCCACCCATTCCTTTTGGGAAGGAAGGTAATTCAATATAGGCCATATCTGTGTAGTTTTGAAAATGACTTCTATAATAGTCGTGTTGTGTAAGACTAACTGTATTTCCCTCCCTCCTATCCTGCCCCCCCATTGATTCTATTCTGTCTTTTGATCCTGTCCCTCCCCAAAAGTGTTAATTTCAAATTGCACCCTCCTCCCATTGCCCTCCCTTCCTTCAATCCCCCCACCCTGCTTATCTCCTTCTCCCCCACTTTCCTGTATTGTAAGACAGGTTTTCGTACCAAAATGAGTGTGCATTTTATTCCTTCCTCTAGTCGAATGTGATGAGGGTAAACTTCTTGTTTTTTTCTCAGCTATCCTCTTTTTCCCTCCACTAAAATGTCTCCTGCTTGCCTCTTGAATGAAAGATAATTTACCCCATTCCATTTCACGCTCTTTCCTCCCACTACATTTCTCTCTCACCATTTATCTTAAATTCTTTTGATATGGTCCCATCCTATTCAATTCGCTCTGTGATCTCTGTCTCTGTATGTGCGTGCATGAGTGTATGTGTGTGTGCGTGAATGCCTGTACATGTGTGTGTATGTGTGTGTGTGTATTTGTGTGTGTGGTCCCACCAACTACCCAGACACTGAAAAGTTTTAAGAGTTACAAATATTGTCTTTCCATGTAGGAATGTAAACAGTACACTTTTGGTAAGTCTCTTATGACTTCTCTTTGCTGTTTGATTTTTCATGTGTCTTATCATTCTTGTGCTTGAAAGTCAAATTTTGTTTTCAGCTCTGGTCTTGTCATCAAGAATGCTTGAAAATCTTCTGTTTCATTGAAAGACCATATTTTCCCCTGAAGTATTATACTCAGTTTTGCTGGGTAGGTGATTCTTGGCTGGAGTCGTAGTTCCTTTGACTTCTGGAACATCCTATTCCATACCCTTCAATCCCTTAATGTAGAAACTGCTAGATCTTGAGTTATCCTGATTATATTTCCACAATACTGGAATTTTTTCTTTGTAGCTGCTTGCAATATTTTCTCCTTGACCTGGGAATTCTGGAATTTGGCCACAATGTTCCTAGGAGTTTCTCTTTTTGGATCTATTTCAAGTGGTGATCGATGGATTCTTTTAATACTTATTTTGCCCTCTGCTTGTAGAATATCAGGGCAGTTTTCCTCGATAATTTCATTCAAGATGATGTCTAGCTTCGTTTTTTGATGATGACTTTCATGTAGTCCCATAATTTTTAAATTGTTTCTCCTGGATCTACTTTCCATGTCAGTTGTTTCTCCAATGAGATATTTCACATTCTCTTCCATTATTTCATCCTTTTGGTTTTGTTTGGTAATTTCTTGGTTTCTCAGAAAGTCATTAGCCTCCATCTGTTCCATTCCAATTTTGAGAGAACTATTATCTTCAATGAGCTTTTAAACCTCTTTTTCTATTTGGCTAATTTTGCTTTTGAAAGCATTCTTCTCCTCATTAGCTTTTTGAACCTCTTTTGTCAATTGAGTGAGCCTATTTTTCTTCAGCATTTAGTTAGCTTCTTCAGCACATTTTTGGGTCTCCTTTAGCAAGGTATCGACCTGTTTTTCATGCTTTTCTTGCATGTCTCTCATTTCACTTCCCAGTTTGTCCTCCACCTGTCTAACTTGATTTTCAAAATCCTTTTGGAGCTCTTCCATGGTCTGAGACCACCGGACATCGACCTGGGATGTCTGGGATACAGGGACGCCGACCTCCACATCTTTCCCTGATGGCAAGAATTGTTCCTAGTCATCAGAATTGAATGGCAGGAACATCTGTACCCCATCAAAGTAGCTTTCTATAGTCTTATTTTTCTTCCCTTTTCTGGGCATTTTCCCAGCCAGTTACTTGACTTCTGAAATTCCTGTCCACCCCCACCTAGATTCGCCCAGCTAGTGCTTGGGGTCTGAGATTCAAATGGGCTTTCTGTGGCAGGCCGGGCTGCTATTCAATGTGAGCTTAAGTTCTGGTACTGGGGTGGGGGCAGGGCCGCCTCCCAGGCTCAGTTCCCTCAGGGGGTTTATGCAGAGACATTTTGTAATGGCCCTGAACTTCTGCCTGCTGCTCCGGGAGTCCAAGGCTTCCACTGCTGCCTCTGCTGCTGCTTCTGCTGCTACCTCTGCTGCTGCCTCCCGAGGGGGTCCGAGCCATGGAGACATCCCACTCCCCTCTCGGCCAGCCCAGAAGTCTCTCTCACTGACCTGGATCGCCTGTGGGCGGAGGGACCTTCCAGGCCGCCGGAGGTTCCGTCCCTGAAGCCTGCTGGGATCTGCTTCTCTTGGGCCACCTAGCCAGGGCAGCACAGTGGTGGACTTCACTGTCCGGAGCGTGATGGACCCCTGGGGATGGCTTTCCAGGGCTCTCTGGAATGGCAATCTTTTCCACTGTATTTCTGCGCACCTTGCAGTGATCCAGAATCTGTGGGGAGTTCTTTCTGCAGGAAATGCATGGGCTGTCCGTTCGGAGCTAGCATATGTGAGTCTTTCTACTCTAGCATCTTGGCTCCTCCCTTCAATTATCTTTTGAACCTCCTTTTTCCTTTGGTTAATTCTGTTTTTTAAAGCATTCCTATCCTCATTGACTTTTTGGACCTCTGTTAACATTTGTTCTAGTCTCTTTTCAAAGATATTATTTTCTTCAGCATTTTTGGGTCTTATGTAGTCAGCCGTTGACTCCCTTTTCATCATTTCCTTGTATTGTTCTCATTTGTCTTCCCAATTTTTCTCCACCTCTCTTACTTGATTTTCAAAATCCTTTTTGAGCTCTTCCATGATCTGAGATCATGGCATATTTTTTGGAGTTTTTCGATGTAGAAGACTTGAACTTTATGTCTTCCTCTAAAGGTATGTTTTCTTCTTCATCACCTAAAAGGATGGAAGAAAATACCTTTTCACTACGATTATAAGTATTATTTTTCTCCCTTTTTTGGGCATTTTTTCAGCTAGTTACTTACTTTTGAATCCTTTGTTACTTGGAGCATGTACTCTAGAGACCTGTAAGTTCTCACTTCCGCCATGTTGGCACAATAAGAGTAGAGGTGTTTATTCCTCTCCTGGCCTGTGCTCTGGTCCAGCAGCAGCCACAAGCTTTTCTCCTCAGGATCCTCTCCAAAGCACCCACCAGTTGCAGCATGCCAGCATTGCTTTTCACCCTATGAGCACCAGTCAGACCTGAGACCCCGATCCTCCTCAATTCCCCCAGGTCTTTAGGCTCAGGGCTCCAAAAAGTTACCCTGTTGTTGCAGTGGCTGCCCCCACGTTTGACCCAAAGCTAGGGACAGACTGTTTCCTTCTCACTGTGGTGAAGTAGTTTTCTCACTGACTTTTGAAGCTGTCTTCAGCATTTGTAGGTTGAGAAATCTGGGAACCACAGCTACTACCCATGAATCTGCAACATGATGCCTGCTCCAATCCTACCTGTGCCTCGTGGACAAGGCTGGGCTGCATTGGACTCTCAGCCCAGTGAGATAGACCTTTCCAGTTGCCTTTCAGGCTGTCTTGGGGTGGAAATCTCTCACTCTGTCGTTTTGTGCCTTCTGCTGCTCTAGAATGTGATTAGAGTCACTTTTAAAAGTATTTTATAGGCTATGGGGATAGATCTAGAGCAGGTCCATCCTTCTACTCCCTGTTCATCTTTTCAATGGGAGGAGTAGGGAGGGAAAAAGATAATTTGGAACTCAATTTTAAAAATGAATGTTGAAAATTGCATTTAAGTGTAATTGGGGGAAAATAAAACCCTAAAAAACCTTATATATCTTTTCGTTTTCTACTTAAATAAAAGTATATTTTACAGCTCTTCAATCTGTAGTCTTTTCTCCATTCTCTAATATTCATGCGGTAGAAAACTTTTGACTTATAAGGTACATGTGAAATATTAAGGAAAACGTAAATTTCATTCCAGTAAGAAGGAGTAATAAATTTAAAAGGTAATAAATGTATTGTTACTAATTCCATTTTCAGTCTTTTTGTAGGACCCTTCAGAAAAAAAATATTTTAGTGCATTCGTGTTTGAGACGGAGACATTATTTTTCACGCTTTTTTTCTAAATTCTGTAACGAATTAGCTATTCAAGGGACTAGAATCCTGAGCCTGCAGCTGTCATTTGGTGCAACATCGAAGAAACCAAATAAGCCTTTTAATGGGTCTAGCTCTGTAACGAAATAGTAATTTCCCTTGAAAATATCTCTGATTTTTCCTTTGCACTCATTGTTTTCTTGACTTCACAATTAAGCTGATTAACTCTGAGATATCTCCAAAGACATTGAACTGAACGATTATGTGGACTTTCTTCTCTTGCAAATTCCTCAGAGGATTTAATTAGAGGAGAAAGAGTTTTAAGAACACAATATTAGAATGACTCATAGACATGAGATGCTGACCTTATTGAATATGGATAAAATTCTCTTTTCTGGCCAAAAATGTCCAAAGACTCACATGGAATCAACTTCACAATCGAAGGAAGCTTAATTGCTTGCAAAGATACTGATTCGAAAAAAATTGGAACAGAATAATAAATAATAAGATTCATATAGACCTTTTAAGCTGAAATGAATCGCCATGAATTTTTCTGTCTCCTAGGTTACAACACAGTGAACGAGTGGTAAGCAGCATTTCCACTGCCATAATCTGGAGTTTCTCAACATTAGTGAAAACATATCAGAATCCAGGCCTTGGAATAGTTGCCTTCATGGACAGGTAATATATTTATACAAGTAACTCATATTTCTGCTTCTATCCCAAACTATATTTTGCCTTAAGAGTACAAAGTTGATGCTAACCTAAACTGAATGGGAAATGGGAAAAAAATACTGTCAAAATAAAGATGGAAACCACGTACAGAAATCTCTGTTCTTCTCATATGATCAACTGGTTGACTCAACTGATTATGAGATGTAAAATAAATGGGACACATCATAGCATTATCCATTTTGAAGTGACATCTTTGCAAATAGACTAGAAACTGTAAAGATCAGGCTTAGTAAAATATTCAGAAAGTGGAATATGCTACTAATTTCCCAAGAGGATTTTAGTGATCTGATTTTGGCTATTAATAAGACAATGGCCTCAGACAAGCTCAAAAGCAAAAAAAAAAAAAAAATACACGATCTTTTCCATTTCTTACTTCCACATTGAAATGTTAGATAAATGCGAGATGATGATGATGATATAATAATAATTATTATTTTTATGACCTTTATATCATGCCTATTATTTTCTAGTTCTATAATAGGTACTTTTAGTTAAAAGAAAATTAAACATGAATTTATTTATCTCAGTTTCAATCTTAGGATGTGATAAACATATTGGGAAAAATGACAATTATAGTTTAAAGTGATACTCCTGATAGATTTTTTTATATTTTGAGAAAGCTATTATGGAGAAAAATATTATTATCACAATAGGACAAATCCCAGTTGACTGAATGAAACAAGGTGTTATTGGTTTTTAACTATTAAGTTATGGAGGATAATTTGGATGACCTACAGTTTACTTATTGAAAGTGCTTAATTACTTTAAAAAATACAAATTTTTTCACATAGGTGATCAGGGGACCTTTAATCAGTCTCACATTTGTGTGCCTTAACCTGGAATCACTATCAAATATTTTTCTTCTTATGTGAGAACAAATTATGTTATTGAAATAGAAGTACCTTGAAAATTTTAGAAGAACATTAATAGATAAATTTTAAAGGTTGTTTTTACAAAAATAATTTGAAATACTCGTGTCATTTGAAATGAGGAAACTCATCGCCAGTCCAGTCACCTCAGAGGACACCAGTAAAATAATTTTATACCACAAAATAGTCATTAAAGAAATTTTTGTGAGTAAGAAAGAAGGCTGCGATAGGGGAGGGGAGCGGAGCATCTCCGTGACTCGGGCCCCCTCGGGAGGAAGCGGCGGCGGCGGAGACGGGGGCAGGAAGCGGCGGAGGCAGAGGCGTGGGCGGGCGGCTGAGGCGGCAGCGGCCCGGGACTCAGGAATCCCCCAGCAGCAGGTAGGATCTTCAATACTGAAGGTCTTTCCAACCTGAGGCAGCCGAGCAGGGGAGACGGCCCTGCCCCCACCCTGCTCTACTGCTGAACGCCTCTGAATAAAACCCCCCAAGGGAGCTGAGCATAGCAGGCGGGGCCCCCCACCCCGCCCCCACCATCTCCGTTCCTGAAAGTCTCTGCAGAAAGCCCCTGAGGGCCCAAACTTAGGAGGCGGCCCTGCCCCCACCCCTGCGCCAGAACTAAAGCTTGCTGCGGGAAAGCGCATTTGAATCTCAGAGGCCAAGCACTAGCTGGGCGGATCCAGGCGGGGGTGGAAAGGAATCTCAGAAGTCAAGTAACTGGCTGGGAAAATGCCTAGAAAGGGGAAGAAAAATAAGACTTTAGAGAGTTTTTTCCAACAAATGCAAATGATCCCGACCTTCGGATCTGATGGGGAGGAGGAGAACGTATTTTTCCCATCAGGGAAAGATGTGGAGGGCGGGGCCTCAGTACCCCAGACACCCCAGGGGGGTGTTGGGTGGGCTCAGGCCTTGGAAGAGCTTAAAAAGGATTTTGAAAAGCAAGTTAGACAGGTGGAGGAAAGACTGGGAAGAGAAATGACAAAGATGCAAGAAGAGTATGAAAAAAAGGTCAATATCTTGGTAAAGGAGACCCAGAAAAATGCTGAGGAAATTAGCACCTTGAAAAATAGGCTCACTCAATTGGCAAAAGAGGCTCAAAAAGCCAATGAGGAGAAGAATGCATGCAAAAGCAGAATGAGCCAAATGGAAAAAGAGGCTCAAAAGCTCACTGAATTTAATAGTTCTCTCAAAATTAGAATGGAACAGATGGAGTCTAATGACTTTATGAGAAACCAAGAAATCACCAAACAAAACCAAAAGAACGATAAAATGGAAGAGAATGTGAAATATTTCATGGGAAAAACAACTGACCTGGAAAATAGATCCAGGAGAGACAATTTAAAAATTATGGGACTACCTGAAAGCCATGATCAAAAAAAGAGCCTAGACATCGTCTTGCATGAAATTATCAAGGAAAACTGCCCTGACATTCTAGGACCAAAGGGCAAAATAAGTATTGAAAGAATCCATCGATCACCACCTGAAAGAGATCCAAAAAGAGAAACTCCTAGGAACATTGTGGCCAAATTCCAGAACTCCCAGCTCAAGGAAAAAATCTTGCAAGCAGCTAGAAAGAAACAATTCCAGTACTGTGGAAATACAATCAGGATAACCCAAGATCTAGCAGCTTCTACATTAAGGGATCGAAGGGCGTGGAATAGGATATTCCAGAAGGCAAAGGAACTAGGCCTGAAACCAAGAATCACCTACCCAGCTAAACTGAGTATAATACTTCAAGGGAAAATATGGTCTTTCAATGAAACAGAGGACTTTCAATCATTCTTAATGAAAAGACCAGAGCTGAAAAGAAAATTTGACTTTCAAACACAAGAATGAGAAGCATGAAAAAGTAAACAGCAAAGAGAAGTATTAAGGGACTTACCAGAAATGAACTGTTTATATTCATACAGGGAAAGACAATATTTCTAACTCTTAAAACTTTTCAGTATCTGGGTAGTTGGTGGGACCACACATACACATGTACACGCATGCACACACATACACACATGCATTCACATGCAGAGACAGAGAGCACAGATTGAACTGAATAGGATGGGACCATACCTTAAAAGAAATTAAGGTAAATGGTGAGAGAGTAATGTAGTGAGAGGAAAGAGGGGGAAATGGAAGGGGGTAACTATATGTCATTTAAGAGGCAAGTAGGAGATTTTTTTAGTAGAGGGAAAAAGAGGAGAGCTGAGGAAAAAACAAACAAACAAACAAACAAAAGTTTGCCCTCATCATATTTGACTAAACGAAGGAGTGAAATGCACACTCATTTTGGTATGAAAACCTATCTTACAGTATAAGAAAGCGGGGGAGAAGGAGATATTTGGGGAGGGGGATGATGGAAGGGAGGGCAAAGGGAGGAGGGAGTAATTGAAAGTCAACACTTGGGGAGGGACAGGATCAAAAGACAGAAGAGAAACAATGAGGGGCAGGTTAGGAGGGATGGCAATTCAGTTAGTCTTACACAACACGACTATCAGGAAGGTCATTTGCAAAGCAACACAGATATGGCCTATAATGAATTGCCTGCCGTACCAAAGGGAATGGGTGGGGAGGGAGGGATGGGGAGAATTTGGAACTCAAAGTTTTAGGAACAATTGTTTAGTATTGTTGTTGCAACTAGGAAAGAAGACATACAGTTAATGAGGAATAGAAAGTCATCTGGACCTACAGGAGAAGAGAAGATGGAGACAAGGGAAGGGAGGGATGACAGAAGAGAGGACAGATTGGAGATAGGGAAAATTAGATTGCTTGGGGTATTGGGGTGGGGGAGGGGAGAAAAGGGGAGAAAATTTGGAACCCCAAAATTTGTGAAAATGAATGTAAAAAGCTAAATAAATAAATTTATTTAAATAAAAAAAAACTAAAAAAAAAAAAGAAATTTTTGTGGCAACAAAAACTAAAAATGTTATAGGTAGCCATTTATTGGGGAACACTCAAGTATGAAATATTGTGTGTGTATATATATATATATTATTAGAAAATATGAATATATGGAATTTAGAGAAACAATGGAGTTTTTTTTTTTAAATTTCAGCAAGAGTCTAATACGGAGAAAATGGAAAACAATCTCCATTAAATTTAAAACATTATGAATAAAAAGAAAAATTGAAATGTAGTGTATTTATGGTGATCAATTTTGTCACAGAAAATATTTGAGAAAGTGTGCCTTATTCCCTTCCTTACAAAGAAGAGAAACTATGAGTAAGGCTTAATTCATACACTTTCAGATGTAAAGTGGGATATTGAGTAGTGAAAAAGATATAGAAAGGGATCAATAAAATATTTAAGTTTCATAATTATCTTTATAGGAAAAATTCGACTGCTGAAACTGCAGAAAATTAACCAACTTTTATATGAGAGATTAAAATTTGCAAATAGAATATTGAACATTCCTTCTTTCCCTGCTCCAACTCCACAAGATTTCAGTTTTTGCTATAATGGCCAGTGTTCTGATACGGAAAATGATGCCCGTAAATAATATGAGATGGTCTATAAAAAGAGGTAGATGTTTAAACTGAATTCAAATTTCTTCTAACTACAATTCTGGTGCCACATCCATTAAAAAGTTACTCTTCCTCTCCCCCTCCCACTCCTTCAAAAACCATGGGAAAGAGGAACAGTGTCACTGAGTTTGTCCTCCTGGGGCTCACTCAGAATCTCGAGGTGGAAAAATACTATTTGCTGTATTCTTAATAATCTACATGCTGACTATTGTGGGCAATATCCTCATTATCATAACTGTCCTTGGAAGTAAGAACTTGATGTCCCCTATGTACTTCTTTCTTGCCTTCTTGTCTTTTATGGATGCTACCAATTTGTTAGGGACCCGGGGGTCTGGGCCTGATCTCTCAGGCCCACAGGCCTTATCTGACCAGCAGAAGCCTGCAGGCCTTCGTGGAGTTAGCTGCAAGCAATGACCGAGGCGGGAGACAAGATAGTAAGAACTCCCTTTATTCAAACAGTGAGCTTTTATCTCTTTTCTTACACCAGTGCCCTAAGTGAACCTATCAGCAATTAGTTTGCCCTTATAAGGAAGTAGTATACCTTTGGCCAGGACTGCCCAGGGTGGACACGTAGCCCCTAGAAAGAAAAACATTTTGGGGCTTCTTTGTTCTCTGAAAATCCAGGGAAAAGAGCCTTGAGCAAACCAGGGGTGGAACCCTTTCTCCCAACGCCATCTTGTTCATGCCTTACCTGTCTCCTCTCCGTTTACCTGAGTCGTGACCAGTGAATGCCGTCCAAGAGGCTGGGGATTGGCAATTCCCTTACACCAATTGTACTGTCATTGTCCCTAAAATGATCCTACATTTGCTTTGTGAAAAGGCAAGCATTTCATTCTAAACTTGCATGGAGCAGCGCTTCTTGGAACACCTATTTGGTGGGGGGGCTGAAGTTTTCCTCCTCACTTTTATGGCCTATGATCGTTATGTAGCCATCTACAAACCCTTGTATTACCTATTCATTATGAGATGGCATGTGTGTGTTCTGCTGTTAGTGGTGTCCTGGATTGGAGGTTTCATGCATTCATTAGTTCAGCTGCTTTTCTTTGTTAATCTCCCATTCTGTGGAAACAATATCATTGATCACTTCAGTTGTGACATGAATCCTTTACTGTAACTTTCCTGTACAGATACCTATATAATTGGCGTCTCAGGGGGTGCCAATGGGGGAGCAATTTGCACAGTTATCTTTGTAATCTTCCTTATCTCCTATGAAGTTATTCTACATTCTTTGAAATCCCGAAGTTCAGAAGACCTACAAAAAGCCCTTTATACTTGCATCTTCCACATCACAGTTGTTGTCTTGTTCTTTGTCCCTTGTATTTTCATGTATGATAGGCCTGTCTGTATCTTCCCCATTGATATATCTCTAAATTTCTTCTATACTATCATCACTCCTATGTTGTACCCTCTGATCTACACTCTGAGAAACAGAGAGATGAAAAATGCCATGAGGAAATTTTGGAACAGAAAAGTAATGTCTACCTCTAAGGTAATGGATGTCCTGGCAAAGCAATGATGTTTCGCAAAGGAAATGATAGAAGATTTTAACGTTTTTAGAACTTATTTGAGACTAAGTAAGATGACCTCGTACATGTGAAGAAAAAAATAGCTTCCTGTCAGCATTAGAAACTACCTTTTTGTTGTTGTTGTTGGGAATATTTTTAAGAGCATTATGGTATGATGAAAAATGCTATATGTGTACAGATAAATAATAATTTTTTTTTTTTACAGATTGAGGTATATTTTTTGCTTTACTTTTTGACATTTTCTCCAATGTGTTCAATATGGAAATATTTGACATGACTTAATATACATAATGGAAATCAAATTGCCTTTTCTGTGGGTAGCAGAGGGCAAGGATGGAGACAGACAAATTCGGAAGAAAAGTTAAAATTATTAGTAGAGCATCATGGATCATCAGGAAAATATCAATTCATTTCAGTTAGTTGAAACTTTTTTTTTAAAAAAACAATTCACTCTTCTAATATAGATGCAAAGATCATGCTTACAATAATATTGGTCAAAAATATTTAGTGATGTGGATTAATATGTCATGTTATGTGCTGTTGGTGAGGCAGTGGATATTCTAGAAAAGAGAAAAAAAGAAATCATTTTTTCACTTTACTTGAAGTTATTATTGCTCCAAGTTTTCAATGTAAATCAATCAGTTTCATAGTAATATTTAACTTTATCATCTTAAAACCGCATCTCAAAATTAATTATTTGATAAAAAATCAGGTAATATGGGAATATTTGTTTTTTTTTTACTACGGAAATTATTCATCATATATGTAAAATCTAAACACCAAAATATGTGTGACCTGATCATTGTAACTCATATAGCATGTTCCAATTCTTTCAAATAGCAATACTAAATTGTGATATCAATAATTAAGCTGTAAATTGTTGATTATTATCTTATATTTTTCAATAAAAGAGGTAGGGTGGCATAGTGGACAGAGTTTTGTAGCTGTAATGTAAAAGAAATTGGTCTTAAATCACTTTTGACACTGTTATTTAACCCCTCTCAAACTTTAATATTATTGTTATGATTAGTGACAAAAATAATCTCATTCCGTTATTTTTTTTTAAATTGGGTTCTCCTAGAAACAGCTCCAGAACAAGACGCATGTTTTTTGTTTATTTGCTTGTTTAACTTTATATTCGATGCAGTATAGATTATTGTACAGTTGTAATTTTATATAACATTATTTTTAGAGTCAGATAAAAATATTTGTAAATTTAAATCTATCTCAGCAATAATCTCAGTGAATCATTTTAGTTTAATTCTAAAAGAAGCTAGGACAACAGGGACATTTACTTAAGCTGTTCTATTTCCACAACATTTTAATCCTTTTGTCTGATACTTTTGTCTAATATTTTTGTTCATACTAAGGAAGTTGCCTTACATTGGAGAGACACTATGAATTTCTGAGGTGTAAATATCTATTAGATGTTTTTTTTCCTGTTTTATGAATCAAAATTATATACTTCCTCTAAAAAAATCTCAATTTGTACTCTTAGTATTTTTCAATTTCTGTTACGTATTTTAGACCAACAGAATATTTCTCAATGATTCTTTCATAGGCGCATTTTAAAGGCTGTTTTGATGTGCTTCACTGTTTCCATAATGCTCTTGTACATTGATACCTAAGTTTTAATAGCCCAAGAACTGAAATTGTCATTTTGTCTTATAGTTTTCTGCTTTCCCAACAATACAGAAATAGAACTGAGACTTCATAAGATAACTGTAGTGGTGATGACAGTGGCGGTGATGGTGACAATGAATAAAATAATAGCTAACGTTTATGTAGCATTTACTTAAAACCAAGCAATATACTAAACGCTTTGCAATTATTATCTCATTTGATCGTCACATCTCTGGGAGACAGGTGCTCTTATTATCCCCATTTTATAGATGAAGAAATTGAGACAAGCAGGGCTTATGTGACATGTGCAGGGTCACACAGTTAGCATGTGGCTGAGGGCAGGTTAAAGTCACATTTTCCTGATTCCAGGCCCTGAGCTCTATCAACTGTATTAACTTGGTACATGATCATTAAAATCACGATCTTTTTTGCATCATTCTAATCATTGTTTTTGTTATTCTCTTGTAATTGTGTTTTACCTTCAAAGGGTAATGATTGCTACTCCAATATCATACTGTGTAATTCTTTCCTAAGCCCTTTTGTGAATAGTGCAGAGATTATCCAGTGAATAAAATGGAGCCCTTCCTCTGGTGCCCTTACTATCTTGAGTTTATAAACACTATGTCTAGGCAGTATGTCTATTTTTTATTCGTTCTTGCTTCATGGACATTTCACTCCCCATCACTTCCCCTTCCCTTAAGTCACATATTTCCTTGATTTTGACGCTTAAACACCTCTCATTTGAAATTAAATTTTGAAATATGCTGTACCAACCATGTAACATTCCCTTGTTTTTCTATGACTTTTACATTTCATTTTTTTTTTGATGAAGCATATTCCATGACTAAATTTCATTGATTTTTGCCCGAAGTATATTCACGTTAAGCAGAAGAATTTTAAAGCAGAGAGTAGTTTAGGTTTATCTGAACTACCATGTGACCTCTCAGAACAAGTTAAACTTAATCTTCTCCTCCTGCACAGTTCTGGCTCCAACCTTTGTCAACTGTAAGTGCTTATTCAATGTCTCTATATCTTGAAGGATATATATCATTAGAATAGCAATAACTAAAATTTTTATAGCATTGGAAGATTTGCAAACAGCTTTATATGTGATTTGATATTTGATTATAAATCTTGTTTGGATTCCCTTTGCTTTTCAAAAGTGAATTTGATCCGGTTTTTTCTATTTCTTTAAGTCCTCTACTTTGCAATCCGAATTCATCACATCTTTGAGAAGATGGATGATATGGGATCATAATATTGATCCGAGTAACTAGTCTTTTACAGTTGACCATTACTGTGTACAAGGCACTCAAGCAAGGTACCACTCATTTCACTTTGAATAAGTTCATATAAGTCTTCCCAGGTTTTTCTGATACCTGTCTGCTTATAATTTCTTATAACACAAAAAACATTCAATTAAAATCACATGCAATATCTTATTCAGTCATTCTCAAATTTATGGACATCCCTTCAATTTCTAATTCTTTGCTAACACAAAAAGGAACTGTTGTACGTATTTTTGTACATGTAGGACCTTTCCCCATTTTTTGATCTCTTTGTAGTGATATTTCTGAGGCAATGGAAACGAACAATTTTATAGCCTTTTACACAGAGTTCCAAATTGTTTTCCAGAATGGTAAACCATTTTACAGCTCCACCAAGAATTCATTAATGTACCTATTTTTCCATATTCTAACCAGCTTTTATCAACTTCCTTTTCTGTCGCATTTATTAATCTGATAGCCAGTGCAGAGTTGCTTAAATTTTCATTTCTCTAATAAATAACGTTTTAGAGTGTTTTTTAAAGGGACTATTGATAGCTTTGATTTGTTTTCTGAGAGCGGTATGTTGGATACTATCCATTTTTATAAAAACAAATGGCAAACACTCGTGTGATACTAAAAAATTGTAACTTTCTTCCTCCTCATTACTTATAGCATAGTAATATTTCATCAAAAAACTTTTAGCAACAATTTTATCCATTCCGCAGCCAATTTGTAATCCCCTCAATTTGTAATTTTTATCATATCAAAAAGAGTTGATTTAAATATTTCTGAACAAATAAGTTTTTACCAATTTATCTCTTTATTATAGAGTAAAATGTGGTTTTGTTGGATCATGGGGTATATACAGTTTGATAGCCATATTATTATAGTTCCAAATTATTCTCCATAATGGTGAGACGAGTTTACAACTCAACCAACAGTACATTAGTGTCTCAATTTTTCTCCATCACCTCCAGAATTTCTGTTTTCCTTTTTAATCCTGTTAACCAGTCTCATAGGTATGAAGAGGTATCTCAGAGTTGTTTTAGCAATAATATTTCTAATCAATAGTGATTTCTTTCCTCTTTTCATGTGATTATTGGTAGCTATGATTCCTTCTATTGAAAGCTGCCTTTCAGACATGCCTTCTGAAAACTACTATCTTTTGACCATTTTTCAAGTAGGCAATGATTTTAAAAATTCCTCACAAGATGGCAGAGTTTTAAGGCACACATATTCTAGCTCTTCCCCCACACCCCATAAAATACCTGTAAAGAAAGAATATCAACAAATTATACAGAATCAGAAGCCACAGAATGATGGAGTGGAAGAGATTTTTCAGCCCAGCGTGACCTGGAAGGCCAACGGGAACTGTCTGCCACACCAGATGCAGAGTAGAACACATCACAGACTTGACCATGTGGCGCAGGGAGGAGCATGGCCAGAGTAGGCCACAGGGTTGGAATCCCAGCAGCAGTGGAAATTCTTAGATCCCTCAACACACAGCCACCAAAGGGAGCTTCAAATGTCAGTGAGAGAGCTTTTTCCCCTCCATGTCAAGGGAGAAGGGTCCTCCACTTACCCTCTCCCCAGGTGGTGGCACTGGTAGTGGTGGCAGTGGCAGCAGAAGAAGTGGGCAGGGACTGTGGTGGCTCTAGCAGGTAGCAGCTGGCCTTCGTTGTTGGAGCCCTCAGATTAAAGGCCCTGGAGAATTGAGCAGCTGATATGAGTCTCAGTCAGGAGCCTGGCCAAGGAGTAAACTCCTCTCCCTTGATTGTGCCACCTTCGTGGAACTGAGAACTTACAGGTCCCCAGAGTATACCCTACTCTTGACAAAGGATCCAAAAGTCAAGTAACTGGTTGCAGAAATTCTCAAAAAAAGGAAAAAAATACGACTATAAAAGATTACTTTCCAGGTGAACATGTATTCTCTCCCATCTTTTCAGATAAGAAGGAACAATGGTTACCATCAGGGGAAGACATCAAAGTCAAGGCTTCTGCTTCTGAAACATCCAAAATAAATGATCTCAGGCCATGGAAGATGTCAAAAAGGATTTTGAAAATCAAATAAGATCACAGTATCTTTTTTGACTTTGGGTCACATGACCTAGTGGGATAATACCCGGGTGGAGTGCACATGGAAGATACTAGTTATGATAAGGAGCATCTTTTTGACAAGCTTATATCAGAACTGTAAACTTTTTAAAAAGTTCTTGGATGTCTGCATTGTTTGTGATATTAGTGAATATTTAAATAGTTACTTTCTTTCACTAGTTTTAATCACATTCCAGTATTCCATGGTTACTTTTTAGCATTGATACCCAAATGCTTCAAAGGTTCATCCCAGATCCATAGCAGAACAAATCATAAAGGTTACTGACCAAGCAAGTTCTTGCTATAGAATGTCACCTCATTGCTCTGACCACAGACTATTCTGGTTTTACTGAGACATTCTCTAAAACTTTCCCCATTCTCTTCCAAGCTGTTTTCCGAAAAAAGTTCCAATTCAGAGTGGCCTTTTCTTTTTAAATTCTATTTGGTGAATGAACCACTTAGTGAAAAATGGTAGTTCAAATGTGAACAGAATGATTTGGGTTAAAGGAAAGGAATGACGCATTATTTTCAGAACTGTATTGAAGAAAAAAAATAGCACAGCAAGAAGCCTCTGACATTTCACCTTTTTTTACATGGTCTGTTCATAAAATTCCCTTTTTCAGTTTGTATGAATATATATCTAATAAAATTAAATGCTGTACATATTTGTAACAACACTTTCTAACCTGGCAAAAAAAAAGGTTTTTGAGGACAAGGTAAAGTATAAAGTGGTTTTATATAAAAAAGCATCAATTTTCTTGTAAATTTTGATAAGCAACAGCCACAACTTTCATTTGTAAAGCAGTTTGTGGCATTGGAGGAAAAAAAGGATACTATGTCTGTTGAAATATGTTATAAATGCAAAGAGAAGATGAAATACATTTTCTTAAAAAAAAAGAACATGAAGCAGGAGAGGTGGAGGCAAAATGTGGAAGAGAAATGAGAGAGATCTAAGAAAGTCATGAAAAACCAGTCAACAGTTTGTTAAAGGAGACCCAAAAAATGCTGAAGAAAATAACACCTTTAAAAATAGGCTAATTGAATTGACAAAAGTGATCCTAAAAGCCAATGAGGGGAAGAATGCTTTAAAAAGCAGAATTAGCCAAATGGAATAGAATGCTCAAAAGCTCACTGAAGTAAACGGTTCTTTAAAAATTGGAATGGATCAGATGAAAGCTAATGACTTTATGAGAAACCAAGAAATTACAAAGCCAAACCAAAATAATGAAAAAATGGAAGATAACGTGAAATATCTCATTGGAAAAACAACTGACATGGAAAATAGATCCAGGAGAGAAACTTCAAAAATTATGGGACTATCTGAAAACCATGATCAAAAGAGAGCCCAGAAATTATCTCCCATGAAATTGTTGAGGAAAACTTAGAACCAGAGGGCAAAATAAATATTGAAATAATCCAATTATGACCTCCTGAAAGATATCCAAAAACATAAACTCCTGGGAATATTGTAGCCAAATTCCAGAGTTCCCAGGTCAAGGACAAAATATTGCAAGCAGCTAGAAATGAACAATTAAAGTACTGTGGAAATGCAATCAGGATAAAATTAGATCTATCAGCTTCTACATTGAGAGACTGAAGGACACGGAACATGATATTCCAGAACTCAAAAGAAATAGCATTAAAACCAAGAATCACCTACTCAGCAAATCTGAGTATACTACTTCAGGGAAAAAATGTCATTCAATGAATTAGAGGACTTTAAAGCTTTCTTGATGAGAAGAGCAAAGCTGAAAAGAAAATTTGACTTTCAGACACAAAAATCAAGAGAAGCATGAAATGCTAAACAGGAAAGAGAAATCACAAGGGACTCTGCAAAGTTGAAATCCTTACATTCCTACATACAAAGGTAATATTTATAACTATTGAAACTTTTCTCAATATCTGGGTAGTTGTAGGGAGTACACACATATGCACACGAGCACACACAGTATCATATATATATATATATATATATATATATATATATATATAGAGAGAGAGAGAGAGAGAGAGAGAGAGACAGAAAGACAGTAGAGAGAGAGACAGAGTTAGACACAGAGAGCAGAAGGTGAGTTGAATAGGAAGGGATCATATCTAAAAAATAAAATTAAGGGGGAGAGAGGAATATATTGGGAAGAGAAAGGGAGAAACAGAATGAGGCAAATTATCTGTCTTAAAAGAGGCATGAAAAAGCTTTTTCAATGGAAGGGAAAAGGGGGAGGTGATAGGGAACAAAGTGAAGCTTACTCTCATCCCATTTGGCTCAAGGAACGAATAATAAGCACACTCAATTTGGTATGAAAACTTATCGTAGACTACAAAAAAGTAGGGGAGAATGGGATAAGCGGGGTGGGTGGGATGATGTAAGGGAGATCAAATGGGTGAAGGGAGCAATTAGAAGTAATCATTCTTGCGGAGAGACAAGGTCAAAAGAGAGAATAGAAAAACTGGGGAGCAGGATAGGATGGAGGAAAATATAGTTAGTCTTACACAACATGACTACTATGGAAGTCATTTGCAAAACTACACATATATAGCCTGTGTTGAATTGCTTGCCTTCTCGTTGAGTATGAGTGAGGAGGGAGGATGGAGGAGCTGTTTGAACTCAAAGTTTTAGGAACAACTCTTGATAATTGTGTTTTTGTACAACATGGAAATAATAAACAAGAAATGCAGGTTATGGAGTATGGAAATTTATCTGTCCCTACAGGACAAGAGAGAAGATGGGGGTAAGGAAAGGGAGGGGTGTTATAAGGAAAGGCAGATTGGTGGAAGTAGTAATCAGAATTCAAGAAGTTTTGGGGTAGGGAGAGAAGAGAGTTGGGGAGAAAGTTTGAAACTCAAAATTTTGTGGAAATGAATATTGAAAACTTAAATAAAAAATTAAATAAGAGGAAAAAAATAATTTCCCTAACTTCCCTCTGTCTTTGATAAATGATGTCTTAGAGGAATTAGTTATATGTTTGGGGTTTTTTTGCCTCATTTTCTCATTTTCCTTCAAACTCCAACTACATTACCTTCTTTTCTTGTAATTTTTTTTCTTTTCTATAATGAAAATTATTCATATTTCTTTCTGTGAACCTCTCTATTCATTGCTCATAAACTCTTCCCTTGTCCTAATATACGACAGGTACATTGTTCCGTGTCTCCATAAATTGTTATACTAGGACTCTTTATTTCTAAATCATTTATTCATTTTGGCCTTATCTTTGCAAACAGTGTAAGATAATAATCTATGCCTAGTTTTTCCAAAATTGCTTTTTAGTTTCTACCCCCCACATTTTGTCAGCTAGTATATTCTCTATAATTTGGATCGAAGTGTTGATCAATTGTTATATTATTATAGTCATTTATTGCTATGTATTGTTTATCTAATCTATTCAACTGATCTACAACTCTATTTTTTAGCAAATACCAATTTTTTTTCATGGTTAACATTTAGCAATAGTCATTCTAGACTGCCGCCCTTCACATTTTTTCATAATTTCCTTTGACATTTTTGTACTTCCATTCTTCCAGAAGAATTTTGCTATTTTTCTAGCTCTATAAAATAATTTCTCAGAAGTTAATTGCTTTGGTATTGAATAAGTAAATTAAATGGCAATGTAATTTTTTTTTCCTTCTTTTGGTTTAGCCTATGACCCATTTCCCAGTTATTTAGATATGTCTTATCTCTACGAAAAGTTTAGTTGTTATTGTTGTTGTTGTTGTGGTGGTAATCGTGCTTAATTGTTGCCTGGATTTCTATTTGTAGATAGACACTCAGACATTTAATATTGTCTGCATGTATTTTAAGTGGAATTTTTCTTTTTCATTTTTTTCCTGTAGAATTTTATTGCTAGTACTTAGAAAGACCGATATTTTTTGCAGTTTTATTTTAGATTTTTCCAACTTTGCTATAGTTAATCTTTTCTTTTTCATGTTTAAAGTTAATTTTCTAGGATACTTAAAATATACTATCTTATCATCTGCAAAGAGTGACAATTTTATTTCCTCGTTGTCTCTTTAATTTCTTCAATTTTTTTTTCTTACCTTATTATTTTGGTTCAAAATTCTACTACAATACTAAATAGTAGTGGTGTTAAGAGATACCCTTCAACTCTGGACATTATTGGGAAGGCCTTTAACCCTGTTTTGGATGTTTGTTCTTGCTTTTAAAGAGATACCACTTATGATCTTGAGAAAGACTCCTTTGCTTTCTGTGCTTCTGGGTGTTTATAATATTAATAGGCATTTTATTTTGTCAAAAGAAATTTTCTGCATCTTTTGATACAATCATATGATTTTTGTTGTTTTCATCATTATAGCTTTCATTTTTTATTTAATGAACCTTGCATTCTTTGCAAAAATTTTGGCAGATTGTGGTATATGATCACTGCAACATATTACTGCAATCTCGCTCACATTTTATATATATATATATATATATATATATATATATATATATACATATATTTTGCATCTATATTAATTCAAATTATGTTCATAGATTTCTTTCTCTGGTATGGGTTTATCTTGTTTCATGTATCAAATCTATATTTTGTCATAAAAAGTAATTTGGTAAGCACTTATTTTTTTCAAACATCTTCTATGACTCTCTAGGGGGTGGATCAAAGATGGTGGGGTAGAAACAAGAACCTGGTTGAACTGTGCCTCTAAACCTCTCAATAAAACCTGTAAAATGACTCTAAATAAATTCTACAGCAGCAGAAGCCACACAACTACAGACTGAACAAATTTCTACTCCAAGAAAATCTGGAAGGTTGAAATGAAGAGTCTATCGCACCAGACTGGGCAAGGAGGGGAATTTGGTATGGGCCACGCTGGTAGAGACAGAGCTGAAGCAGGTCATAGGGCGCTTAATTTCTGGTAGCTGTGGCAGTTGCAAGACTTCTCATCTCATAAACAGCAAAGACAGCTTTGCAGGTCAATGTGTAGGGGCTACTAATTGACTGAGAGGGTAGCATGGTCCAGCCCAAGCCCTAGTCCCAGGGCAGTGGAAGCCACTGCCAAAGCCTGGCTACTTCTGGAGTCCTCCACTCACGAAAGAGCCCAAAGTCAAGTAATTGGCTGGAAAAATGAGCGAAAAGGGGGAAAACAGACTATAGATTCTTTCTTTGTGAAAATGTATTTTCTTATGCCATTGGTGATGAGGAAGATTAAAATATACAATCAGAAGGAAACCTCAAAGTAAAAGCTGCTACATCCAAGGCCTCTAAGAAAATTGGTCTCAGGACATGGAAGAGTTCAAAAAGGATGTTCAAAATCAAGTAGAAGTAGAGGAAAAACTGGGAAGCCAAATGTGAGTGTGTAAGTAAATCATGAAAAACGAGTCAACAGCTTGCTAAAGGAGACCCCCTCAAAATCCTGAAGAAAAAAAACACCTTTAAAATTAGAGCAACCCAAAGGGCAAAAAAGGTCCAAAAAGAGAATGATGTGTTAAAATGCATAATGAGCCAAATGAAAAAAAGATGTCAATAATCTCCCTTAAGCAAATGATTTCTTAAAAATTAGAATGGAGCAAATGGAGGCTAACGGCTTTATGGGAAATCAAGAAGTTATTGTCAGGGGCCGTCCCCGAACCTCCTGGGCAGAGAGGTAACGGCCGGGAGCCTACACCCGCGCCCCCCCCCGGCATTCACGCGCCTCACCCGTGACTTCCGGGCTAAGGGCACAGGGAAGGCTCGTGTACCAGGTACGATGCCGCCCTCTGGGAGGTACTAAGGAGGCCCCGGTGAGAGCAGAACACACCTGGCCGCCTGTGATAGGACCAAGCAGGTGGTCCGAGTGGGGAGGGAAGGTCCTGAGAGACCCCTGCCCTATTGCCGCAGGACACAGCCAACTAAGGGGAGGGGGCTGAGGCAACGGCGGGCTGAGCTCCCCAATCAGGGGTCGGATGGCAAGAACCGGAAGGGACAAGGAATATAAGGCAAATGCCCGGAGGGATGAGGAGGGGACTGGGCTGATGTGAACTGCTGAATAAACACCTTCTACCTCTACCACTCTGGCTCGTGCTTGGTTTCCACCCGTGCTCCTGCCCCCGGGGTCGGGCCCAGAGACGTCTGAAGCTGCGAGAAGCAGAGCGAGGGGTTACTACTCACCGGGAGGGTCGACCGGGGATCGTGAGCCCCGGACAACTGGCGCCTCCAACAGGGACTGTGACGGACGTGGTGAGGTGAGTAACTCGCCTATCCCTCGCGGGCGGGGGATAGAAGAGCCAAGCACCCGGGGATTGCCTGCGCAGAGCAGAGCAAAGTTTAGAATTTACTCCAGGCTCCCCGAAGGCAGAAATTAAATATGGGACAAACACAGTCCGTAGGAGAGATTAAGCCAGAGGACAAAGGAATTCTTGCTTGCCAAGTATACCGACTCTGCAAGCAAAATGGGATAAAAATACACATCAGAGTCTGCCGCGAATGGGTCGCAAAAATTATAACCATCAGCCCATGGGTAGAGCATACAGGAATAGATCCGACCCGCTGGCGACTGATAGGGCAACAGATGGCTTCCTATCAAAAAGAGGACCCCTCCTTCCTCACTCCCCAAGACTTTGTCATCTATGCAACAGTGGGCGCCTCACTAGACCCACAGCCGCCTCCGTTGTCACAGGAGTGCGGAGCCCAAGTGGGGGATTCACTCTGTGGTTCCGGGGATGAGAACGAGGACCCTCCCCTTGGGGAACCGCCTCCGCTGTATCCGTGGAGAAGTCTGGTTAATGTAGTCCAAGAGGCCAGAGGAGAGAGCCAGGAAGGAATCAGGGGGGAGGGAGCAGAACACGGGATAAGACAAAGAACAAAACCTCTTCCGCAGAGAAAAAAGGGACCCCAAGAGAAACTACAGGATATACACAAAGAGGAAACCCTAGAGCAGCAGAAAAATAGAGAAAAAGAAATAAAAACCCCGCCCAAATACGTGAGTGTTTTGAGGAAGTGCCTTCAGAAAGCCTCAGAGGACGGGGAAGAGGTAGACTGGGAAGGAGCTAACTTGTTCCCTGTGTTCACTCAGACAGAAGAGGGCGGGCAGCCTCAAAGGGTACATAAACCGCTGTCCTATAAATTTATAAAAGATCTGAAAGAGGCCACCACCAAGTACGGCCCTGGGTCAGCCTTTGTAAGGAGGCTTTTTACCACCTCCTCGGCTGTGGCGGCATGGCTCCCCTATGATTGGAAAGAGATAACGGCTGCTGTGTTTGACCCCCCCATAGCCATGACATACCTGGCCCACGTGACCCGAGAGGCTCGTCGATACGCCTCAGAAACACACTCTGATAATGAGGAGCTTTTTGTTAATCAGATGACAGCGTCTGGGGAGTGGGAGGCGATTGAGCGGCAGCTGACGCTCAATGACAATCTCCTGGGGGCCGTCCGGGTGGTATACGTCAGGGCCCTAGAAAAGCTGGGAACTGCTGGAGGCCGGTCCTTATCTAACTTAAAACAGCGGCCAAATGAAACCCCGCTCCAGTTCATTTCCAGAGTACAGGAAAGAATAGAAGGGCAGTACGGGAAGTCAGAGACCGCTACCCAGCTAACTATACAGCTCATTAGAGATGGCCTTAGCCCCCGACACCGAGGTATCCTTGCCACCTTGCCACCCGATCCTACACTGCAGGGGATAATAGAAAGGTGCCTAGATGAGCCAGAGGACTCGACACGAGCCATGGTAGCCTTAACGGAACAGCTTGTCACCATGGCAGTGCAAGGGGCCCGCCAGAAGCAGTGCTACAACTGTGGCAAGGAAGGACACTTCCGTGCCACCTGTAGAGCGCCCTCCAGAGGAGGAAGGTGTTTCTCTTGCGGGAAGATGGGACATGTGTCCCGTAACTGCCGCCAAAAGAAGGGGCAACAGGGATTCCCCCAGAACCAGGGAAACGAGGGACCGGGACCCTTGGGGGGGGAGGTTGTCCCGCATGGAATGAACCCCCGAGCAAACCCTTTCCGACCCAGAAATTAGGGAGTGAGGTTTTCACCCTCCAAGAACAAAGTATAGCTCCCTGGACTACTGCCCCAGTAAAGATCCACCCCTCTGACCATCCCCGGCTTGCGATTGGCACCCACAAACTCCCAGAGGTTATAGTACACACTAAGTATCTTGCCCCAAGAGATACAGAGATTTTTGTGACCAACCCCCACGCTTACCCAGTGCCCCTGAGAGAAGGGAAAGAGATTGCTCAGGCCATCCCTCTGCCTTGGATGGACCCAAATTATTCCCCACAGCACTCTGACCCCTTTGTAGCCTGGTCAACCGCTATTACATCCCAAAGGCCCACCCTGACCATCGAGGTCGAGGGGGTGCCCATAACAGGAATGATGGACACTGGAGCTGATGTGTCTGTTATTGCCGGTTCAGGCTGGCAGCCTCAATGGGGCAAGGACACCTCCCCCAGACAGGTCTCGGGAGTTGGCGGGAATAGCGCCGCTGCTATCTCCACGCGCCTTTTGCGGTGGACATGTGGGGAAGAGGAAGGGCGTTTTCGCCCCCTCTATATCTCCTCCCTCCCTATGACCCTGTGGGGTCGAGATATCCTCTCCCAAATGCAACTCAGGCTCACAAATGACCCTTTAAACTAATGAGGGCCACACTCCACCCCGAGAAACCACACCCAGTAAAAATGATTTGGACCAACACTCAACCAATTTGGGTGGAGCAGTGGCCCCTTACTCAAGAGAAATTGCAAGCCCTGAACAGCATAGTACAAGAACTTTTGCTGGAAGGGCACATTGTGCCCTCCACTAGCCCCTATAATTCCCCAGTATTCTGTATAAAGAAGAAGTCTGGCAAGTGGAGAATGTTGATTGATCTCCGCCAGGTCAATTCGGCCCTACAACCTATGGGTGCCTTGCAACCGGGTCTCCCAACTCCAACCATGGTGCCAAGAGGCTGGGAAGTTATTATTGTAGATATAAAAGACTGCTTTTATAGCATTCCCCTTCACCCTGATGATGCCCCAAAGTTTGCCTTTTCTGTTCCCTCCATTAACTTCCAGACACCGGCCGCCCGCTTTCACTTTACTGTGCTGCCCCAAGGGATGGCGAATAGTCCTACATTATGCCAAAAGTATGTTGCAGCCATCCTACACCCTTCTCGGGAAAAATTCCCTGAGGTTCAGATCATCCATTACATGGATGATATCCTACTTGCTCACCCACAGGCGACACAGTCAGAAAAGGCCTTTAAACACATAATGGCGAGGCTCAAGGAGTACGGGTTAAGAATTGCCCCAGAGAAAATCCAAAGGGGTGATGACCTTAGATACCTTGGTCACAGGCTCCTGAATAATGAGGTCCTTCGACCTGTCCCCGACTTTGACCTTGCCAGGGTCAAGACCCTCAATGATTTTCAAAAGCTCGTTGGGGCCATCCAGTGGCTCCGGCCAACATTACCCCTTTCAGAAAAGGAAATGCAACCCCTTTATACTATCCTGTCAGGGGACCCAACCCTAAACTCACCTAGAGCTTGGACCCCTGAGGCAAGAAAAGTTATGGAACTAATTAGAGACAGAGCCAATATGCGAGTCCAAAGAATAGATCCCCAATATCCCCTGGCTGTGGCCATCCTCTCCCATGGGAACACCGAAGGGATCGCAGCAATCTTCCAGCAATGGGGAGTTATAGAATGGATCTACCCAGACAAAAAGAAAAAATGCATTCCCAATCGCCTTGAAGAACAAGGGAGGCTATTACTCAAAGCTAGCCTTAGAGCCAGGCAGATCTCTGGCCAACTTCCTGTTCTCTTTCTTAATATAATTCCCAGTTTGCTGCAGGAACTTACCCAAGAGTATATCTCTTGGGCCATTTTACTTACCCAACATCAACTAACAAGTGCAGCTTTGCCCAATGCTCTCCGGGGCTGGGATGCCTTGCCTCTCCAGAAACCTCCACAGGTAATAGCAAACGAGCCGGTAGAAGGGATTAACGCCTTCACTGATGCCACCAAGCATCAGCGAGCCGCCATATACATTCCAGCTAAAAATATCCTAAAGGTGGTAAGTACCCCCTACTCCTCTGCTCAAAAGAATGAATTGTTTGCCATTTATGCTGTGCTACAATTGTTACCCACTGAGCCCTTTAACCTTATCACCGATAGCATGTACTGTGCTCTAGCCATTCCCCAACTCCCTGGAGCAGACCTCACCACAACCACCTCCACCGTCTCTGATCTGCTGACCCGCATATATAATTTACTCATTGTTAGAAGGGCACCTATTTACGTCCTTCATGTTAGGTCCCACACTTCCACAGCAGGCCCTCTCTATCAAGGCAATGCAGTTGCCGACCATGCCCTCACAGATGTTACCCCAGAAAGCCTAGGGGTGTTTTATAGCTCTCCAGATCTCGCTCACCGTCACTTTCACCTTTCAGCCCGAACCTTACAGCGCCTTTATGGCATCACCAGGGGGGAAGCACGCGATATCGTCCGAAGGTGTTCTCACTGTGTCCCTTTCCGACCCCCACCTCGTGACCAAGCTTCCAATCCCCGTGGCCATGCTCCCAACGAAATCTGGCAAATGGACGTAACACATTTTCAATCTTCCCTAATTCATGTATCCGTCGACACCTTCTCAGGCTTCATAATGGCCACCCTGCAGCCTGGAGAAAGTGCCAAATATATCATCCACCACCTTTTAGAATGTGCAGCCACTGTAGGCTTCCCTGCCCTCATAAAAACTGATAACGGCCCGGGATACCGATCTAAAGCCTTCCTGACTTTTATTCAAGAAATGGGCCTCCAACATATTACAGGTATCCCTTACAACCCTACAGGGCAAGCCATAGTCGAGAGAGCAAATCAGACATTAAAGCGTACCTTACAAAAACAAAAAGGGGGAGTTCCGGGGAGGCTAACAAGAGCCCAATTAGCAAAAGCTACATTTACCGCCAACTTCCTCCAAGTGAGGGAAAACGGCATAACACCGGCCATGAAATTTTTCACAACACCCCCGGCCGCTGCTAATCTGAAAAACCCGGCAGGGGCAGAACAGATGCTTAACCATCCAGAACACGAGATGGTTTGGTGGAAAGATGAGGAAAACAAATGGCATGGCCCTCACCCGGTCATTGTGAGAGGCAGAGGTTTTCTTTGTGTCTCCCCAGATACCGACAATAATGGAATCGGACCCAGACGAGGTGCGCGATGGGTGCCCACCAGATGGACCAGAGCAGCCGCTCCTACCGAAGCGGGACCGGAACAAGAGAAAAAACCGGGCCCGGAGGACTGCGACTAGGGCAGTCAGGGAGGCCCTGCTTACCCTTGCCCGGCTGCACTTGTTGCTGCGGCCCGTCCCCTACACGCACGCAAATGAGATTCGATGGGGTCTCCTAGCCGATTTCCCTTTCCCCATGCCCGTCTCTCAGAATGCCACCCTATACCCGCGCCTTTTCACCACTAATGAAAGCCTTGATCTCCCTTATTACCCTTTTCAGGAAGAGGAAGCTCCTACCCCTACATTTAACATTACCCTAAACGGTGCCCTCTGTTTCCGGCTAAACCTCACTGATGCGAACCCCTGTATAGTCCTGGCCCCACAAGAAGCGGTCTGGTTAGGGCGCCCTAAAAATAATACAGCAAACGGCACGGCCATAGAAGGCCGATGGCCCCTAATGAACAACTACACAAGAGATCTCAACGGGGAAGGAGTTCTCCAGCCTACATGGGGACCCCGGTGTAGAGGGACTAGGGAGGGCCTAAAGATCCCCTGGACTGGGTGCCAGGCCCCCAAAGGTCAGAGCTTGGGAGGAGGTTGGAGTTTTTCCCCTCATATAGGATCTTTCTTAGACAACACCAATCCAACAGGGTACAAAAATTGGACATTTCAAAATCCCACCTTGACAGAATTCCCTAACCCATTCCATACTTGGGTATTGTGCGGACCCGGGCGTACGTGCATGGACCTTTCCCCCTTTTCCATGCTCAGGGGAGGAAGAATTTACAACGGCTCCTTCTGCTGGAATTGCACCAGATACTTTGAGGGCACCCTGACCCGAACCCCGTCCACTCCCAATTACTCCTTACCCTTTGATCCTACCCCTGTATGTGTTACGCCCCCGTTTGTCTTCATTGTAACTAACACCTCTAATGGCCCCCTTCTGTATTGTACAAATGAGACTTGTAACTATGCCTCCTGTTGGAATGGCACCCGACATCTGATGGCTGTGATAACGAGAGTGCCCACTTGGATACCTGTTCCTGTCAACGTAGATGGCTTCCAACCCCAACTATTCCGTAGAAGAAGAAGAGACTTTGGCATAACAGCCTTAGTGATAGCACTCTCTCTCGCTGCTGCTGCCGCAGCCGCGGCTGCCACCTCCCTAGCTATGGGCGCCAACACCGTTGCTACGCTTAACGATCTTTCAGCAACGGTTGCTACCGCCCTGGACACCAACACACAGCTTCTAGCTGCCATCCGGGGGGGGATAATGCTGACCAATCAGCGAATTGACCTATTGCAGGAGCAAGTGGACATTATTGTTCACCTCCTTCCTACGGGGTGTACTTATTCTCTTACCGGGTTGTGTCTTACTTCTATCCCCTATCAAAATCTCTCCCATGCTGCCAATTTGTCCCGTGAGCTGTCGCGGATGCTCACAGGAAATTGGTCTGATAATTTTGAACGCACTCTCCACATCCTTCGGCACCAGGTTGCTAATATCAATGCCACCCGAATTGATCCTGCTGTTACCACTGCCTTTAGCTCTGTCTTTTCTACTCTATCTACCTGGATGAAAAGCTATGCGGGCTCAGCCTCTTTATTCCTTCTCCTTGCCGTGGGCTTCCTGCTCTGCCTACGCCAGGTAAGGCAGAGACAGACGCAACAGCGGCAATATACCGCATGGGCCCTCCGCTCCCTGACAAATCACTCTAATCCACAAGTTTGGATCACTGCTTTAGAGAGACGCTAGCCCTTGCCTCAACCCCAAAGCCACCCCTGTGCCCCACTATAATCAATAATGAGTTTTCTACAGGAATATTGTGGCTCCATGACCTGGAGACCCGTTGGCTGCAGAGGTACCCAATGACGGGATTATTGTGGGTCCGCCTACCAGAAATTCTGGAGGTGGGGGCCACCCACATAGCCTAAGACAGGGGCCCTGCCCATTTTCGGTACCAGGCATGGAGATAAGCCACATGATCTATTCCCTTTCCTTACTTTTATAAAACAAAAGAGGGGAGTTGTCAGGGGCCGTCCCCGAACCTCCTGGGCAGAGAGGTAACGGCCGGGAGCCTACACCCGCGCCCCCCCCCCGGCATTCACGCGCCTCACCCGTGACTTCCGGGCTAAGGGCACAGGGAAGGCTCGTGTACCAGGTACGATGCCGCCCTCTGGGAGGTACTAAGGAGGCCCCGGTGAGAGCAGAACACACCTGGCCGCCTGTGATAGGACCAAGCAGGTGGTCCGAGTGGGGAGGGAAGGTCCTGAGAGACCCCTGCCCTATTGCCGCAGGACACAGCCAACTAAGGGGAGGGGGCTGAGGCAACGGCGGGCTGAGCTCCCCAATCAGGGGTCGGATGGCAAGAACCGGAAGGGACAAGGAATATAAGGCAAATGCCCGGAGGGATGAGGAGGGGACTGGGCTGATGTGAACTGCTGAATAAACACCTTCTACCTCTACCACTCTGGCTCGTGCTTGGTTTCCACCCGTGCTCCTGCCCCCGGGGTCGGGCCCAGAGACGTCTGAAGCTGCGAGAAGCAGAGCGAGGGGTTACTACTCACCGGGAGGGTCGACCGGGGATCGTGAGCCCCGGACAAGTTATAAAAACCAAAAGAATGTCAAGTATTTCACTGGAAAAACAAGTGACCTGGAAAAAGGATCCAGGAGAGATAGAGAGATAGTTTTTAAATTATTGAACTATCTGAAAGCCATGATAAAAAAGAGCCTGTACATCACCTTGAAAGAAATTATCAAGGAAAAGAAATTGCATACATGGTATTGTGATTAATTATTTTTAAACATTTAATACGATCCACTTTTAAATCCATCTGATCATGTACATTTTTCTTAGAAAAATTATTGATGGTGTATTCATTTTTCTTTCGTCTAAGATAAGGTTATTTATCTTTTCTATTACCTTTTCTGGTAATCTGGGAAACCTTAATTTTTTAAAATAAACTTTCATACATCTCTCTTAGATTACAAGCTTTGCCATCACATTGTAGCGAAAAACAACGCATAAGACATATTTTAAATTCATCTTCAGTAGTAAGACCTTATCCATTTCATTTTTGATAGTGGTGATTTGGTTTTCATATTTCTTTTAGATTTAGTTATTTTATAGTTTATTTAATTGGTGTAGTTATTTTATTGACTTATAAAATAAGCTTCTTTTATTTTTTATTGAGTTCTTTTTCGTTATCCCTCACTATTTAAGGTCCCATTTTAATACACTTTCTTGGAATTGTTTACCATTTTTCTAAGTTCCTCATCTTAGATTGAAGAAACTGAGGGAAACAGACTTAGAGTCACATAGCAAGTAAATGTTTGAAGCTGGATTTGAATTCATATCCTCTGCACAACAAGCCCAGTCATTAATCCATTGTTTTACCCATCCCCATTAAAACCAGCACCTACTTTTTTATTAGTTCAGTTTATTTTCAACATTTAATTATATTCATCTCTTCTTTGATTTTCACGAAAATTATGTTGGTGATTATTTTGTGATCTTTAATTTGTTATTTTCTTTCTTTTTTTTTTCTTGCATACCCAATTCACTTCTCAGCTTTTTCTTTCCCTTATATTTGTATGCACTTTGAAATATAATGTTTGGTAAGGACTCCTTTGTCTGCATCACGCAAGATTAAGAATTTTGTCTCATCTTTAATCTCCTAAATTTAATTAATGTTTGATTCTGTGATATTTTTCACCCAATATTTCTTTAGCATCAGATAATTAATTTCAAATTAATTTTTTGAGTAATTAATTAATTTATTTATTTTTATTTATTTTTAATTTAGTTTATAACAGATGAAGCAATTCAAACTTTTGGTCAAGTGATACATCTTTTTAAAGCATTTACAATATGGACCACAAAAGAATTTTTTTTAAACATTAACCAACTGAGACCTCTATAATATTTATGTTGCTAATTTCACAAGTGCTTGACCCAGTTGTCTCCACAATATTACTAAGAAGTAAAGACACTAACTTAATGTTGTTGGTCTAAAGTCTTATGCCTAATAGCTTAATTTTAGACAAGGTCAGATGTTCTCGTATCCACAATCTATAATTGAATAGATCTGGTACTCAGCTTACAGACCTTTTGACTCTAGGAAATTGCCACCAATAGCAAAGACATTGCAGGGATACAGTATCTCCCCAACTTCATGTCAACCACAGGCAGGATTAGATTACCCACTTTCATTCAGTCAGGCTTAAAGTCTGCGAGGTGTCATTGGGGAAATTGAGTCAGGAGAATCCCACCTCAGCCCATGCTGAACAGCGGCTCTCCCACCCTTCCCTGGAAATCACCTTATGCAGATCATACCAGCATATCATCAACTTATTGGCATCATGTATTGAAGGTTCAGATTGCCTTTCTTGCTTCCCATACCTGGAGTTAGACTCACAAGAACAGTCCATTAATAGTCCCATAGCATCTAAAAATGGCAAGTTCCAATAACCAGGTTTCAAATATGATTATATTTTCACTTTGCCTAAGGAACATCTTTTGAGGCAAGTCTTAAGTGGTTTACGTGTCTTTCTATACACGTTCTAGTTCCTGATTAAACGGCAATCATTAAATCAAATTTACCATTAAAACCTTGACTTTTCCATCAATGCCAAATTTTACCCAAGGTTACATTCCTCTTGGAAATTTAGACTGAAATTCTTTTCTCTAAACTAAAGATATCACTGATTTATTTTCAGTAATTAATTCAGTCTATTGTTTTAATACTAATTGCTTTTACCTCACTTTGCAACATGTCCATTTTTTCTCCCCATCACTCCCCTCCCCCTGCTTCCTAACACTTTGCATTCTGATTACTCCTTCCCTCCATATACCCTCCCCTCCATCACACCCCAACGCTCTCCTATCCCCATATTCTCTCTTTTCTTGGAGGGCAAGATGAAATTCCATATCCCTATCACTGTATTTCTTATTTCCTGATTAAATGCAATAAAAATTCTCAACATTTGTTTCTAATACTTTGAATTCCATCTTCTCTCCCTCTCCTCTCCCTCCCCAGACCCAGTGAGAAGGGAAGTAAATCAATACAGACTAAATATGTCTTGTTTTGCAAAAGACTTCCATAGTAATCATGTTGTGTAACACTAATTATATTACCCTATCCCCCCTTATTTTTCTCCCCTGCAATTGACCTTGTCCCTTCTTGAAAGTGTTTATTTGTAGTGACTCCCTTCTCCCAATTACTCTCCCTTCCAACATTACCCTCACTGCATTCATGGCCTCCTCTGCTAATTTCCTGTGGTGTATATAAATTTTCATATGAAATTTAGTGAGCATGTCATTCCCTCCTTCAGCCACATGTGTGGAGGTTAGCTTTATTCCCCCTCATCTTCTCCCTTATCTCCTCCATTGAATAAGATTTTTCTTATCTCTTTTATGAGTTATAACCTACCTCATTCCATTACTACCTTTCTCTTCCAGGAATTTTCCTCCTTCACCCCTTAATTTTTATTTTATTTCATTTTATGTTTTATGTGTCTTTGGATATCATCTCTTCTGAAATAACACACCTTGTACTCTCTATCTATCTCTGTTTGTGTGTATGTACAATCTCTCCCACTACCCAAATACTGAGAGAAGATTCAAGAGTTAAAAATATTTTTTTCCATGTAGTAATGTACACCATTCAGCTTTAGAGAGTCTTTTATGATTTATCTTTTCTATTTACCTTTTCGCGCTTCTCTTGATTCTTGTCTTGAGAGGTCAAATTTTTAAACACAGATCTGGTCTTTTCCTCCACATGAAATCTTCACATTCATCTATATCACTGAATGACCTTTTTTTTTCCCTTGAAGTATTATATTCAGATTTGCTGGGTTGGTGATTCTTGTCTTCAATCCCAGTTCCTTTGACTTCTGAAATATCCCATTCCAAGTCCTTCACTCCCTTAATGTTGAAGCTGACAGATCCTCTGTTATCCTGATTGTATTTCCACAGTACTCAGATTGTTTCTTTCTAGCTGCTTGCAGTATTTTCTCCTTGATCTGGGAACGCTGAAATTTGGCCACAATATTCCTCGGAGTGTCTCTGTTCTGGATTCTTTCAGGAGGTGAATGATGAATTCTTTCAATATCCATTTTGCTCTCTGATTCTGTAACATGAGGGCAATTTTCCTTGATAATCTCATGGAAGATAATGTCTAAGCTCTTTTTATGATGATGGCTTTCAGATAGTCCAATAATTTTTGAATTATTTCTCCTGGATTTATTTTCCCGGTCAAATGTTTTTCCAATGAGTTCTTTCACCTCATCTTCTATTTTTTTCAAATTTTTGGTTTTGTTTACTAACTTCTTGGTTGAACTCATAGTCATACATTTCCCTCGACTCAATTCTCACTTTCAACGAATTATTTTGTTCAGTGAGCTTTTGAACCTTCTTCATTTGGGTAATTCTGCTTTTTAAAACCTCCTTCTCCTCATTGGTTTTTGGACTTCTTTTTCCGATTGAGTTGGCCTCTTTTTAAAGCTGTTATTTTCCTCAGCATTTTTTGATTTTCCTTTAGTAAGCTGCTAACTTGTTTTTTAAGGTCTTCTATTGCCTGAGCCAAGTTTAATTCCCCTTTGGAGGCAGGGTTGTTGACTTTCTCTGACAGTATGCCTTGTTCTTCCTCATCTGAAAGGATGGGGAGAGAAACCTTTTCCCCAAGAAAATACCTTCTATGGTCTTATATTTATTCCCTTTTCTGGGTATTTTTCCAGCCAGTTACTTGACTTCTGAGTTTCCTCTCCACAACCACCTCACCTCCGGCTCTGCCCAGCCAGAGCTCGGAGGCACATTCAAATGCTGCTCCCAATCCTTAGGGGCTTTCAGCATGGTTATGGCTCGTATTCAGTGTGAGAATAAGTTCCGCTGCTTAGGTGGGGTCAGGGCCGCCACACAAGGTTCAGTTCCCTGGGGGTTTATGGGGAGTCCTTCAAGAATGGATCCGGTCTCCTGCCTGCTTTGGGAGCCCCACCCACTGCTGCCTCCACTGCTGCCTCCCGAGGGGTCCTGAGTCATGGGGACACCGTGTTCCCCTCTCATCCAGCAGAAAAGACCCTATCACTGACCTTTGGTGCCAGTGGGTTGAGGGACCTGGGCTGCAGCTGGAGATTCTGTCCCTGAAGTCTGCTCGGATGTGGTCCTCTTGGTGCTGCCCAACCAAGCCAGGGCTGGGCTCTGCTCCACGTCTGGTGCCTGACAGCCCTTTCCTGTCGGATTTTCAGGTCTCTATGGAAAATAAATCTCCTCCAGTTCGTTGTTCTGTGTCTTCTGCTGGTCTAGAACTTGTTGAGAGTTCTTCTTTACAGGTGTTTTATGGGCTGTGGGGTTAGAGCTAAGTGTCTATGTATCTTTTTACCCTGCTATAATGGCTCCTCCCCTGAAATTAGTTTAAAACTGAAATTTCCCTAAGCTTTTATTGAGTGTATTTTTCATTACATTACTCTCTGAAAAGGGTACATTTCATATTTCTGCTTTTCTATATTTCTTGACAGGTTTCTATGCCCTATTACACGGTCAGTTTCTATGGAAGTGGCATATGTAGCTGAGGAAAAAAAAATATTACCTTCTATTCCCGTTCAATTTTCTTCTCAGGTCTTTCATATTGCACTGTTTTTAGATTCTATTCCTTTTCTTAATTCCATTCTCACTTACTATATTATTGTATTTAACTAGTTCTGAGAAAGTTGACAGCCACCCACTAATATGATTTTACTGTGTTTCCTACAGCCATTCATTTAGCTTTTACTACAAGATTTTGCACATTATGCCATTTGGCACATATATGTCTTCTATTGTTACCACAGCATTTTTTATGGTGCCTTTTAGTAAGATGTAGTTCTTCTTTTTATGTTTTTCAACTAGGTCTATTTTTGCTTTGATTTCATCTGAAATCATGATTACTACATCTGCCTTTTTTTTTCCTTCAGCTAAAGCATAATGGATTCTGTTCCCAGCAACTTATTTCAAGACTTAGTGTGCCTTTTTGTTTTAAGTGTTTTTCTTACCCCAAAAATACATTGCCGGGTTCTGATTCCTAATTTATCCTATCAGTTTCTGTTTTATAATTGAGTTGAACACATTAACACTCACAGTTATGATAACAAACTGCGTTTCCTTCTATCCCATTTTCTTTTGTTAATATTTTTCTCTTTTTTTATCCTCCTGTAAAATCTGTTTTGCTCTTGTCCAGTGTCTTCCCTTATTTGTACTTTTATAGCCCTCTTTTTTATTTTATCTCCTTTTCCTTCCAATATTCCCATTTTCAAAAATATCTATACCCAATTGAGTGCGCCCTTATATTTTTTTTCCCTCTTGGAACTAATTTACATGAGAATGAGTTTCAGTTACTGCCAATCATCTTCCCCTAATCATTTTTCCCTTCACTTGAAATCTTTTCTTGCACGACTATTTTGTGTGAGATAATTTTCTGCTACATCTCCCTACTTCTCCTAGCACATCCTTGTTCTTGAATGTTCAGTTTCTTTTTTTTCATCATTCCAACATAATTGATTTACTCTCCCAATGCCTGACTATGCAGAATCTTTCTACATTCCCAAATCAAGACAAAGTTTTGAGAAGTTACATGTGCCATCTTCCCATTTACATATGTAAACAGTTTAACTTTTTGAGTCTCTTATGACTTCTCTTTCATGTTTACCTTTCAATTTTTTCATTAGCCATGCATAGCAGCTCTCTATTTCATTAAACATTCATATTTTACCATTAGTGATTATTCTCATTTTTTTTCTAGGTAATTATTCTTGTTTGATATCCTAACTCTTTAACCTTAAGCAATATATTCCAAATACTTCACACCATTTTTTAAACATAAAACCAAGTAAGAAATTTTACTATTATTTTTCTATGATTAATTTAGAATGACCTTTTCTCTTGCCTGATGTGTAATGCTTTTGGAAGTTAAATTAGAACTTTTCTTCTCGTAAACTGTGTTCTCTGATTTTCTTATTCACCTGCTTCAAGGAAACCCATGTGTTTCACACTTTCTCAAAGTCTACCCCATATCACATAGTCATTTACTCAAAATATCTGGGCTGAAAATTGAGCTGCTCCCTCAGGTGAGAGTACAGTTGAACAGCCAAGAAGACTAGGCATTAGAAGTGAGGACCACACATCCTGAGCTCCTGTACTGGTAAGCACCCCAATATACAAATGGAGGCCTCCCATCACAGGTTCTTTGTTCTGTTTCTATAAAAGGACAGGCAACTTTTGGGGGGTTAACAACCACTTTAATCAAGTACAGTTAAAAGAGAATATCAAAATCATAATTTTAGAGAAATCCCAAACCAACATCTAGGTTTTTAAAGCCCGGGGACTGCTTAGCAGCTGCCCACAAGTTCTCATTTGGCACATAAACTTATTCCAAAAGTTAAGCCTCAAAGTTTAAAATCTCACCCTCAGAGTATTTATATACTTTTCAGAGCTTGAGGCCATGACCCACCTCGGACCCAGTGCCTCAATAGAAAAACAAGAGATACTTGGGACCCTCCTACAAAGCAAATCCCTTAATTGAGCTTCAATGAATGGGAAGGCCCATCAACGGGCGGGGAAGATACTCCTTAATCACATTATTTAGAGACATTACACTTCTTGATATAAACAAAAACAGCAAAAAGATCCTACTTAGCTTCCCTCACAGCTCCCAAACCAGTAACATTTGATTACTGAATATGCAGTGTTTCTGGACATTACTTGTCCCAAACCATTACTTCTGCCAACTACTGCCACAAATACATTAGGAATGCCTTCGGCATACTCTGTTTTAATCGTTAGAGTTTCATCTGGTCCTTTATGGGTCAAATATGTGTTCAAAGAGGATTCCATAGTTTCCAAAAGCCTTCTTAATGTTTTCGCAATGACCAAAGTGAGATTTTGAGCCCATCAATACTACAACTTTTCATGGACTTTCCACTTTAGGAAGCAACTCCACTCTTTATGTAACCCATTCAAAATTTTTCTTCACTCTCTAGTAGTCTTCAGGGGGCACTTTCTTATGGTACTGATATGACTATGTGTCTTTTTGTTGGACTCCATTTACAGATGGTCAGAACTTCAAGGAATAATTATCAATAACATCAGCAAGAACAATTTCTTTTGCAGCTACATCAATACAAAATTTAATCTTCATGTCAACCAGTGTACTGTTCTGAGGCAACCAGGATTTCTTCAGTATTTAAAACATAGCCCGTGTGGAATCACTCATGAAATCCACTTCAGTCTGATGTATGTTAAGTCCAGTAAAATACCATTTTGTAGCAACAATCTGTTCTTCAAAACACTGTTGATCATCCTTGATACCATCCTTTAAATACAGCTCCACTTTAGGTAGGTAGAATTTGTATCCTTCTTTAACACCATGATTTCTTTTCAGAAAATCACGAGTTGCAATTCTTCTACATACTCATTCAATTGGAATCACTTCACTTTGAGGTGCAACGAAAGCTGTTTCACCGAATTTTTTGATGACAGCAGTTTTGATACCTGCTTCCTGTAACAACTCAAAAATACAGCTGATAATTTTATTTGAGATTGCAGCTTTGCCATCCAGGGGATTTTTTCTAGCATCGTTGTCTGATGTAATCTGGTTTTTAGATTGTAAGAAGGATTTCCCAGGACTATCCAACAATTCATAGACTCCTTTTGTTTTACCCTCACCGAGCTTCTTACTAATCTTCAGTACTTTGGAATTTGCCATTTCTCTGGTTGTGGTGCTGGGAAATTGGAAGACCTCTCTATTCTATTAACATGATAGCTGATAAACATTGAGTGATGCTTACTGTGGCTTTGTGATATTTGAAGGCTTTTTTTATATCTGCTGAAATAATTTATCTTTGTTTTGGGAGCTCAGGAATTGGGCTATAATTTTCTTAACGGTTTTCAATTTTGGAACTCATTCAGTGGGGTTATGGGTAGATTCTTTCAATTTACATTTTACTCCCTGATTGCAGGATATAAGGGCAGATTTTTATTAATGATTTCTTGAAATATGTGTAGAATCTCTTTCTTTGAGGTTGACTTTCAAATTGCCACACTTTTTAAAACAGTTTATTGATCCTTGATCCATTTTCCAAGTGAATTCCTTTTTTAATGAGATATTTTACATTTCTTGTACATTTTTGTTCCCTTGGTTTTGTTTTCTTGTTTCTTGTTGTCTTATGGAGTCATTAGATTCCATTTACCCGATTCCAACTTTTGGGAAAATATTCTCTTCAGGGGAAGAGTCAAAATAGTAGAGTAGAAGGATGGACATGTAGAGGCCCTCCCCCCACAGTCCATAAAATACCTACAAAAATGACTCTAAACAAATTCTAGAGCAACAGAAGCATGAAACGACATAGGGAAAGAGATTTCTAGCCCAAAGCAGCCTTGAAGTCCGACAGGAAATGTCTATTTCAGCATTCTCAGAGGGAAAGTGCACCTCAACCTTGAAAATGACAACACTGCAGCAGGGTACTGGGCATGGAATCAAGGTAGCAACTGTGGTTCCCAGATTTTGCAACCCACAGCAGCCAAAGAAAATTTCAAAGGATAGTGAGAAACCTAGTTCATGCGGGTGAGAAGGGAGTAGAATCTGACCCTACACCTGGCCCCAGGCAGTGGCAGCGTCAGTTTATGGAGACCTTGGCCCAAAGACTCTGAGTGAATTGATATGGTGATCTAGGTCTCAGGTCTGAATGGCAACCCTGGGGTGAGGAGGATCACTAGCTTGAGTGGTGCACCAGTTGGAGGCTCAGAAGAGGGAATTTTACTCACAGATAATGGGCAGAAAATCTTGTTATTGCTCCCAGACAAGAGTGCGGACCAGGAGAGGAATAACACCTCTACCTTGACTGTGCCACCTTTCAGGAACTGAGACCTTACAGGTCCCTTGAGTATAACCTCCTTTTGACAAAGGAATCAAAAGTCAATTAACTGGTTGAGAAAATGCCCCAAAAAAGGGAAAAAAAATAAGACTATAGAAGGTTAATTTCTTGGTGAACAGGTATTTTCTTCCATCCTTTCTGCTGAGGAAGACCAATGCATACAATCAGAAGAAGACGTAAAAGTCAAGACTTCTGCATCCAAAACCTCCAAAATAAATATGGAATGGTCTCAGGACATGGAAGAGCTCAAAGACGATTTTGAAATTTAAGTAAGAGATGTGGAGAAAAAATTGGGACGGGAAATGAGAATGATGCAAGGAAATCATGAAAAGCGAGGCAACAGCTTGCTAAACGAGACCCAAAAAATACTGAAGAATATAACACCATTAAAATAGACTCACTCAAATGAGAAAAGAGTTCCATGAAGTCAATGAGGAGAAGAATGCATAAAAAAGTCAAATGGAAAGGGAGGTTCAAAAGCTCACTGAAGAAAATGAGCTCTTTTTTTTCTTATTTTTTTTTTGGAAAATTTATTTATTTTTAGTTTTCCGCATTCATTCCCACAAGATTTTGAGTTACAAGCTCTCTCCCCATCTCTCTACCCCAAGACACCGTGCACTCAGATTATCCTGTCCCCAATCTGCCTTTCCTTCTATCATGCCCCACCCTTCCCTGATCCCTCTCCCCTCTATTTTATTTTAGGGTAAAATAGATGTGTATACCCCAGTACTTGCATTTCTTACTTCTATTTTTCAAGCAAAAACAAATTTTTAACATTCATTTCTAAAACTCTGAGTTTCAACTTCTCTCCCTTCCTCCCTCCGCACCCATCCCTACTGATAAGGCAAGAAATTCAATATAGGTTATACATGTTTAGTTATGCAAAAACTTCCATAAAAGTCATGTTATAAAAGATTAACTATATTTTCCTCCATCCTATCCTGTCCCATCCATTTGTTCACCACTCTCTTTTGAACTTGTCCTTCCCCAAAGTGTTTATTTCTAATTACTCCCTCATCTCATTTACCTTCCCTTCCATCCTCCTAAGCACGCATGACTTATGCCCTTCTCCCCTAATTTTCTGCAGTATAAGACCGATTTTCATACCAAATTGAGTGTGCATATTATTCCTTCTTTAAGCCAAATGTGATGAGAGTAAACTTCACTTCTTCCCTCCCACGTCCCTCCTGTTCCCTTTCATTGAAAAATATTTTACTTCCTCTTTCATTAAAGATAATTTTTACGGCTAAGCTAAGGGATAAAGGCCTCATTTCTAGAATATATAGAGAACTGACTCAAATATATAATCATACAAGTCATTCCCCAATTGATAAATGGTCAAAGGATATGAACAGGCAATTTTCAGGGGAAGAAATCAAAGATATCTATAATCATAGGAAAAAGTGCTCTAAATAACTATTGATTACAGAGATGCAAATCAAAACAACTCTGAGGTACCACATCACACCTATAAGATTGGCAAACATGACAGAACAAGAAAATGATAAATGCTGGAGAGGATGTGGGAGAGTTGAAACACTGATTCATTGTTGGTGGAGCTGATATCATCCAACCCTTCTGGAGAACGGTTTGGAACTATGCCCAAAGGGCTACAAAAATGTGCATACCCTTTGACCCAGAAATATCACTACTAGTACTGTATCCCCAAGAGATTATAAAAACGGGAAAGGGTCCCATGTGTACAAAAATATTTATAGCAGCACTCTTTGTAGTTGCCAAAAACTGGAAGTCAAGGGGATGCCCATCAATTAGGGAATGGCTGAATAAGTTATGGTATATGAATGTAATGGAGTACTATTGCGCCATAAGAAATGATGAGCAAGAAGACTTCAGGGAGGCCTGGAAAGACTTACATGACTTGATGCTGAGCGAAAGGAGCAGAGGAGAACTTTGTGCACAGCAGCGACCATAGTGTGTGAGAGATTTTTCTGGTAGACATGGAACTTTGTAATAACACAAGAACTTACTGAGAAAAAAAATCCTAATGTCGGTCTTCTAAGGCAAAATGCCTTCCACACTCAGAGAAAGAAATATGGAAGTCATTTGCAGAATGTAGCAGATCATGTTTGTGTGTGTGGGGGGGGTTTCAGTGTATTATGTTTTGATTTGTTATATGATTTCTTCCATTTATTTAATTTCGACTACATAGTATGACTATAGTGAAAATGTGCTCAATAGGAAAGTATATGTAGAACCTGTACAAAATTGTATGCTGTCATGGAGAGGGAGGGGGGGTAGTGGGGGAAGGGTGAGGGGGATAAAATCTTAAATTTAAGGAAATGATTGTAAAACATTAAAAAAATAAAATTAAAAAAATTAAAAAAAGAAAGGAAAAAAGATAATTTGCGCCATTTCATTTCTCTCTTCCTCCTTCTGATACATTCTTCTCATTCCTTTATTATATTTTTATAAGTATCATCCTTTCCTTTTGACTCGCCCTGTGTCCTCTGTCTAAATGGATACAATTCCTCCAACTACCCAAATACTGAGAAAAGTCTCAAGAGTTCCAAATACTGTCTTTCCCTGAAGAAATGTAAACAGTTCAACGTTAGTAAGACCCTTATGATTTCTCTTTCCTGTCGGCCTTTTCAGGTTTGTCCTTGATTCTTCTGTGTGAAAGTTAAATTTTCTATTCAGCTCTGATGTTTTTCATAAAGAATGATTGAAAGTCCTCTATTTCATTGAATGACCATTCCCCCCCCCCCCCCGAAATATTATACTCGATTTTTCTGGGTAGGAGATTCTTGATTGTAATGCTATTTCCTTTGACTTGTGGAATATTATAATTCAAGTTCTTTGATCCCTTAACGCAAAAGCTGCAAGATCGTGTTATCCTGTTTGTATTTCTAAAATATTCAAATTGTTTCTGGCGGCTTGCAAAATTTTCTCCTTATACTGGAAACTCTGAGATTTAGCTACATTATTCCTAGGAGTTTTTCTTTTCGAATTTCTGTTAGGAGGTGATCTGTGGATTGTTGCAATATTTCATTTACCCTATAGTTCTAGAATACCAGGGCAGTTTTCCTTGACAATTTAATGAAAGATGATGTCTAGGCTCGTTTTTGATCATGACTTTCAGATAGTCTCATAAGTTTTAAATTGTCTCTCCTGGATCTGTTTTCCAGGTCAGTTGTCTGACCAACGAGATATTTCACATTCTGTACTATTTTTTCATTCCTTTGATTTTGTTATGTAATTTCTTCATTTCTCAAAAAGTCATTAGTTTCCATCTGCTCCATTTCAATTTTGACAAATAATATTCTTCAGTGAGCTTTTCTATCTCCTTTCCTATCTAGCCAATTTTGCTTTGTAGGGAATTTTTGTCCTCATTGGCTGCTTGTTATCTCTTCTGCCATTTATGTTAGTCAATTTTTTAAAGTCTTATTTTCTTCTTTTTTAAAAAATTGAATTTATTTATTTAACTTTTCACATTGATTTTCACAATATTTGGGGTTCCAAATTTTTTCCCCTTTTATTCCCTCCCCCATCCCAATACAGCAAGCATTCTAATTTTACCTATCACCAATCTGCCCTCTCTTCTATCATCCCTCCCTTCTCTTGTCCCCATCTTCTCTTTTGTCCTGTAGGGCCAGATGATTTTCTATTCCCCATTAACTGTATTTATTATTTGCTAGTAGCAAGAAAAATACTAAACAGTTATTCCTAAAACATTGAGTTCCAAATTCTCCCCATCCCTCCCACCCCGCCGTTCCCTTTGGGAAGGCAGGCAATTCAATATAGGCCATATCTGTGTAGTTTTGCAAATGACTTCCATAATACTTCGTGTAGTGTAAGACTAACTGTATTTCCCTCCATCCTATCCTGACACTCATTGATTCTATTCTGTCTTTTGATCCTGTCCCTCCCCAAGAGTGTTGACTTCAAATTGCTCCCTCCTCCCATTGCCCTCGCTTCCATCATCCCCCCATCCTGCTTATCTCCTACTTCCCCACTTTCCCGTATTGTGAGTTAGGTTTTCATACCAAAATGAGTGTGAATTTTATTCCTTCCTTTAGCCGAGTGTGATGAGGGTAAACTTCATGTTTTTTCCTCAGCTCTCCTCTTTTTCCCTCCACTAAAAAGTCTCCTGCTTGCCTCTTGAATGAGAAATAATTTACCCCATTCCATTTCATCCTCTCTCCTTGTGCTACATTTCTCTCACAACGTTTACCTTAATTTCTTTTAAGATATGGCCCCATCCTATTCAATTCACTTGTACTTTCTGTCCCTGTATGTGCGTGCATGTGTGTATATGTGTGCAGGTGTGTATACGTGTGCATGTGGGTATGTGTGTGTCTGGTCCCACCACCTACACAGATACTGAAACTTTTTAAGAGTTACAATTATTCTCTCTACATGTAGGAATGTAAACAGTTCTTCTTTGGTAAGTCCCTTATGACTTCTCTTTGCTGTTTACTTTTTCATGCTTCTTCTCATTCTTGTGTTTGAAAGTCAAATTTCCTTGTCATCTCTGGTCTTTTCATGAAGAATGCTTGAAAGTCCTCTATTTCATTGAAAGACCATAGAAGTATTATACTCAGTTTTGCCGGAAAAGGTGATTCTTGGTTTTAGTCCTAGTTCCTTTCACTTCTGGAATATCCTATTCCACTCCCTTCGATCCCTTAGTGTATAAGGTGCTAGATCTTGAGTTATTCTGATTGTATTTCCACAATACTGGAATTGTTTCTTTCTAGCTGCTTGCAATATTTTTTCCTTGACCTGGGAATTCTGGAATTTGGCCACAATGTTCCTAGGAGTTTCTCTTTTTGTAGCTCTTTCAGGTGGTGATCGATGGATTCATTCAATACTTCTTTTGCCCTCTAGTTCTAGAATATCAGGGCAGTTTTCCTGGATAATTTCATGAAAGAGGACGTCTAGGCTCTTTTTTTGATCATGGATTTCAGGTAGTCCCAGAATTTTTAAATTGTCTCTCCTGGATCTACTTTTCATATCAGTTGTTCTTCCAATGAGATAATTCACATTATCTTCCATTTTTTTTCATTCTTTTGGTTTTGTTTTGTGATTTCTTGATTGTCATGAAGTTTTTAACTTCCATCTGATCTACTCTAATTTTAAAAGAACTATTTTCTTCAGTGAGTTTTTGGACCTCTTTTTCCATTTTATTCATTCTTCCTTTAGACCCTCCTTCTCCTCAATGGCTTTTTGGACCATTTTTTCCAATTGAGTTAGCCTATTTTTAAAGGTGTTATTTTCCTCAGCATTTTTTGGGTCTCCTTTAGGAAGCTATTGGCTCGTTTTTCAGCTTTTCAAGCTCTTCCATATCCTGAAATAATTGCATATTTATTTTGAAGTTACTGGACACAGAAGCCTTTACTCCTCTTACAGTATGCTCTGTTCTTCCTCATCTGAAAGGATGGAAAGAAATACCTGTTCATTGAGGAAGTAATTTTCTATATAGGCTTATTTTTCTCTGTTTTGGGCAATTTTGCGGCCAGTTACTTGATTTCTGAATCCTTTGTCAAGAGGAGGGTCCTAGTGCTCAGAGCTGAGATTTAGATCAGCTCCTCAATTCCCCCAGGGGATTTAGGCAGAATGCTTCACAAATAGATGCTGCTGCCACTTCCTTGGGCTGCTGCTGTTTCCCTCTCACCCAACTGGAAAAGCCCTCTCACCAACCTTTGAAGTTTTCTTTGGCGCTTTTGTGTTGAGGGATCTGAGACTCTCCACTCCTATTGGGGATTCTGCCCCTGAGGCCTGTTCTAGTCCTGTTCTTCCCAGTGCTGGTGTTGCCAGTCCAAGCCTGGGCTCTGCCCCGCTCCGCATCCCATGTGATAGACCTTTCCTCGAAGCCTTCCAAGTTACCTTTGGCTGGAAATCTCTTTCACTCTTCGTTTTGTGACTTCTGCTGTTCTAGAATTTGTTTTGAGTAATTTTTACAAGTATTTATGGGCTGTGGGGGAAGAGCTAGAGTATGTGTGTCTTGGCACTGCACTCTCCAGAAATAATTAAACAAAAATAATTAAACTAGCCATGAATAATTAAAAATAGAAGAGAAGGTAAAACATGTTATAAGTAAAAACATATTTGTAGAATTGATCAAAAAGGGAAAATATAAAAATAATCAGATTAACTGAATGTTATGATCAAAAACACAATATTGATACTATCATACTAGAAATAATTAAAGAACAGAGTCGTGAAGCATTGGAATATGGGGGTTTGGAAAAAAGGAGAAAGGGAAAAAATCCATTGAACACCACTTAAAAGTTATCCTATGAGGAAAACTCAGGAATTTCATAGTCAAATTCAGAAACCCCCATCTCAATGATAAAATATTATAAGCATTATGATTGAAAGAGTTTCAGTATGATGGAGCTACAATGAGAATCGCACACGCCCAAGCCGGAGACATTTATATTAAAAAAAAAAAAAAATTAGTGTAAAAATAAAAAAAAAAATTTCAAGTTAGCAGAGGAACTGATTATTTTTTCCCTTTCTCTTAAATATCCACTGCAACACCACAAACACATCATATGACATATCACTTGTCATTTTAAACACATTTAGCAATATTATTCATAAGATGATCTCTGCACCTTTGTTAAAAGAGTTAATTACTCTTAAAAATGTCAAAGAAAATGGATATTTCCCTGATGGACCAGGACGCTTTTAAGAATTTTATTTTTAATTCCAAATTATCTCCCTTTTTTCATAACCTCTCCCACCCACTGATAAGGCAAGAAACACAACGTCCATTTTACATATGAAGTTGTGCAAAACATTTCCATATATCGTGTTAGAGAAAAAAGAAAATAAAGAGAAAAAAATGTTATAATCTCCAATTAGAGTCAATCTCTCTTTCTGAATATATTTAGCAAGTTTACCTTGTTTCTTGAGTTTTTCAGGTTCTGCTTTCTCAGTCTCAAAAAATAAAGTCCTAGGAATGCAACAATATTCTACCATTTCCTGTGTGAAACCTCATTGCTTGGCCAGGACATCCATTACCTTAGAGCTGGACATCACTTTTCTGCTCCAAATCTTCCTTATGGCATTTTTCATCTCCTGTTTCTCAGAGTGTAGATCAAAGGGTTCAGCATAGGAATGATGACAGGATAAAAGGCAGTTAGAAATCTATCAATGGAAAAGTTACGGACAGGCCTAACATACATGAAAATACAAAGGGCAAAGAAGAAGACAACTGTGATGTGGGAGATGCAAGTAGAGAGGGCCTTTTGTCGACCTTCTGAACTTTGGGTTCTCAAAGAGTGTAGAATGACACCATAGGAGATAAGCAAAGGTACAAAGATAATTGTGCATATTGCTTCCCCATTGGCAAAGACTGAGATGGCAATTATGTAGGTGTCTGCACAGGAAATTTCCAGTAAAAGGTACATGTCCCAAATGAAGTGGTCAACAATATTGGGTCCACAGAATGGGAGACTAACAATACAAAGGAACTGAACAAAAGAATGCAGTTCACGATACCAGCAACAGCAGAACACTAAAAGTCATCTCATAATGACTGAGCAATATAAGGGAATGGAATGAAGTTAGTGAAGACTGCTCAGTGCTTAATAAAAGGATTTTAGTAGATGGTTAGGCCTAAGTTGCAGTTTCCCAGAAATCATATGCCACATCAACATTAAAAAAAAAAACTCCCCTTGGCTTGCCATCACAATCCCCCCTGGGCCACTTGGATTGCCATATCAGCATGACATAACTCCCCCTTGAGTTGCCACATCAACATCTGTATCAACATAAGGCTTATTGGTTATCCACAAGGAAGACGGTCGTGTTTAGATTGTGAGCCCTACCTCTCAGTCAATTGGAGAAAAAGGCCAGAGGGTGAGGTGAGATCTGCGTTAGACCTATATAATCTCTATTTTTGCCTTCCGTAATTGCTTCACTCTCCTGACGACTTATCAGAGAGGAGATGCCTTTCCTCACGAGATTGTGATAAAATCTTGCTGCTTTGCTTCTACCTTGAGACATCTCTGAATTTTATTTGAGTCGGTGGTCTCAGACCCACACAGTTTTGAGGGCCCTGTCGGGATCCACCCACTTGTCAGAAAATCTTCCTTTTCTGAGTCCATGGGCACTCCCCCAAGGTAGTTTTCTCTGGCGGTCCTTGGTAGTTTGGAAGGGTAGGACTCATCCCCAAGAGAGTAAGATCTCGAGGAGGAAATCTTGGAGAAGACAAACGAAAGCAATTGGTGAAGCTCCAGAGCACATTAGCAAGGACAGAAAATCGGTCAGATTCAGTCACGTAATTTGTGCATGTATGACCTAGGTAAGCAAAACCCAGGAAACCTTAGAGATTGGTGAATGCCTGGGTGACTGATAAAGGGAGGGCGACCTCTATTGTTAGATAAATTGTTTTCAAAGTATAGAACAGGTTAATTCCCTCAGTCTCCGACTGGAAGGGGAGGGCGATCTCCCCTTGGTTAAAATTCATTATGAGACAGGAACAGTCCCGGACTCTAGTACCAAGAAATCATGAGATATTCCAAAGGACAATCCTTTGGGAAATAAATTTGAGAATTAGGTTGAATTACCAAAGTATAAGGGAAAGGATAAGAATAAATTGATAAAATATTGTTGCATATTGGCCCCGATGGGGGGGTGTATTTTGATCACGTTTGGAGGGCAGCAATGAAAGCTTGGGAAACTGCCTATCTGATAGCACAGGGAGGACTTACAGGGGAATAAAAACTTCACCTGAGATACCCTAAATGGCATCATAATGATACCGCTCATCGAAAACACCTGTGGAATCTGAGAACTCTCATAGTGCTGGAGATCCAAGACGCAGTTCACTGGAGTCAAAATATGAATAAAGTTTCAGAAATTAGGCAAGAAAAAGATGAAACTCCATCAGAATACCTAGGGAGACTAAAAAAAAGTATGAAGAAATATTCTGGAATGAGTGAAGGGGAGCAAACCCAGACCATGCTCAGATTCTATTTTGTAACCAGTTCCTGGTCTGACATAAATAAGAAAATTGGAGGGCTGGAAAACAAAGCCCTTGGGTGAATTATTGGAGGTTGCACAGAAAGTATATGTAGCCAGGGAGAGAGTGGAAATCTTTGAAGCAACGAAGGCAGTCTTTAAAGCAACAGAGAGAAAAGACGAAGGTTATGCTACAGACTGTACAAACATTACCTAGACCACTCCAGGGAGGATGGGGTCACCACAGTGAGGTGGAGGTAGGGAAGGGAATTTCCCACCCAAGGAACATCCTTCCCGCAGCATGGGCATGGGGGTCATTTCTCGAACTCACCTTGTAGGTTGGAACTGTGGGAACGGGGGTCACTTTAAGAGGGAGTGTCCTATGCCTCTTGGAGTTGCCCTCTTGGTACAGAAAGCAAAGATATTTTTGTCTTGGGGTAGGAGGATGCCCAGATGGGGAGAAAGCAGCAACACAGGCAGTGTGTGTTGCCCCAAGGATACACAGAGTCTCCTCACCAATTTGGCCAAGTACTTGAAACAGTTCTTGAAGGGTTCCCGTCTCCTTGTGGGACCTGAGTATTTCATGACTTATTGATTACCGGAGATAGGAGGGAGCATGTTATTGAAGCATCCATGCAGTTGTTGAATTATTTAGGGCAGCAGGGACTCCTGGTTTCAAGGGGGAAACTACTATTTGTGGAAAAAGAAGTCAAATATTTAGGGCATCTGATTAGTGAAGCAAGAGACTTAACGATGCCAGGATGCAGAGAATCCTCTATACGCCTGTGCCCCAAACGAAAAGAGCACTAAGCAAGTTTTTAGGATTAGTGTGGTATTGTAGACATTGGACTGACTCATATGCTAATATAACTAAACCCTGGTATGATCACCTATTGGATGAGAGCCCAGAAGTTATCTTTTGGCATGAGGAAAGTCAGGAGAAACTTCACTAGTTTCTCTCCCGGTCGTAGCCCTTCCCTCATTGGAAAAAATCTTTCTATTTGTATGTAAATACTGACAAAGGGATTGCTCTTAGGGTTCTGGTACAAATAAGAGGAGGGCAGAGAAGATCCGTAGCCTTTCTATCTAAACTCTTAGACTTCGTAACCAGAGGATGGCCTACCTGCTTTCAGGCAGTTGCTTCTACTGCCTTACTGGTTGAAGAGAGTCGAAAGCTCACCTTTAGGGGAAGCTTCATAGTAAGTGTTCCACATCAGGTGAGGACGATTCTTAGCCAAAAAGCAGGAAGGTGGCTAACCAACTCAAGGATTCTAAAATATGAGGCTTTATTGCTGGAACAAGATGATTTGGTTTTGTCGCAGAACTCGAATGTGGATCCTATCTCCTTTCTTACTGCTAGCCAAGAGGGTGAACAAGAGGCACAGCACTATTTCATGGAGATCATAGATCTCCAGACCAAGGTGCGGAAGGATCTTCAAGAATCTCCACTTCCTGGAGGGCTAAATTTATTTTTGGATGAATTTTCAAAAATGGTAGAGGGAAAATGGAAAAATTGATATGCCATCAACAATGAAGATCAGAATTCCCTGGTGGAACCTGGGAGTTTGATCAAACCCTAATCAGCACAAACATGTGAGCTCTAAGCTCTAAATCAGACTTTAAAATTATTAAAAGTAGTAGAGGGTAATGTACACACAGACTCTAAATATGCTTGAGGAGTAGCACACGTGTTTGGGAAAATATGGGAAGAAAGAGGCATGATAAATAGCAAAGAGAAGTATTACATGCCACACTGATAGTCAACGTGTTACAGAATCTATTTCTCCCTGAGTCAATTGCAATTATTCATGTCAAAGGACACCAGACTGGAATCTCATTTGAGACTAGGGGTAACCGACTTGCTGATGAAGAGGCAAAGAGGGTGGGAGAAAGGGAACTTGAGTCAGGTGACGCAATGTTGGTTTTGATTCCCTCATTTCCCCCTAGTCTCCCCTCTTCATCATTTTCTCAGGAAGAAATTAAAAAGACCCAAGAACTTGGGGCTCAGAAGGATGGGCATTGGTTCCTTCCAGATGGTCGAGAGGTACTCACCAAAGCAGATATGCGACGGGTGCAGCAATATTTGCACCAAGGTAGCCACTGAGCTGACCAGAAGCTGTGTGATATAGTCATAGCCTGATTTGTGTCCCCGAAACTATGCACTCTAGTCTGGCAGTTGGGAGATGGTTGTTTTGTTTGTCCAAGGACTAACAAGTCAGTTCAATGCCAAACTCCCCTGGGAGGACGATCTCCAGGCATTCCAGAGCATACAGGTGGACTTTACTGAGTTGGCCCCAGTGGGTCGTCTCAAATATCTACTGGTCGTAGTAGACCATTTGACCTCATGGGTGGAGGCCTACCTCTTAGCTAATGTAAATGCTCAAGTGGTTAGTAAAGTATTGATTGAAAAAAATAATTCCAAGATATGGAACGGTTGAGAGGACAGAATCGAATCAGAGAACACATTTCCCGGCTAAATTTCTCCATTCTCTACAAACTCTAGATATTTCATGGGAGTTTCATACTCCCTGGCACCCTCCCTCCTCTGGAAAGGTTGAAAGGATGAATCAGGAAATTAAAAAAAAAATAACTCATCAGATTGACACTCGAAACCCATTTACCATGGATATGGTCATCTTTACCCAGGAATAGAGAATAGGGAGAGTTGAGACACAATATTTGAAAGCAAAGACAGGTTCCTTAGAGAATATATATCTACCTTGGCAAAACGTATTTTTGTCTTGCAGAACCGAGGCTTGATAGCCCAAATTCCTCCTCTGGAATTTCCTGTACATTGATTCCAACCTGGTGATTGCGTGTTGATTCAGACATGGAAGGAAGAGAAACTCACCCCATCTTGGGACTGACCCCTCCAGGACACATCACACTAGAATAAAGAGTCTGTTGACTCCTCCTACTGACTGGACTGTGAATCCAGTAGTATCTGAAGGGGTGAAGGTGCACTTCCAGAAAAGACCAACTACTAGGTCCCATGGGTCTCATAGCCCATGAAAGAACAAGTATTGGAAGTTTTTAGGGTGTTTATTATTACTGATTCTTATGGGCTTAATCTTTTTCATTCTAGACCTATTTATCTGCATAAGGGTTACACATTTCTATGTTTCCCCTGGAGCATCCTCTGCCTAAAACGATTAGGCTGGAAGGGAAAGCTGAGAGATCCATACGACTCATGGTGCTCAAGAAACAGGGCTGGAAACAAATGGATAAGGAGAGATAGCCCAGTCCTGATGGCTTGGAAAAGGAGAGGGATATGATAGCTAAAGCTATGGATCAACAGTGGAATGAGAAGTTTTCAAAGGTATAAAAATAAGAGGAGGGATTGAATGGAATGAATTTATTGAAGTCTTCTTAGTGCTTAACAAAAGGCTTTTAGTACATGATTAGGCCTAAGATTCAGTTTGCCAAAAATCATATGCCACATCAACATAGCACAACTCCCCTTGCGTTGCCAGTGCAACACCTCTGGCCTCTTTGAGTTACCATATCAGCATAACACAACCACCTTGGATTCTCATAACACAAACCCACCTTTACCACTTGAGTTTTCATACCAGCATACCACAACCCCCCACTTGGGTTGCCACATCAGCATCTACATCAACATAATGCCTATTCGTTATTCACAGAGAAGACTGCCGTGTTTAGATTATGAGCCTGACTCCCAGCCAATGGGAGAGAAAGACCAGTGGGGGGGGGAATCTGCGTTAGGACTATATAATCTCTATGTTTGCCTTCTGTAATTGCGTCACTCTCCTGATGACTTGTCAGAGAGGAGATGCGCCTTCCTCACGAGATCGTGATTTGCTTCTACCTTGAGATTCTACCTTGAGACATCTCTGATTTTTATTTAAGTCAGTGGTCTCGAACCCATGCGCAAGAGTCTACAGCTGGCTACATAGCGATCATAGGCCATAAAAATGAGGAGGAAAACTTCAGCCCCACCAAATAGGTGTTCCGAGAGGAGGTGCACTATGCAAGCTTTGAAAGAAATGGTTGCCTTTTCATAGAGCGTGTCTAGGGTCATTATAGCGACAAGGACAGTGGAATAGGTGCCATTCGCAAAAGACAACAAGGCAAGAAAGAAGTACGCAGCAGATTTCAAGCTCTCACTTCCTAAACAGTTATGATAATCAGGATGCTGCCTATCATAGCTAAAATGGAGATAATTAAGCATAGAGCAAATAGTATTTCTAGTACCTCAGTATTCAGGGTAAGGACCAGGAGGATAAACTCTGTGACATTGTTCCTGTTTCCCATGTTTTTTTGGGGGTAAGTGGAAGTGAGAGTAAATGTTTATTAGCTATAACACCAGACTTGTATTTAGGGGAGCCTTGAGTTCAGTTAAAACATCTGCCCTTGTTTACAGACAATCCGCTTAACCTTTATGGGCATCAGTTTCCTCACCAGAAAATTGATCATAACATAACACTCCCTGATTCACAGAAGTTTTGCAGGGCAAAGTGAACAAAAGAAACGATAGATATTCTGCCTGCGAATTTTAATCTTGCCTACAAAACTTGGTTTTTATTCTGTGGTTTCAGCAGTCAAATTTTACCTATGAAGATAATTATAGACAATAAACATTGACTTCCTTTTTACATGACTTTCACTCCTCAATATGTCCCCCTACATGTGAAAGTACATGAAATAAGCATTTTTTTAAATAAAAATATATTTATTTAACTTTTTACATTCATTTTCACAAAATTTTGGGTTCCAAATTTTCTTCCCTTTTATCCCCTCCCCCCACATCAATTCACTGAGCAATCTAATTTTCCCTATCACCAATCTGCCCTCTCTTCTCTCATCCCTCCCTTCTCTTGTCCCCATCTTTTCTTCTGTCCTGTAGGGCCAGATGACTTTCTATTCCCCATTAACTGTATTTCTTGTTTCCTAGTAGCAACAACGATACTAAACAGTTGTTCCTAAAATATTGAGTTCCAAATTCTCCACATCCCTCCCTCCCAACCCATTCCCTTTGGGAAGGCAGGCAATTCAATATAGGCCATATCTGTGTAGTTTTGCAAATGACTTCGATAATAGTCGTGTTGTGTAAGACTAACTGTATTTCCCTCCATCCTATCCTGCCCCCTATTGTATCTACTCTGTCTTTTGATCCTGTACCTCCCCGAGTGTTGACTTCAAATTGCTCCCTCCTCCCATTACCCTCCCTTGATCACCCCCCCCTTGCTTAGCTCCTTCTCCCACACTTTCCTGTATTGTAAGATAGGTTTTCATACCAAAATGAGTGTGTATTTTATTCCTTCCTTTAGTAGAATGTGATGAGGGTAAACTTCTTGTTTTTTTCTCAGCTCTCCTCTTTTTCCCTCCACTAAAAAGTCTCCTGCTTGCCTCTTGAATAAGACATAATTTACCCCATTCCGTTTCACCCTCTTTTCTCCCACTACATTTCTCTCTCAGCATTTACCTTAGTTTCTTTTAAGATATGGTCCCATCCTATTCAATTCACTCTGTGCTCTCTGTTTCTGTATGTCCGTGCAAGAGTGTATGTGTGTGTGTGCGTGCGCGCGTGTACATATGTGTGTATGTGTGTGTATATGTGTGTGTGGTCCCACCAACTACCCAGATATTGAAAAGTTTTAACAGTTACAAATATTGACTTTCCATGTAGGAATGTAAACAGTTCACTTTTGGTAAGTCCCTTATGAGTTCTCTTTGCTGTTTACTTTTTCATGGTTCTTCGCATTCTTGTGTTTGAAAGTCAAATTTTCTTTTCAGCTCTGGTCTTTTCATCAAGAATGATTGAAAGTCCTCTGTTTCATTGAAAGACCATATTTTCCCCTGAAGTATTATACTCAGTTTTGCTGCATAGGTGATTCTTGGTTTGAGTCCTAGTTCCTTTGACTTCTGGAATATCCTATTCCACGCCCTTCGATCCCTGAATGTAGAAGCCGCTAGATCTTGAGTTATCCTGATTGTATTTCCATAGTACTGGAATTGTCTCTTTCTAGTTGCTTGCAATATTTTCTCCTTGACCTGGGAATTCTGGAATTTGGCCACAATGTTGCTAGGAGTTTCTCTTTTTGGATCTCTTTCAGGCGGTGATCGATGGATTCTTTCAATACTTATTTTGCCCTCTGGTTGTAGAATATCAGGGCAGTTTTCCTCGATAATTTCATGGAAGATGATGTCTAGGCTCTTTTTTTGATCATGACTTTCAGGTAGTCCCATAATTTTTAAATCGTCTCTCCTGGATCTATTTTCCAGGTCAGTTCTTTTTCCAATGAGATATTTCACATTCTCTTCCATTTTTTCATTCTTTGGTTTTGTTTTGTGATTTCTTGGTTTCTCAGAAAGTCATTAGACTCCATCTGTTCCATTTTAATTTTGAGAGAACTATTTTCTTCAGAGAGCTTTTGAACCTCTTTTTTCATTTGGATAATTCTGCTTTTGAAAGTATTCTTCTCATTGGCTTTTTGAACCTCTTTTGCCAATTGAGTGAGCTTATTTTTCAAGGTGTTTTTTTCTTCAGCATTTTTGGGGTCTCCTTTAGCAAGGTATTGACCCATTTTTCATGCTTTTCTTCCATCCCTCTCATTTCTTTTCCCAGTTTTTCCTCCACCTGTCTAAATTGATTTTCAAAATCCTTTTTGAGCTCTTCCATGACCTGAGCCCACTGGACATCCACCTGGGATGTCTGGGATACAGAGGCCCTGGCCTCCACATCTTTCCCTGATGGTAAGAATTGCTCCTCATCATCAGAATTGAAAGGCGGGAACATCTGTGCCCCCTCAAAGTAGCTCTCTATAGTCTTATTTTTCTTCCCTTTTCTGGGCATTTTCCCAGCCAGTTCCTTGACTTCTGAGATTCCTGTCCACCCCCGCCTAGATCCGCCGAGCTAGTGCTTGGGGTCTGAGATTCAAATGGGCTTTCCGCGGCAGGCGGGGCTGCTATTCAATGTGAGCTTAAGTTCTAGTGCTCAGGTGGGGACAGGGCCATCTCCCAGGCTCAGTTCCCTCAGGGGCTTTATGGAGACACCTTCAGTAATGGAGTGGGTGAGGGCAGGGCCGTCTCCCAGGCTCAGTTCCTTCAGGGGGTTTATGCAGAGACCTGAACTTCTGCCTGCTGTTTTGGGAGTCCTGGTCCGCCCCTGCCTCTGCCACTCTCTCCACTGCTGCCTCCCGAGGGTGCCCAAGTCACGGAGACACCCTGCTTCCCTCTCGGCCAGCCCAGACATCTCTCTCACTGACCTGTAGCATCTGCGACCGCCGGAGGTTCCGTCCCTGAAGGCTGCTCCGATCCACTCCTCTCGGCCGCGCGGCCAGGGCAGCTCAGGGGTGGGCTCCGCTTTGCGGGTGTTTTGAGAATTTATTATGGTTCGGATTCGCTCCTGTAAGTGACAATCGGACAGATCAGTTAAAAATGAAAGTAAAATTTGATTATGTACAATTATGTAATACTAAGAAAATTGATAATAATAATATGGGAGTAGCTAAGCTATTAAAATAACGAGTAGCACTTTGAGATTTAAACAAAAAAATCATACCAATGATAATTAGTATCAGCAGTAACTAAATGTGAGGCTTCGAGAAGTTGATTTACATCTATGTGAGTCTGAATTCGATGTTCGTTTAAGGCACGCTGATTAGACTCTAACATTCTTTTCAGGACATAAAATTGATTGAGAATATTGATTAAAGGTTGTAAAGATAGAGAAATCTTAGGGAGAGATAACATTTTGGGTACCCATGCTAAATTCTGAACAACATCTGTATCAGGGGAAAAAGTAAAAATCATCACCCTGCCAGAGTAAAAAGGAAAATACAAAGGTTAGAAGAATGCGGGAGAAGGCAGGGCTCCAATTGCCGGGTCATCATCTCACAAACTGTACCTTTATCAGTATCGATACAATCATTTAAAGTATGAGTTACATTTTTATACAAGGAATAGGTTGCTTACAAAAACACCAAATACCACAAGTAACGAGAAGTATACACAATACAAGAAGAATAATAGAAATAGGTAAAGAAAACATCACCGATTCGGGGGAGCACCAACTCTAACAATCACGGCTGGGGAATCCCGGTTCACAGCCTTTGAGTCCCGAACGGGAAGGTCCCAGGCAGATCGTCATCTCCATGGGTGAGATTCCAAAGAGGCTCTGAGACTTACTAGCTAATATAGGTCTTTAAACACAGAAGGCACTCAGCCAACTAGTCTTAGCAATATGATTCTGCATACGTGACTTAAAATGGGAAATAAGTCAATTAATCAACTACTTGAGTGGAGTGTTATGGCTTGGTGCAAGAAACAGACTGCTCTTTGATGTTTTGACAAGATTATGCAGAAGGGGAGTAGCCAGATCCCCTTGCATAAACAATTCCAGGAGGGGCTATTTCCTAGAATCACTATCTAGGTCTTTTAGGTTGAGTCAAGTCATAAAGTTCACAGGGCGGTTACATTCTCACGGGCCTGCATTTCAGTTTCTAGTCCTCATATCAATTAGGGTGAACTTATTTTATATAAGAATTTTAATTCTTTATTCACCGGGGCACGACGGACCCCTGGGGACAGCTCTCCAGGGCCCTCTGGATCGGAAATCTCTTCCACTGTGTTTCTGCACGACTTGCAGAGATCCAGAATTCGTGGGGAGTTCTTCTTGCAGGAAATATACAGGCTGTGGGTTCGGAGCTAGCATACGTGAGTTTTCTACTCCACCATCTTGGCTCCACCCCCTCTACTCCTTTGAAATAAGCCTTACTCATAGTTTCACTTCTTTGTAACAAAGGGAATAAGGCATTCTTTCTCAAGTGTTTCCAGTGACAAGTTTGATCAAAATAATTGCATTATATTTCAATTGTCCTTTCTAGTTATATTACTGTTCATTTTGTGAAGATTGTTTTCTTTTTTCTAGCTATTTGACTATGCTTTAATTCATAAAAATCTATTATTTCTCTAAATTCCAGATATTCATACTTTCTAATAATTCAGACATAGTCTGCCATATTTGAGTATTCCCCAATAAATGTGCATCTATATTGGATGTTTTTGCTCATGAAAAGGACTTTAACGAAATTTCTTTTTTTCGTTAAAAGTCCATTTACTTGTGTCCTCTTGGGTGACTGCCTGACATTGAGTTTCCTCATTTCCAATTTTTACTTTCTTTCTGGAAACACAACTTTTTAAATTGAGGTATCAGTGTTCTTCTAAAATTTTCAACACACTTCCACTCCAATAACATAATTTGTTCTCAGAAAAGAAGAACAATAATTTTTAGTGATTCCAAAGAAAAAGAAGCTAAGCGACAGAAGTGTGAGACTGATTCAAGGTCCCCTGATCACCTACAAAATAAGATTTGCATATTAAGTAATTACTTCAGCAGTTAAGTAATTCAGTAATCTGACGGTGGTACATTTGACCCTACATCATTGAAGAATGAAATACTAATAGTACCTTATTTCATTTTGTCAATTCAGATGTGTTTCATTGGGATAATACGGATATTTTCCCCATAATACTCTTATTAAAATGCAAATAATTCATCAAAAGATATCGCTTTAAACTATTATTGTCACTTTCCCATATATGTTTACCATATCTTAAGATTGAAAGTACATTAAATAAATGCATGCTTTATTGTCTTTTAATAGAAGGGATCTCTTATAGAACTAGAAATTACAAGCACAATATATATGTCTAAAATAATTATTATTGTTGTATCATCACCATTATCATCACCATCTCCTGTTTATCCACCATTTGAATATAGAGGGAATAAATGAAAGAGATACTGTCTTTCTTTGTGACTTTGAGGTTCTGTAAATCTAACCTCTTATTAATAGCCAAAACCAGATCACTAAAACACTGTTGTGAAATCAATAGCACATGCAATTTTAAAATATTTTCCTAAAATTGATATTTATATGTTTCTATTCTCTTTACAAAATGTCACTTCACAGTGGATAATACTATAATGTGCCCTATGTATCTTATATCTCAAAATAATAACTGAAATCATACAATTTCTCCATTTATATCCTTAGCTACTTGGATTAAAAATTGGTCATGTGAGAACAGGGATTTCTATAAATGTTTTAATTCTTCATTTTCATAGCATGATTTCCCCATTTCTCATTCAGTTTAGGTTACAATCTACTTTATTATATGAAAGGAAAACATAGTTTGAGATAGAATCAGAAATTTGAACGGCTTATCTAAATACATTACCTGTCCATGATGTCAGTTGTTTCAAGTCCTGGCTTCTGATATATTTTCCTTATTGTTCAAAGACTGCAACTTGGGGCCATGAAAACGCTACTCACCATGACTTACCCTGCTGTTACCACAGACATAAAAGTCCATGTTAATTCATTATAGCTTAAAGGGTCTAACATATGTGTAATTATTTTCAAATTTGTCCTCCAATTCCCTCATATCGGGGTTTTTCAAAACATTTAATCTTCCTTAGATTGTGCAGTTGATTCCATGTGAGCCCATAGACATTTTCCTGACAAAAGAGGATTTTTTTCTATATTCAATGAAGGCACCATCTCAAGTCTATGAGTTATTCTAATAATTTGTTATTAAAACTCCTCCTCTAATTAAATCCTTTGAGGAATTTTCCCAGAGAAGAGGAAAAGTTAACATAGTCCTTCAGTTCAAAGTCCCTGGATATATCTCAGAGTTAATAACTTTAACTGTAGAGTCAAGAAAAACAATGAGTCCAAAGGAGAATGCAGTAGACAAATATCCAAGAGAAATTATTTCATTACAGAGGTAGAGCTATGAAAAGGCTTTTTGTGATTTCTTCAAAGTTGCACCAAATGACAGCTGCAGCCTCAGGATTCTAGTCTCTTGAATAGCTAATGTGTTACATAATTTAGAAAATATGAACCATAACGACTCCATCTCGAACATTTGGATACCCCAAAATAACTATTTTTTTTCCTGAAAGGGCCTATCAAAAGATAGAAAATGATATTACTAATAATACATTTATTAAGTATTAAATTTAATACTTCTTATAACTGGAATGATATTTACATTATACTTAGTGTTTTATCTGTATCTTAGAAGACAAAAGGTTTTTAGTACATCAGTCTTAGAAAATTGGGAATAAACTATAGTTGGAAGAGCAGTGAAATATAGTTTTATTCTAACTAGTAAATGAAAATAGGTATAAGGCTATTTGTTTCTTTTTTGAAACGTTTGGTATATTTCCCCCCCCCCAATTTCAGGTAAACACGATTTTCAACATTTTAAAAACTGAGTATCAAATTTCTTTTCTCGCTCTCCGCCCCCCTCATTGAAAATATGAACAATTTAATACAAGTTACACACGTATATTTATGCAAAACATATTTCCATATTTGTGACATTGTAACACAAAACATGGATAAAAATAAACTCCTCACCCCCAAAAAAGGAAAAAAAAAAAGTAAGGTTACGTCTGTATTAAGACTCTAGTTAATTCTTTCTGTGAGGATGGATAGCATTTTCCATCAAGAGTTATTCATAGTCTCCTCGGATCATTGTATTGCTAAGAATGGCTAAGTCATCCACAGCCGATCATTGTACAATATTAGTGTGTACAATGTTCTGGTTGTAATCATTTCACTTTGCATGAACTGATGTTCACGTAAACCTTTCCATATTGTTTTTTTCTTCTGAGAGCATTCAGCTCTTAATTTCTTACAATACACTAGGATTCCATCACATTCGTATACAACAGTTTGTTCAGTCATTCCCCAACTAGCGGGCTTCCTTTCAGTTTTCAATTTTTTGCCATAAGAAAAAAGTTGCTATGTTTTTGTAACTATAGGTCATTTTTACTTATTTTTATCTCTTTTGGGATGCAGACCTTGAAATGTTGTTGCAAGGTCAATATGTATGCATGATTTTATGGCCTTTGATCAGAGTTGCAAATTTTTCAGTATAATGGTAGAATCAGTTCATAAGTCCTCCAGTATTGCATTAGTGTAGAAATTTTTCCACATCCACTCCAAAATTTTTAGTTTTCCTTTTCTATCCTATTAGACCATCTAATAGGTTTGAATTAGTACCTTGTAATTATTGAAATTTGCAATTCTTCAATGAGTAGTGATTTAGAGCATTTTTTCATATGGCTATAGACAGTTTTGATTACTTCATCTGAAAAACAACTGTTCGTATATTTTGATTGTTTATAAAATGAGAAATGGCTCTTATATGAATTTGACTTATTTCCCCATATTTGAGAGATGAAGCTTTTATCAGAGAAACTTGACTCATTTTTTAAAATAGTTATAGTGGCTAAATCTTTTTCCCTCTATCCTATTTGACCCCTGTTTATTCGTTGTCTCACTATTACTCTGTCCCTTCTCAAAAGATTTTTTTTTTTTGCTTCTGACTACAACCTCCCCCAATCCACCTTCTCTTCTATGAAAACTTTCCACTTCTCTTATCTCTTTCCACACTTATCCATTTTCCACTCCTACTTTAATGTAGGATACTTAGTGTTTTATCTGTATCTTAGAAGACAAAAGGTTTTTAGTACATCAGTCTTAGAAATAAGGAATAGGATAAGAAAGATTGCTGTATCTAATTGAGTGTGTATGTTATTCCCTCTTTGAGGCAATTCTGACGAGAATAAGGTTGAATTGTTTCCTCCCTCATTTTTGCCTCCACTGTTAAAGCTCTTTCTTTCCTTTTTTCACTCACTGTGTATGCAGCATTTTTTTTATTTAAAACCAGGGGATTTGACAATTAAAATTATTTTTCCTTATAAGAATCACATAAAGTTTACTTTATCATACTCATTAATGCTAAGTTGAATTATTATAAGAGAGACAAGTGTTGGAAATATTATTTCACATTGTTTATCCTGTTGTGTCATAAGCATAAAAGACTATCGTCTCCTGTCTTTTTTCCCATTATATAATTTACTTATTTTCAGTTCTCAACATTCACTTCAACAAGATTTTTGTATTTCAACGTATCTCCCCATTTCTCCCCTCCTGCTACTCCAGGACCGTTTGTACCCCAAACACCCCTTCCTGCAATCTGCCCTCCCATCTATCATCTCCCTTCTCAAATACCGTTCCCCTGAATTTTCCTGTATGGCAAGAGAGATTTCTGTACTCAATCGCCTGTACATCTTATTGCTCAGTTGCGTGCAAAAACAATTTTTACCATTCATTGTTAGAGCTTTAATTTCCACATTCTCTACCTTTCTCCCTCCCAACCACCCATCATTTAGAAAGCAAGCAATTGGATATAGCTCATTCATGAGTAGCCGCAGGAACATTTCCATAACAGTCATGTTGTGAAAGACTAGCGACATATCCCTCTATCCTGTCCTGACATCCATTTGTTGCATTCTCTCCCTTGATCTGCCAACCCAAAATTGCATTTGCTTCTGAATGACCCCAATATGCTGACCCTTCTATTATCCTTCCTCTTCTGTCCCCTTCACCCTGACTTCCTCCAGGGCAAGATAGATTTCCACACCCAATTGAGTGTGTTATTCCCATCTTAAGCCAAATCAGATGAGAGTTAAGGCTCTATTATTCTCTCTTGCCTCCCCACTGTTTCCCTTCATTGTAAAAGTTCTTTCTTGCATCTTTGATGTAAGATTCTACCTCTTCCTTTCTCTTTCTCCCAGTACGTTACTCTCAACACTTAATTTTATTTTTAGGTATCCTCACTTCATATTCAGCTCACCCCGTGTTTTCTGTCTACATAGCTACATCTATCTATCTATCTATCTATCTATCTATCTATCTATCTATCTATCTACACACTCATATATATATATATATAGATAGATAGATAGATATAGATATCTATACAGAGAGACATAGCTATCGATAGATATAGATATGTAGGATATGTTTATACACAAATTTGTGTATCCACAAATATATGTACATATGTAAATATGTGTATACATGTATATATACACACACTCCATATATATAAATACATCTATATATCTGTATCTATATTTATGATTTATGTATGTATATATATATATATATATATATATACATATATATGTATATCTATCTGTTCTTATCTATCTGTCTATTCCTTCTAATTACCCTTATACTGAGAAAGTTCTCGTGAGTTACAAATATCATCTTTCCTTGTAGTAATGTAAACAGTTCAACTTTAATGAGTCCCTTAGGGCTTCAATTTCCTGTTTACCTTTTCATGTTGCTCTTGATTCTTGTATTTGAAAATTACATTTTGTATTCAGCTCTGGTCTTTTCAACAAGAATGCTTGGAAGTCCTCTATTTTACTGAAATGCCATTTTTTCCTAAGTATTATATTCAACTCTGCTGAATAGGTGATTCTTAGTTTTAATTTTACTTCCTTTCACCTCTGGTGCATCTAATCCCAGGCCCTCTATTCCCTTACAGTAGAAGCTCCTAAATCCTGTGTTATCTTGGTTATGTTTCCAGAATACTTGAATTGTTTCCTTCCGGTTGCTTATATTTTCTCCTTGATATGGGAACTCTGGAATAGGGGTACAATATTTCTAGAAGTTTTCCTTTAGGGATCATTTTCAGGAGGTGATTGGCATGTTCTTTCTATTTTTATTTTACCAATTGGTTCCAAAATATCAGGGCAGTTTTACCTAATGACTTCTCAAAATATGATGTCTAAGTTCTTTTTATGATCATGATTGTTAGGTAGAGCAATAATTTTTTTTAGTTTTCTCTCCTGGATCTATTTTCCAGATTAGTTGTTTTTCCAATAAGATATTTCCCATCTTCCATTTTTTTCGTTGTTTTGGTTTTGTTTTATAATTTCTTCATTTCTCCTAAAGTCATTAACTTTCCTTTGATCCATTCCCAATTTAAGGAATTGTTTTCTTTGGTGAGCTTTTGGACTTCCTTTTCCATTTGGCCAACTGTGCCTTTGAAGCCATTTTTCTCCTCATTGATTTTTTGGACCTCATTTACCTTTTGGGTTAATCTATTTTTAAAGATGTAATTTTCTTCAGCATTTTGGGGGTCTCCTTCAGCAAGCAGTTGACTCGTTTTTCATGATTTTCTTGCATCGCACTTTTCTCTTCCCAGTTTTTCCTCTACTTCTTGTACTTGGTTTTCAAAGTAATTTTTGAGTTCTTTCATTCCCTGAGACTATTTCATATTTCTGTTGGAGTCTTTGGATATAGGAACTTTAACCTTGCTGACTCCATTCTTTGATCTTTCTCATCCCTTTGGAAGTAAGAAAAAATCTTTTCACCAACAAAGTAATCTTATATTGTCTTATTTTCCACTTTTTGTCACATTGCCAGTCATTTACTTGAATTTTGAGCTCTTTCTTAAGTAGAAGGTGTACTACCCCAAATTATAGGAGTTTTGTGCAACTGTTTTCAGAGTTTTTTTCTAGGAATCAAGAAATTATAAAACAAAACTAAAACAATGAAAAAAATGGAAGATGGGAAATACCGTATTGGAAAAAGAACTAATCTGGAAAATAGATCCAGGAGAAAAAACTAAAAAAATTATTGGTCTACCTAACAATCATGATCATAAAAAGAACCTAGACATCATATTTTGAGAAGTCATTAGGTAAAACTGCCCTGATGTTCTGGAACCAATTGGTAAAATATAAATGGAAAGAACATGCCAATCACCTCCTGAAAATGATCCCTAAAGGAAAACTTCTAGAAATATTGTACACCTATTCCAGAGTTCCCATATCAAGGAGAAAAATTTTCAGTTCCTCCAAAGTGGTTTGATCAAAGGAAAGGCATTTACTCCTCTTCTGTACTGTGTTGTGGCCCATGAGCAACCATAAGTTCTCTTTTCTCCCCTGGAGTTGTGAGCAGGATTTCCTCTCCAAAGTTTTCACCAGCTCTGTCGTGCCAGTGTTCCTCTATGACCCAGGCCCAACTCCTAGGACTCTGACACCGATCAGCCACTCAATTCCACTTCCATTTGGAGGCTGATAAATCCAGAATCAGGGACTGCACCAGTGGCTGATGTTATCCAGGGGCTGGGTCTGGAACATGTTTCTCCTTCACCTAGATGAGAAATTTTTCCCACTGAACTTTGAATCTGTCTTTGGTTTTGGTGGGTTGAAAAGTCTAGAAACCACTGCCAGTGATTCAGTACCTTGAGGCCTTCTCCTGCCCTGTCTATGCCAGCATGGACCAAGATGGTTTGTGCTCGCTCTGAGCCTAGTGAAATAGATTATTCCTATTGTTCTTCCAGATTATGTTGAGCAGGAAGTAGGTTTCACTCTGTTAATGCATAGCTTCTGTTGCTCTAGAATCTGTTTGGAGTCATTTTCAACAGATATATTGAGGGGTTTGAAACGAGAACTCAAGTAGGTCCCTGCTTCTACTCCACCACTTAGCTGTGTCCCCTTTCTTTCATTTTTTAGGTGAAATAATTTACCCTATGTTATCTTTCCCTTTTTTCTACCAATATTTTCCTCTTTCTTACTCCTCAAAATTTTTTAGATATCATAACATCACATTTAACTCACAACTGTGCCCTTTTCCTATATACAGTCCTCTTGCTCCTAAATGTCCTAATGAGAAAGTTGTTTTGTTGTAAGTATCATCTTCCCATGTAGGAATTTAAACAGTTTAACTTTATTAATTCTTTTATGTTTTTCCTTTCCTGTTTACCTTTTTTATTCTTCTCAAGTCATTTTATTTGAAAGTCAAAATTTCTATACGTTTGTGGACTTTTCAGCAAGAATGCTTAGAATTCCTCTAATTCATGGAATATCCCTTTCTGCCTCAGGATTATACTCAGGTTTTCAGATTACTTGACTCTTAGTTTTAATTCTAGCCACTTTGCCCTTCAGAATGTTATATTCCAAGCCCTGAGGATCTTCAGTGTAGAAACTACTAAATTTTGTGTTAACTGGGTCACCATGAAACTTGAATTATTTTTGATTGTTTATAATATTTTCTCCTTTAACAGGGAGCTATGGAAATTGTCTATAATTTTTCTGGGACTTTCATTTTGGGATCTTGTTCAGGAGATGGGTTCTTTAATTTCTTTTGAGCTTCTGGGTCTAAAATAATGAAGGCTGTTAAGGTAAAATTGTCGTTTTTAATATATTGACTCATTCCAATCACGAGCAACTTACGATTTTTTTTCAATTACTTAAATTTGACTTTATTTTTGTGAAAAGTGTTTGGTACTTGTGTTTATTTAGTTCCTGGGTTTGTTTTGACAGGTAGATTGCCAAATATTTTGTAGTGTCTGCTGTGGCTTTAAATGGGATTTCTCTTTCTATCTCTTGCTGTTGGGCTTTGTTAGTAACATATAGAAATGCAGATTTGTGTGGGATTATTTTACAGCCGGCAACTTTGTCAAAGTTGATTATTATTTCAAGTTTTTTTTTTATTTGATTTTCTGGGATTCTCTAAGAATATCATCATATCATCCATACATAATGATAACGTAGTCTCTTTTTTGCCTATTCTAATTTTTTCAATTTCTTTTTCTTCTCTTATTGCTGCAGTTAACATTTCTAGTATCATATTGAATAACAGTGGTGATAATGGACATATGGTATTGCCCTACCAATTAAACTGTCACATTATTATTTTGTAGAGCTAGAAAAGATAATATCAACATTCACCTGGAAGAAAAACATGTCCAGAATATAAAGGGAACTAATGAAAAGAAATACAAGGGAAGGTTGCCTAGCTCTACAACGTCTCAAATTGTATTATAAATTGTAATTATCAAAACCAATTAGTACTGTCTAAGAAACAGAAGGGTGGATCAGTGGAATAGGTTAGGTATTGAAGACACAATAGTTAGTGAATATAGCCATCTACTATTTGAGAAACCCAAGAAGTCCTGCTTCTGGGTTAAGAACGTACTGTTCGACCAAAATTGCTGGGAAAATTGGATAACAGTGTGGAAGAATCTAGGCATAGACCAATGCCTGACACCACAAACAAGAATAAAATCCCAACGGGTACATGATCTAGGTAAAAAGATTGATGTTGTAAACAAATTAGTGAATAAAAGAATAGTGTATTTATCAGATTTATGCTGAAAGGAAGAATTTTTGACTAAACAAGAGACAGAAAACATTATGAAGTACAAAATGGATAGTTTTGATTACCTTAAATTGAAAAGGTTTTGCACAGTCAAACCCAGTGCAACCAAGATTAGGAGGGAAGCAGAAAACTGGGAATTTTTGCAACTAATGTCTGTAATAAAGGCCTCATTTATAAAATATGTAGAGAACTGAGTCAAATGTACAACAATAAAAGTCATTCCTCAATTGAAAAGTATTCAAGGATATTAACAGGCAGTTTTCAGAGGAAGAAATTAAAGTTATCTATAATCACATGAAGAAATGCTCTAAATCACTACCGATTAGAGAGAAACCAATCAAAACAATTCTGAGATACCACATCACACCTATCAGATTGGCTAACCTGAGAAAACTAGATGATGATAAATGTTGGAGAAGATGTGGAAGAGTTGGAATGCTAATTCATTTTTTGGTGGAGCTGTGAGCTGATCTAACAATTTTGCAGAGCAATTGGGAACTATGTCCAAAGTGCTACAAAAATGTGCATATCCCTTAACCCAGCAATACTGCTTCTAGGACTGTATCCCCAAGAGATCGTAAAAATGGGAAAGGGTCCCATATGTACTAAAATATTTATAGTACCACTCTTTGTGGTGGCCAAAAGCCAAAAATCAAGGGGATGCCCATCAATTGGGGAATGACTGAATATATTATGGTATGTGAATGCAATGCAATACTACTGTGCTACAAGAAATGATGAAAAGGAAGTCTGCAAAGAGGACTGGAAACACTTATATGATCTAATGCTGAGGGAAAGGAGCAGAAACAGGAGAACGTTGCACACAGTAACAACCACATTTTTCCTGCTAGACTTAGAATTTCATTTCAATGCAAGGACTGATAAAATTCCCAGTGATCACTTAAGGCAAAATGCCTTCCACATCCAGCAAAAGACCTGTGGAATTCGCTTGCAGAATATAGCAGATCATTTTTCTTGTGTAACGTTTTGGGTTGTTTATGATTTCTCCCATTCGTTTTGTTTCTTCTATGCAACATGAGTAAAGAGGCAACGTATTGAATAGGAATGTACGTGTAGAACCTATATAAAAATGTATGCCATCTCTGGGAGGGCGTGGGGAGGTATAGGAGAAAGAAGGGTGAAGGAGAGGGGAAAATCTAAGTTATATACAAGTGATTGTAGAACATTGAAAAAAAATAAAATCATAATTTCAAAAAAGATAAAAACTTGAAGGCTGTTTTCCTTGATAACTTCTTCAACAATGATGTCTTAGATTGTTCTCTCTCTCTCTCTCTCTCTCTCTCTCTCTCTCTCTCTCTCTCTCTCTCTCTCTCTCTCTCTCTCTCTCTCTTTCTCTCTCCATCAGAGTTTGCATTGAAATTCCAATTTTTCCTCTGATGTTATACTCAGTTTTGCTGGGTTGGCGATTCTTGGTTTTAATCCCACCTCCTTTGACATTTGGATTATCATATTCCAAGTCCTGTGATCCCAGAGGGTAAAAACTGCTAAATCTTGCATTATCCTGATTGTATTTCCACAATACTTGAATTGTTTCTTTCTGGTATCTTGTAATATGTTCTCCTTGGCCTAGGAACTCTGGAATTTAGTTACAACATTCCTAGGATTTTTTTTTTCTTTTTGGATCTGTTCAGGAGGTGATTGGTGAATTCTTTTAATTTTCAATTTACCTTCTGGTTCTAGAATATCACTGCGACTTTCCTTGATAATTTCTTTGAACATGATGTCTAGGCTCAGATTTAGCCAGATTTGAACGCAGGAAGTTGAGTCCTGTCCCCAGGTGTGGCATTCTATCCACTACACTGTGCAA